>JAHHUM010000037.1:517587-699763 GCA_036173005.1 Crenichthys baileyi
CTTTCATGTTCATCAAACCAATCTTTCACCAGTCTTGCTGTGTGTATTGGTGCATTGTCATCCTGATACAAGGCATCGCCTTCAGGGTACAATGTTTGAACCATTGGATGCACATGGTCCTCAAGAATGGTTCGGTAGTCCTTGGCAGTGACGCACCCATCTAGCACAAGTATTGGGCCAAGGGAATGCCATGATATGGCAGCCCAAACCATCACTGATCCACCCCCATGCTTCACTCTGGGCATGCAACAGTCTGGGTGGTACGCTTCTTTGGGGCTTCTCCACACCGTAACTCTCCCGGATGTGGGGAAAACAGTAAAGGTGGACTCATCAGAAAACAAATCATGTTTCACATTGTCCACAGCCCAAGATTTGCACCATTGAAACCGACGTTTGGCATTGGCATGAGTGACCAAAGATTTGGCTATAGCAGCCCGGCCGTGTATATTGACCCTGTGGAGCTCCCGACGGACAGTTCTGGTGGAAACAGGAGAGTTGAGGTGCACATTTAATTCTGCCGTGATTTGGGCAGCCGTGGTTTTATGTTTTTTGGATACAATCCGGGTTAGCACCCGAACATCCCTTTCAGACAGCTTTCTCATGCGTCCACAGTTAATCATGTTGGATTGGATCACAAAGACTTGCTGTCTTGGTCACAGATGCGCCAGCAAGACGTGCACCAACAATTTGTCCTCTTTTGAACTCTGGTATGTCACCCATAATGTTGTGTGCATTTCAATATTTTGAGCAAAACTGTGCTCTTATCCTGCTAATTGAACCTTCACACTCTGCTCTTACTGGTGCAATGTGCAATCAATGAAGACTGGCTACCAGGCTGGTCCAATTTAGCTATGAAACCTCCCACACTAAAATGGCAGGTGTTTCAGTTTCATTGTCCAACCCCTGTATGTGTGGGGAATAAAAGGAGCATTAGACAGATGGTTGACATTGTACACTTTTTGTGCCACAAATTAAGAACGGAAGAGATAAGCTTTAAAAAAAAAGCCGACTTTAGGTCCTTTAATGTCCCTGGAAAGTTGCTGTAAAGACAAACTAGCGATGTCAGTAGCTTTTATTGATTTTGTTACTTTCATATTCTTTATTCTTTGCTAAAGCAGCCAAAAACCGGGAAAGACTTCAGGCCAAACGACAAATAAAGAAACGTACATGTTTTTGCTCATGACAGGCTTCTTGTGTTCTTTCTTTTTTTACTCACTTGACTCCACCGTGAGGTTTCCCAGCTTATAAATATTAAATGGATGTTCACTGTTTTCCTGGAGGAGGATCTAAGTTTCCAAGTAAATATGCATGTTCATATTCAAAAACTGGATAAAACAAACAATCTTGAAACAACACAAAAAAACAGCACAGCACCTGAACCTCCAATGATCACTTATGGCATGAATATCTCATCTCCACTATGATAAACTCAGCTGTGTTTACTTTCCCTTCCTCTCTCTGATGATACGCTCTACCATTCCTTGCTTTCATCCCCTATTTCTGTTACTCCCATCACTTCCCATTACAACCTGTCTCCTTGATTGGCCAGGAAACAAGACGAAGGGAAAGCGGGCAGACTAATGAGGTCAGTAGCACTTACATGTAGAAGCTGAATGAGGGATAATGAGGACTCTTGGCCTCACACACAGGTTTTTAAACTTTCACCCTTCTTCGCTCTGCTCGACTTCTGTCACCTCGTGTTACACTAGATTTCACCAGGGTTTTTTTTCACTCTTCTCATAGCATTTCCTTCCCATAGAAAGTACTTCTGGATCAGTGCTTCTTTGTTCTCTTTGTGTCTCTGCTCTGTTCTCTCTAACCCCCAGTCGGTCGTGGCAGATGGCCGCTCACACTGAGCCTGGTTCTGCTGGAGGTTTCTTCCTGTTAAAAGGGAGTTTTTCCTCTGCACTGTCGCTACATACATGCTCAGTATGAGGGATTGCTGCAAAGTCAACGCCAGTGACTGTCCACTGTCTCTACATGCTCATCCGGGAGGAGTGAATGCTGCAAGTCACTGACTGGATGCAATCTGCTGGGTTTCCTTAGACAGAAAAACTTTTTATCCAATTTAAATAAATAACTAACTCTGACTGCACTGTTCAATGGTTAGGACTAATTGGAATGTATGTACCTGACTGTTCTGTAGTGCCTTGAGACAACATGTGTTGTGAATTGGCACTATATAAATAAACTGAAATGAATTGAATTTCTGTTTTATGTTTCATCACTGGATCCACACTATGTGCTTACAGAAACATTGTTAGAATTCTGAACATCTTCCTGGTTTAACCAAGCACAGAAATAGTTGAATTTTCATAAAACAGCAGAACGGTTTTTTATTTGTTTAATTTTAAAACAATCGCTTTGTCATTTACAGCAAGCTTTATAGCAAGCTGCAAAGAGCTAAAATATACTTTTGACTGATGAAATATCACAACCTTCTAAAAGTGTGTACACAGTGCCTATAAAATTTACACTTTATTTTGTCCAGGAGTCAGGCTTTATTATGATCTGTGTTAAAGTTAATTTAAACAGAAGAACAGCAATAAGATCATAGTGAATAAAATAACAAATTTAACACTTCATAACTCAAGGAAGGAAATACCTTAACACAGTAAAGTTTATCCTGTACAATTTAGTGCAAATCCTTTGAGATTTTTTGAAAAAGCAGGCATGTAACAGTTACATTATTAAAATATTCTTGTTAGAATATAAAAGGATAAATCTGATAAAACACACTTACTGTACCTCATCACATTGGTGATTTTTAAGAAAATAACAAAAAGATATCCCTTTAAAGTAAGGTTTAAAAATAAAGAAATCAGACCATAACCTTGAAGTTTTACCTTGACCAAAATCTTAACCTGAGCTGTTATATCAAGCCCATAAACTGAGTGTGAAACATCCTCCAGCTTCTTCTGGTCAGTCAAGATGACAATGGGCCAAAATGCCTTGAAAATATAGAACTGCCATCGGTCCTCACAGTGATAGATGGACCAAACACACACACACACACGAAAAAACAGATGTGAGGTGACAAGCTGAGGATGGTAGAAACACTCAGGAGGTCACTTTGTCTTTCTCTTCATATAAGAACGCTTTCCGAAAAGAAACTTTCACCATGAAAAATAAAACTAATAATGAACTGAAACAGACTAAACTGTTAAATAATTTAAACTCCACCTTTGCTCATAATATGAGTGCATGTTTGTGTCATAGGCTGGCTCTCACGTATAATGGTTGATAGATATGAACACACACAAACACACTAACATTACAGCCCCACCCCCAAGTTCTATCCAATAATAACAATGTGGGGCAGTCAAATCAGCCAGATGTTTGTTGCTACATTTTTGCATGTTATAGTATCTGAGTGCGTGAGTACCCAGTGGCAGGTACTGGCACCTACTGTATCTCCACTCGTGCGTAAGTAAAGAAGTGCCTGTTCTTCTGTAAAACTCTGAGCCTGATGTACCCAAACAGCCTGCGTTGTTAAAATATTCCACAATGTACGAGTAAAAGCTTGTTGCTGGGTCTGAGGTAATGAAACATTCACCCACTCACAGATGTATCTCTTTGTGCCTGTAATCCTAGTTCTGGTTTTTGTTTGATTTCTACAAACATCTTTCCGAAAACCACATACTTTGTCTGCTGTCACCTGGTTGGTTGGTTGGTTGGTTGGTCTGTCGCGTGACCGAAAGGACCCCAGCGGTGAAGCATTAGAGTACTGGTGTCCAGATGGCCGGGCCTGCCGTCCCTGCCCTGAAACTAGAGCACTGGGCTAAGCTTTCATTATACAGGCTTAAAAACACACACACTAATCGCCCACTAGTGCTCTGCACAATCACTGCTTTTAAACGATGCCACCAAGATACGATTGCATTTAATCTTAGTAGTGCTCTGTCTCTCTCTATCAGAAATATCATTCACTGCTTTCACAAGTTGTGCACCTGGCAACTGCAATTTTCGAGTGTTGCCAAAGATTGCAATTGAATTTAGTTCTGCACTATAACTGGGCCATTGTAACAAAAAATTATTCTGTGATCTAAACATCTCCATTGTACCCCCTGCTGTGTGTTCAGAGTTGTCCTGTTTAAAGGTGATCCATCCTAGTCTAAAGTCTTTCACAGTCTTCAACATGTTTACTTGATCTTTCAGCCTGGGATTTTAATAGCCATTCTAGGGTTAGCAACTGGAAAGGATAAACTAGGCTCACAGGCTCAATACTGTTGAATGTTGCAATACTGCTGAACGTTAGACAGTTATGGGTTGTACGGATGAAGAAGGGCCAACTGTGAGAGGCATTGTTCTCCAATGCTCTCCAGTAAAATGGGATGAAACATTAACAGGAGAGTAAGCTAAATTAAATCACTTGTCTCAAAATACCAAAATATTTAAAGTGATAAAATATTTACTGTACAGCATTTCATTTTCAACTACTTTAAACAGTAATTGCATTTAAATTATGCTGACTGATTATTTGTTGATTGAGTGCGAAATCCTGCAAAAAAAAAAGACTAAACATGGAAACTGCTCTTCAAAATGAGATGCATTAGAATAAGTTCTACACCACATTGTGTCTTACAGGATTAATTATATCCCTTGAAGTGGCCTAAAATAAAAATGTGTGTGTGAAATGTGTGGTGTGCATATGTTCAGACTCGTTATAGCATGGTGGCACACATACCAAGATGTGACTGTCCACCTAAACTGCCAGTCTGGGCAAGGAGATCATTAATCAGAAAATCAGCAGTCTGAGGTAACTTTAGAGGAGCTGCAGAGATCCACAGCTTGGATAGGAGAATTTATTAGCTGTTCACCACACAAGTTATTCCGTTCTGAAACAGTGGTAAGAAGAAAACCATTATTGCAAGAATGTCATAAGTCCTGTTTTCAGTTTTCCAAAAGACAGCAAACATGTGGAAGGTGGTGTTCTGGTCAGAGGAGACAAAATGTCCACTTATTAACCTACATGCAAAACACAGCACAGTATACTTTGAGGGAAAACTAATGTAGAGCACACCTTTACTTATGGTGAAACATTGTGGTGGGAGCATCATGCTACAGGGATTTTTTTTCCTTAGTAGGGGCAAGGAAGCTGGTCAGAGTCAATAAGTCAATGGATGGAGTTACATATAGGGCAATCATGAAAGAAAACTTGTTGGAGGCTGCAAAAGACTCTAGACTGGGTCATAGTTTCACCTTCCAGCAGGACAACAACCCTAAACATACAGTCAGAGCTGCAATGGAAAGGTTTGGGTCAAAGCACAGACTTCAAGAAAACTGATGTTCACAGATTATGGAAGTAAAATAGACTCATTAGAATCAGACATTTTTTAGACATTGAATTTATGACACTGAATTTTTATCCTGTGCAATTATGTATGTGATTTTTTTTTGTACTTATAATTTGCCAGCAAAAATCCACCTGCAAGAATTCACCTGAAAAAATTCACCTGCAGAAATTCGCCTGCAAAAATTCACCTGCAGAAATTCACCTGCAGAAATTCACCTGCAGAAATTCACCTCCAAAAATTTGCCTGCAAATGTGTTGCCGCTTCTTCCGGTCACTTCAAAAAAAGAGCATCTGCAGACAGGGTTGGGGCACTAGCTGTCATCAGGTCAGTCAAACATTTAATTCAGTTCCATTAGATAAAAAAAAATACTGAATCTCAAATGGGTGTTAAAACAATCAGCACTCGATCGAGTCGAGAGTCTTTTAGCCAATCAGATTACGCTTATTTGATCACGTGACACACCATTGCCTTGGCCAGAGGCGAGTCTCTTTACTGTTTGCTGGATAGTGGCTTAATGAAGATCAGTGATGAGATTTTTCTGCCAAAAATATATTATTACAAAACAGCACGTGAATTTTTGCAGGCGAATTTTTGCAGGTGAATTTTTGCAGGCGAATTTCTGCAGGTAAATTTCTGCAGGTAAATTTCTGCAGGTGAATTTTTGCAGGCAAATTTCTGCAGGTGAATTTCTGCAGGTAAATTTTTGAAGGCGAATTTCTGCAGGTGAATTTCTGCAGGTGAATTTTTTCAGGCGAATTCTTGCAGGTGAATTTTTGCTGGCAAATTTTAAGTACAAAAAAAAATTCACATACATAATTGCACAGGATAAAAATTCAGAGTCATAAATTCAATGTCTAAAAAATTTCTGATTATAATGAGACTATTTTACTTCCATAACAGATAGTCTCTATCAATTCTGCCTGAGCTTGAGCTACCTTTAAAAAAATAATTGGCAAGTACTTCATCTTTTAATTGCGCAAAGCTGACAGAAACGAGCACCAAAGATTTGCAGCTTCAATTGCGTTATTGAGAGGGTGTACAAAATATTGACTCAGGAGGGCTGAATCCAAATGCATGTCACACTTTTCAGGTATCATGTAAAACAAAAAAAAAACCTAACCCTTAAAAACAATGTATTTTTTTTCTTCCACTTTCGAATTAAGCACTACTTTGTGTTGATCTACCACATAAAATCCTAATAATATACAATGCAGTTTGTGATTGTAAGGTGACTAAAAGTTGAAATATTCAGGGAGAATTTATACTTTTGCAAGGCACTGTAATGTCCTCAAAACCAGGTGCACATGTATGAGCAGTCTCCTTGTAGAGCAGAAATTTTGAATGCAACAATCTGTAACTAAATCCCATTTATTAATTAATATGCAAATACCCTGTATTGTGCCTGCAGACAATTTTGTCATGTTAAAAGCTCTGCCAATCCATGTTTAAACTCAGTTCATTGCGCACATCGTCTCTGACATCTGTCATCTCCATGCTGGAGCTGTTGCAGTAAAACCAACTGCTATTCAACATTTATTAGTTCCAAGTTATTCACAGAACCATCGTTTTTCACAAATTTCAGTTTCTCTTGTTGTTCAATAAAGTTTTAGTTAAGAGTTTGAACATTATTATTTGTTTCACAAAGAGGAAGCAATATGTATGTGTTTTTCTTTGTCCACCATCTGTACCACTGAGTTAGTGCTCTCAATTTACTCATCCTGGCAGTAATTTACTTTCATAAGATTTAGTCGAACTCAAATTCTTCTTCCTCACCTTGTACCCACTCTTGTATTACAGACTTAACAGTGTGACATCTTATCAAATTGTCTCATCTCAGAAAAGAGCTTAGTCAGCATGGATTAATGAGGTCACTTTCATACGTCCTCCGTCCAACACGACACCCCAGCTGCCTCTTAGGAGACCGGATGGGTGTCAGGTTATACATCTCACTGACTGCGAGTCGGCGGCTTAGTGATCCCCGCTCAGATCAGCTATTCATCATTTATCCAGAGATGTTCCCCTTCAAAATAAAGTTCAAGGCTCTAAAACAAAGAGCTTGGACACCACAGATTTAATATTCTGGTTTATGTACGTTCAGTTATCTGTAATGTCCTTTTAATGACAAAAGAGGGCCACTTACACCTGCCATTAAGAGCCATTAAACCTGCAGAAAGCATCTAAAGACCGAATGTGTGCATTTAACCAAATCTGAAAGATCAATGTAAAGTGTTTAGTTGAACGAAGCTACATAACATGTTTTCCATTTGACTTGGCTAAAGACTGTCTGGCACCACACTAAACTGCCTCAAATTACATAGCGTTCATGAAACGCCTTCACTTGAATGGCTATAAATGGTTTGTTTGGCTTTTCGTTTATTGTGAATAAAAGGTTTCTAAACCACAACAAACCTATTCTTTCTAAATATAATCCCACACATATTTAAAGTTGAAAGTAGAGTAGAGTAGCAACCAGTCTGACAATGTTCACAATCTACTTTGGAACAGTGATTAGTCGGCTAAAGACTGAAAATATCTGAAAAACAAAATCAAAAATCAGATAAAAGGCTGGGGACATATGCCTTGACACATAAGTTAAATTGATCTCATGCATTGTAGTTCTTAGAATAAAACTAAAAGGACAGGTTTTTGTCTTATTATTGGTAGAGAAGTAAATACAACCCGTAAAGGTTGCCGGTCCACCTCAATGCCCACACTTGACACAATGGAACAGTTAAAACAAAGTTTAAGTCATCACCTAGAATCTTGAGTCAGGACTCATTTACATCTATTTTACTCCCTCTTGCTCTCCTGTCCCGTGTTTTAATTTGGTCAAATTCACAATAAAGCTGCTCTGATTCACAAAGTTTCTTGCTTTAACCATCTGAAAGCAAAATTAGTCAAAACCGTTTTCTGACAATATGAGAGGTACATGTCAAAAGTGTTTCCTGTGTCGTTTGATGATGATGAGAGAGAAAATGTACAGTTGACATAATGACACTTTTGAATATGCTTAGTTGTAGTTCTGGTAAAAATGTGCAAAGTTTCTTAAACTTTAGTTAAGCAAGAACTTTCTGAAAGACTGACGATTTTAATATGTTGGAAATCGATACTGGCTGAAGTGTTATTTCAGCTTGGATTTCCAAAGATTACAGACAAGGATGCGCAGTGGCTTAACAATATCTTGTTGTTTTAGTAGCCTTTCTAGGTTTTACCAACATTTAACACATTTTAAAGCTGAATATCAAAGATTTCACAATTATTTTTCTAAGGTTTTTGCAAAGTCAAATTTCCCCATCTACTCACAGTTCTGGGTACAGAAAAAAATAACCTTTATTCTAATTTAGCTTTTCTACTGAGTCAGGAGGATTTATTTCTACTGAGCGTTTATTGGATTTCTCAACCTCAGGGTGAAGAATCATAATTTGTTGAATCAATTAGTAACAGCAGACTAATATTCATAGCTGATAGCTGATTTGTGGTGGTTATCCGATGATAGTTGAAGATGAAAGCTGTTCCAACAGCACTCATACAGGGAACAGCTGGAGAAACACTTCGCAATAGGTCCAATGTGGTAAAACAGTACGTGTTCAACATTTAGTTAAATGGTTCTGTGCATAATTTGCTTAATTTTGCTTGCCAGGGCAGACTAATTAGTGAAGAATATTAATTAGTTAGAGACAAAAGCAGAGCTAAAAGAAGAGATAGGAAATTATACTTTGGCTGTATTAAAAGTCAAATTCAGTTTTTAACTGGTTTTTCATATCCAACATGTTTACAAACAGAAATTTAGAAGTAGTATGTTTGTTTTTGAGCTAGCGTAAAAAAAAAATTATACAGCTTCTCTATAGATATATAACACATGTAAGTAAAAAAAAAAAGGTCACTTTTAGATATTTGCACTAACATTTATTTCAAGATCTCAACATATACGACTACTTTGCTAATTAAAATGCCTGCAGTCCTACCCAATGAGGTAGATCCTCCTCAGGTCCCATGAACTCTGACTAACCTGCTAAACTTAGAAACACAGTAGATAACCAGAACAATACAATTGGAAAATGCAACACGGATGACTTTAGTTACTGTTATTAGGATTTATTTTCTGATAAGGAAAAGTTAAATGTCTTGTGGCAATGCATATAAGGTTGAGTAATTCCCTTAGCAGCATATGTTAGGTGAAAATGATTACAATCAGTTGAGTTTCTTAGCAGTGTAGCATTCAAGTCCAGCAAGTCTTTGGATTCCTATTAAATAGATAACTAAAGATCAACATGAATATCTATTTAGCATGTCTGCCTTTTGTGTGCACTGCTTGTAAATCTGTATTAAGACATGGCCCATTTTTTTCGTTGTGCTAACAAATCTTGGTTGTCCCTGACATTGTTAGTATTTTTCATCCTTTACGATGATGCTTAAAGTAAACTAGAGACTGTAATGGCTACTGCAGCCAAATTCCTAGTCTATATGAACCCAAGCTCTAAGTTCATAAAGCAGAACAACTTTTTTTTTCATCAAAAGTCACTAAGTGGAATCATACTGAGCTGAATAATCAGAGAGTCATATCAAAACAGAGAACAAACATGCTAATGTTAACCTGTCACTTCCGCAAGCTGCTTTGCATGGAGATATGGTAAGCAGGATTCACGATTCAGACAAGTTAAGTCTGTCAAACAAACACTACAACATCCTGAATTACATTCAATTACATTGAATTACTGAATTAAATGGGATACAATCATATGCTATTGTAGAACATTTAATACTAATCAAATAGGTTTTCTTTTAAAAGCTGCTCAAATTCGATATCAATAAATGCCTAACTTCAAATGACTGGGATCAGTATATGGGACAAAAACTCGTGATCTGGACATAACTCAACAGCAGATTATAAAGTGAAAAGCTAATGTTACTATACAAGCCAATCAGTTAATGGTTCCCAATTATTCTCATAAAATGAGCTGAAAGATGTTTATTCAGACATGTCCTACATATATTCAGAAACTGTCAGATTAATGGGAAGTGATGCATGTACTGACACCACTTAAACAAAAATACATTCCTGAGCAGTAAGAAAGTGATATAGCTCTGTCTTAATGTATTCAGCAACATAATACATAAAATACTGTGAAATGTGTTTTTTCACAGGGTCTCACCCTAATCAAACAGAAGTGGAATTACTGATGATTAATTCCAAGGCTTATCTAATTGCAACCAAAACGTTTTTAGATTACTTCTAGCCCTATAGAGATATGGGCAAAACAACCAAAACATGAAAGCACTATACTTTAATTAGAATAAATTGGTGTTAGTTCAAAATGAGGTAACAAAAACTGTAACGACCTTCACCGCTGGCCCTGAAGTGGGGCCAAGCTTCCTAATTAGCTGCTTGAGAACAAAAACCTTTTATGATCTGCATGAAAGATTTCCTCACCACCCTGAAACTAATGCAAACTTTGAAACACATCGTTAATGGTCTAGAACCTTTTAAAGCAATAGCCTGTGGAACATTAGTGCCTTTTATCCTTATATAGGTTCTATGAAGCACTCTAACAATCAGTTGCGATTTATTTAAGGAAATGGGGAATTTAGGAGTCTTGTCCAAGAAAACAAATCAAGGCGGGTTTAATTGAAATTCCAATCAGAGGAACACCACTCTGCCACGGATCCATATATACCCTGAAAATAAAGTAAAAAAAAAAAAACTTGGACTCTACTGGAGTAAAATGTTTAATCTTCATAATACTCAAAATGTAGCATTTTCTGCTTTGTTGACTTCCTAGAAAACCAAACAAATGAGATGACAAAAATCTTGCTTTGCAGAAGGGTTTTAAAGTTTTAAGGAGGGGAGCCTCTGAGTGTGGAATCAAAGGTGCGTTAATCTTTTGTAAAGCAGCTCCATAAATACAACAAAGAAATGTTTGAAAATCCCCACATTACCATAATAGATATCCTAATACAAGAAGTGTTGCTGCAAACCTACAACTCTCAGTAAGTCTTACACATACATGTTTACTAAATCCATACCGGCTGAAAGGCCAAATCTAATCAGGTCAAAGAAAAACATCCATCATTTGCCTGGAAGTAGGGGAGGTGGAGGAATGGGGTTGATGAAAGAGCCAGTGGGGCCAGAAAAAGAGCGCTGATGGTTGAATGGGAAAAGATGGCACATATGTACAGTAGGTCAAAGAAGACCAAGAAATACAGGGTTAAAATGGCAGGAATAGAGAAGTAATTAATGTGAGCAACGAAGAACGCAGTAATAAAATATTTAAATGTATGTTTTATAATTTATGTTTAGATGTTAATTTCTAGCCGTCTTGCACCCTGCTCTCCTACACACATGCTTATGCTGTCCTTAACATGCAGACCACAGCAGTAACTCCATCTGTTATCACACAGGAGTGGAGCAAGCATCTCCTTTTGAGGATTAAGAGGGTACTGATATGCTGTTAGCAGCCTCTACTGATGTGGGACACCTTTTATGCATCGCTCAATGTTTGGAAAACTGAATATTTAAGATATTTTGCTTTGAAGCCTCACATGAAACATTTGGCTTGTGTGGGTTGTGACTTAATCCAAATTAAATGTGCTCATTTTCTAATACAGCTTTTCACAATTCAATCACTTAGAGGGTTATAGAACCAAGATTCAGATTAGGCAGAGACGTTCATTTGCAGTTGTGCACACAGAGGATGTAGCCCAACTAATAGATAAACCAGGAGACAACTTCGATTATGGGTGTACAGATTACTTTTTTCTTCAACTGTATTTTCACTGTACCGAGTTCAGAAAAAAAACTGTTCTACTTTAAAAGTTGACCCTTCAAACCACCAACCGCTTTAGACGGACAGTTGTATACTCTTTCCATCAAAATGATGAACATATCCTTTTCAATTCACTTCACACTTACAGTATGTGCTAACAAAATATCTTGACGTTTGTGGTTGTAACATGACTAAATTTATTTCTATTTGGACTGCGAGAGTACCCAGAGAAAACCCAGCGTGCATATAGACTATCCACTCAGAAAGGCCGTGAGCAGAATTTGAATCCAGGAACTTATCGCTCTGCAACAACTCTCACCATTATGCTCCTAACTAAAAAAATCATTCCACTTCAGCCAACATAAACACACCTTCCAGGCATTAAAGGCTGCAAGGTGTAAGTCCTACTGCCTGGGGAACACAGGACCAAAAATATTAACAGAAAATATATCCTTTTATGTTACATTACCCTCTTGAAAGCAGTGTAACATGAAAAATGTCAGAGAAAAAGAAATTACCATCCACCCCTTTTGCAGCTGAAACAAAAAAGGCTTTCATTACATTACCAGGAGTGCATTTTTCTCCTGCAGTAGTCCCAGTACCTAAAGCTGGACAGATATTTTAGGTGACGCACAAACCCATTAGCCTTAATGGTACAGTAAATCCATTTACCCCACAGACTGTCAGAGCTGTATAGGCTCCCAAACAGCTCATTGACCTTTAGTGCAGCCCCCCCCTCCCTTCAATGTTCACCCACTTTGTGAGACCTATTACCAGCCCATTATTGTAATTCAATGGGACGTTGAATGTAAGGTAACCTGAAGGCCACACACATTAAAGCACACAGGTCCACATATCACCATTTCAGACATGCATGAAAATACATTCATTGTATTGAACAGAAATAGTCCATCTCAAATTGCAAAATGTGTAAAAATGTTTAAATGTTTAGCAAGAGATCTTGCTTATTCCCACTTATTAGTTACATGTAATGTTATTTTGAGGTTTTCCAACATTGCCACTAAATGCAAATCGATGGCTACTTTTGAAATGGATGTAGCGCAACCAACAGAAGGCTTTTGTGATCTAACTTTTTTTTTTCCCCGGGGGACAAGCCCCACAAAAGCTCCATACTCTTGCAAAGAGCCTAAGACTGATGTACATTTTCCTTTTAATATTAAATATGTGTGGACATTTAGCTGCTTTCTTAACTTGTTTTAGCTGAATCATTAAGAAAGCGCCATTCTTTAATAGTTTTAAAGAATTAGACCATTAGGTGCAGTTTAAAATTATGTGCTTTTATCAAAGCAGTACAAAATTTTAGCTGTGGATCTCTGCAGCTCCCCCAGAGTTACCATGAGTCTTTTGGCTGCTTCTTTGATTAATGCTCTCTTTGCCTGGCCTGTCAGTTTTGGTGACTGGTCGTGTCTTGGTAGGTTTACTCTTTTTGCGATACTTTTTGCGTATTTCTGATGATCGACTGACGTTGCTTTATAACCTATTCCTGCTTCAAAATTCTGTACATTAGCCCTGACCTGTCTGTTGTCGTTCTTGATCCTTATAATGATCTTGAAAACCATGAATCCTTTTCGTTCCACTTTGCATATAATACACTGATTTATGTTGGTCTATCACAGAGTCTCAATCTCCAGTCCTGGAGGGCCAGTGTCCTGCAACCTTAAGGGGTCTTACTGGTCCAACACACCTACATCAAATGGGAGAATTACCTCCTCAGCAAGCAATCATGTTCAGAGTTTTGTTAATTATCTAATATTTGATTTAGTTGAGCTGCAGCAGAGATATCTAGAAGTTGCAAAACACTGACCCTAAAAGACTGGGTTATGAGACTTCTGCTCTATCACAAAAATACAAATTAAATACACTGAAGTTTTTGGTTGTAATGTGACACAATTTAAAGAAGGTCCAGGTTTTTGGAATACTTTACGAACGTAATGTATCTGCTTACAATGTGCAACTCATTAGAAAAAAACAGTCTTTCAAAGTAAATATTAACATGTATAAAACTGTTAAATCGATGTAATACAGGCAAACTAATCATTTACTGGGTATGAAATAACTGTCAGGAGCATTTTACTATTTGACAAAATGTTTAAAAAAAAAAGCTGAACCATGGTGTTATAAATTATTGTCAATCTGCATTCTCCAACAGGAAAAAAAAAACATTTTGTCGATGATAATTAAAAGTGACGTGAAACTCAACCTCAGTGAAATAAGGAAGGAATAAAACCATGCAGACCCGAAAGCTGAGCCTGATGATGAATGGAGCAGAGGGCCGATTACATCTAATTATAGCATTTCTACGTTAAATATTCATTACGCTGAGTGAGAACATGCAGAAAGAGAGAAAGAACACAGCGGGGGAAGGAAATAACAGTTTAGAAGAGAAAGTGAACAAACTAACCGACACAGAGGAAAAACAAACGTAAAAATTAGAGGTACAACTAAATAGAAATAAAAAGGAAGAAAAAGGCAGATACTGGAGTAACAACCACTGCCCCCCAGGCTTTTGGTGTCAACCACAATTTGTGTCCCTTCATATGCAGGGCAGGAGTTTGGCTCGCTCTAAAAATATTTTTATATATAAAGAATATTAAAAAAAAAACAATCTTCCCTCAGTGTCAAAGAAATAAATACAAATGTGGAGTACATGAGGAGGTGTACATCTTCGGCCCGATGTCTGAATAAATAACTGCTTGTCTCACCTGTGTGTCCAGGCTGGTTAATAAATCAACTTGACTTGTACATGAAGTCAGAGCTGAGTGTATTTCACTGGCCAGATAGTCGAAGAACACGTGGCCGGTGTTGGCTAATGCAACATAAGTTAAGAAGGGATCAGTTATGAATCAAGCAGAAAACAGCAAACGTATGACAGGACTGAAGATTTTCATAGCACTATAAGCTTTGAGTGGTGATTCTTTACTTTATTTAAAGGTCTAACATAATGATTTGGTTTTCTTCTCTCTTATCCATTATCTTTGTTGACCTAGTTGATAGTACAACCAATAGAGCCTCACAAATAATCCACTTTCTGTTGCAAGCAGACTTATCCATTTGTTCTGTGACATGTTTCAAATCTGGAAATTGTCAAAACGTCAATGTTAATTTAATTTGCTGCATAAATTTGTCTTAAATCACATGACAAGATTGCCCGCCTTATTCTGCAACCTACAGACGACAAGCTGCAGGACAGAAAGACTGTTAAACTTGAGGGTCTATTTCAGCCACTAATCAATAAATGGAGACAGGCGAGCTTTGCATTTCAGGAAACAGAGCTCAAATGTTGGAAACGGTTCATGACTCCTTTTCTTACTTATGAAACGATGGAGCACCTGGAGAGTAAAAAGCTGATGTAAGAAAGAAAGCTTATAACACAAACATCTTGGATTTCAGATTTTAGGTGAAGATTTGAACATTTCAAACATGTTCTTCATATAAGAAGGT
This sequence comes from Crenichthys baileyi, assembly GCA_036173005.1. Lineage (NCBI taxonomy): Eukaryota > Metazoa > Chordata > Actinopteri > Cyprinodontiformes > Goodeidae > Crenichthys > Crenichthys baileyi. Next base: position 533,111 of record JAHHUM010000037.1, read on the forward strand.
AAAAAAAAAGCCTAACTCAGTTTTACTATTTCAGTTGAAAATAGATGAAACTACTTCTGTGAATCTAAACTTAGTGTTTGGAACCTGTCCCATCAGAGGAAGCCAGAGCTATTAGGCTGAGAAAATGTTGCCTCTCTTAGAAATGTTTTGCAAATCACTGCCAAATTACTTCAGTTATGAGAAGAAAAACGTCCTAATTACTCCAAACACTTCACAGTTTATTCAAGTACTCTTAGCATTTTCAAAAATAAATAAATAAATGATAGACTTCTGAGATGAGTAAGTCCTTTGAGGTGTGAGAAGGGACAGTGGCCTTGATGTTTTTCTCCATGCCTTTCAGGAATGAACCACCCAGGTCTTACATGTAAAATGAAAAAAACAACTCACTTCTCCCATTTCCTCGAAGACCTCTTTGAATAAATTATCTCAGGCAGACATATTTTTCATGGGCAGTAACATCCTCTCTCGTTTGTGTCTTTTCTTCCAAAATATAAGATAGTTGCTTAATTCTACATTTTATCCAACTTTGTTCAATAGCTCCAACCTGCTCAGTAATAGCTGATCAATGCCTCTATCATACTTATGTCAACTAAAACAGCTAATGACCCACAGGACAGAGCTGAGCCATTGATCCCAAACAGTGAATGTATTTGGCAGCTCTGTTATGCATTGGCTGCATTTTGAGGGCATGGTTTGATCTCTAAGGTGGACTATAAACCAGAAATCAATGCAAAGTTGTTGAATAATATTTGGCATTTGTTGGCAAAGTAAATTATTCAGTTAGAAGCCTCACTTTAGTTGTTTTGCCTGAGCAGTTTGGCTTAATCTACCCTCATAATTTGAAAGAACCATATTATGAGTAAGTAAATGTAAAATGTTTTCGAAGTTTCATTCATGTGGATTCATTTTCCTTAGCTGTCAAAAATTGTTTGGCTTTAAATATACTTTAATTTTGTTTTACCATTTCAGTAAATGATTTGTTCCTTTGTACGTGATAGAAAATAAGCATTCTTGTATCTCAAAACAGATCATCATCAACTAGCATTAATAAAATTTACATAATGTAGCATTCAAGGGTATTTAGCACTGAAATACAAATATAACTTTGCAAGTATAAATATAAAAGAAATAAGGACAAATTTGGTCACAGCCTATATAATGACTGCATGTTAACCACATATTTAATTTTGAGTAGTTATCCAGAACAGTACAACTAATATTTAATAACTCCTTGTGGTTCAGCAGTCAGCTTTCTGAATAAATGGTGATACTAAACCAATATGTTTCAGTGTTAAGAGCGATCTGGACTGTTTATGATGCACTTCTCTTTTCTGAATGAAAGCTGAGAAGTTGGCTTGTTGTTATGGCAATCGTGCAACCCGTCCTACCAAGGTGTCTGCAGAAACTGAGAGTAACCATAACAACGGCGGAGCTGTCCTCCAGAACGCAGAGCCATACAAACACCAACACTGACCCACACACGCAAAACACCCACAGCGGGATAACGGAGTCCACATCCAAACCAGAATTAGTGGAAAGTCTTTAACATAAACCGTGAAATACAAATATTTACCTCTTTTTTTATTAAGTCCAACATCTGGGCCTTTTTTTTCTGCACCATTAAAAAAATAAATATACATGTCTTTTGTCAGACTTTTCCCACTGGCTCAGACATTTCTTCCAGCTCCCACTCCACCCTGACATCCCCCACAAGCAAGACACAAAGACAAATAAAGTCTTCCTTTTGAGGCAGAGCGTGTCCCCCATCCTGGAGGCAGCAGTCCACATTTTAGTTGAGAACCATAATCTTAGACCTTACAATAAACAAAAAAAAAAATAATTGTGCAACATTCTGTTTTGCAAGTATATTCCTATTTTGTCCCTGAAGTACGATGAATTCTGCATGTTTCCAAACTCAATGAGTTATCGCTAAATAATCATGATTTCAATATTAACCAAAATAATTGTGATGACTTTTTTTCAAGATGTAAGCAGTCAAAGTTGCAATGCTACAGACAGATGTTTGAAGAGATTAGGATTTTGGACAAAGAAGGGATGAGTTAGAAGGACAACATGACAGTGACAGAGATGAAAAATTAAGTCTGAAATCTAAACAGAACCTAAGATCAGAGTTTAGAAAAAGGAGTATATTTTCCTTGGGCATTATTGGTACAACATGCAATTAAAACAATAGAATACTAGGATGTATAGTGGAGGTTTATTCACTCATTATGATCAGCAAAACAACTAGAGAAAAACACGCAGAGAAAACTTCTACAGTATGTCCCCAAGCAAATGTGCAACCAGCAAAATCAACCCATATATTACAGAGATCAACTGTGTCCTGGTAATGCACAGAACCACTTATATGTACAACAACAGCGTACTCAGATCAGTAACAACATTTGCAATATTTCACTGATATGTAAATAATTTTACCATCATAGAGTAAAGCAATTACAGGACTCCGCCACCCATCAGTAAGGTTCATTAAGCTCTGAAGTCCAGCTGCTCTGCACATAATCCTCTCAAGTCTTTTGCCTTGGGTGTTTTGCCTTACATGCCCACTCTAATGTGAGGGAACAGCAAAGGCTTTAGATCAATTGTGCTCTCAGTTTTGGCCCTACAGATTGTGAATGAGTGGAGATGCTGGAATTACATGACACAGACCAGGACAATTTGTGATTCATGTGAAAATCCTGCACCATCCTCATGAGTTGGCTGTTAGTTTAAGCAAGAGGTAAAAAGTAAAGGCAAAGATCAAAAAGGAAAAGCCCTGTCCTCAACTAAAACATTGATTAGATGAGTGTCAGCACCATGGACAGCAGCCAACATCGCAAACTGCATAACGGAAATCTCTTACATTTTTTGCTTGCTAATAGAAGAGAGATATTTTTTGTGTCAGGATAACACATTGTTCAATTACAATTACCTGAGTTTGGGTCGAAGAAGGTCAGTTTAGTCCTAGTGACAAAGTACGACAACCTGGATGTTCTCTCAGAAAGAGACATCAAGACAGGACACCGTTGAAAGCTCAAAAGGATAAAACTGAGCAAAGTTGCTGTATGTTGTTTAGGCCTTACTGTAAACTGCTTAAAGTTTTGCTTTGTTTTACCCTCTAGCAGTCTGAAAGTACTAAACATACTTATGAACATGAACAGAAAATTGTGACCTTTCTAGAGGCATCTTACATCTCTTAGCTTCCTCTGATTACATTTTTAAACGTCTTAGGTATATTGAAAATAGCCAAGTCTTCTTGGCTATTTTATTGAGTCTTCTTCCCTCAGTTCATAACTGGTGATGGTTTTTTAGAATTTAAACTTTTTTTATTTTAAAGATTTTCTTTTTTACGGTTCTATATATATTTTTGCTCCAAGGACTGCATTTCAGTTTCATGGAAGACGTTCTGATAATGTCAGGATGAAGCTGTCAACTGACCCTAACTTCAGTAAAGTGCAAAACATCATTGATCGATTTTATTTATTTAGAGAGAGACTACCACACTGAGCCTTATCCAGATTAGAAAAATGGTCTCACTTATTATTACAGCTACAACATTTTGTCCGTTTGTGTTTTTTCAGAAACCATGTTTTTTGTGGTCTTGAACTGCATTTATACTTCATGAATAATGTGTTTATTTAGAATGGGAGTAGTTGCTTTTCCTTCTGCAACAGCAAGATGTGCCCACACAAAAAAAATACATAAAACTGTTAAGGCATGCTTAACATGACATTCATATAAATGTTCAGTCACTGCTTGTAATTATGCGAAGATGATCTAAAATCGCACTTTAAAATAATAAAAATGTGTTGTTTTTTTTTAAACAATTTTTCTTTTAAAAAGAATGAGCCAATCTCTGAGTCCTGTTTGAAGGACGTTAAGGTTTTTAGAGACGGTTGTTCAAGTAAGAAACACATTAGAAGTCAACAGAAGAAAAAAATCTAGTAGAATCTCCAACAACTGGAACTCATCAATCAGATCCTTATTGTCCCAAAATCCTGGCAAGAAATCACATGCTGTGACAAAGAAGTGATAGAAAGAAAAACAGAACAATACCCAGGTCTGTTTGATTCAGAACCTGGCATGTTTCATATTTCTTTCACACCCTTAAGGAAACAATGATAATGTTGAACTAGTTCTGGAAGACAAACCAGCAACTGAATTTGTCTGGGACACTCGCCTGCATCTCTTCTAACTGTCTCATACTAAAACTCTCAGTTTAAACTACCAAAGACTCACCTGTTATTATTATGTGTCAGGGGAAAAATGGAGTCTCTTACTAATTAAGTGTTTTCCCTCCTCTGAGAATAGCTTTTATAACCGCACTTTCTAATGATTAAAGCTGTAAATCTGGGTCACTAAACACCAGCAGCCATGAAAAGCAGTAACATGCCTCAGAGTGACTGTTCAACAAATTTAAAGTTCAAATGCAGTTCAGCTTATCATGACACAGCAGGCGGGGCTTCATTTCATTAAGCGAGCCGCAAATGGATGCAAAACTGCACACTAATGCAGGTTATGGTTTTATTGCATGTTTAGAAAAAATAATCCTGTTCATAAAACCAAAAACCATTACGGTTGCTTCAAAGCTTTTCCATGAATGTTGGGACAAAAGAGCATGAATAAACTTTAAAAGCTTAATCCAACTTGAGATAAAACAAAAAAACAGATCTCGCTCCACCATTTACGAAACATATTGACAATAAAAATTAAAAGTTAAGTTGGGGACATAAAGCTCAACCCCCCCCCCCTCCCAATACACACACAGACAGATGCTCGGTACACTAATGGCTCTAATATCCCCATAATGGCAATAACATAATGCAGAGCATCAACAACTGCACTTTAACACCATCTGTGAAATCTGCTTGAGCTTTTAAAGTGGAAAAAAATAGCAAAAACGCAATGTTTCTCGACTTCAAGTGGGAGATGAGAATATTATTGTATAATACAAAACACTGTTCTCTAAAAAAGGTCCAAATTAGCCTTAAACCATGACTTTTGTTCTCCTGGAGCGTGAATATGACATGACACTGAGGCCCATTGCTTTTAGCCACTGGCCACTAGAAGGAACAGGATCTATGTTTATCTTGCCACCACAGCAGGATAGCAAAACAGGTTAAAAAGGGCATCTTTGGGGTCACTATATAACCATTAGACACTATCTGCATACTTACTAGTTGATACCAGAAAACTCTATTGGGTCCTGTCATCACTAATTTAAACATTTGGAGCTTCACCAGAAACTTTGTGCTCTGGTCAGATGAGATGAGGATTGAACTTTTAGGAGAAAATATTTCAGGTGGGTTTAGAGTGAAACAAAGGACAGAAATGTGAAAGCACTGTTAAGCATGGTGGAGGATATTTAATGCTGTGGGCTCATTTCTCCTCCATGGCCCCCCAGAACCTTGTTAGAGTGTATGGCATCTTAAACCTTTTAAAATACCCGAACATTTTTAAATAGAGATCTGGTAGACTCTTCCAGTAAACTGACAATGAGTCACTTAAACAGAATAAGGATCCAAAACATTTGGCCCAATCAACACTCGTCGTACTCGTAGTCTTCTGCTTTAAATGGAACCGGGTTGCGGGGGCAGCACTCAGTAGAGACACCCAGACTTCCCTCTCCCTAGACACCTAAATTGTTAATCTGACAGAAAATCACACTGAATTCACAGACATAAATCTAAAGAGAAGAGATAATAAGAGTTGAGCCTTGACTCTAGATGATCAAGAGAGATTTTACAGTTCTCAGTTTGCTCCAACCATGTAAAATGCTACAGGAGAAGACTAATTGCTGTCCTATTGGCAACAGAGGGTAGGTGCACAGTTTTAACAGCAGGGGTATAAATAGTTAAAAAAAAATAGCAAAAAACAATATTTTTGATGAAGTAATTTAAAAGCCTTTTATTCGTCTTTCCAGGGGTGCCAAAATCTGTAGGCCCAATTATGGCCAATACTCAAACCCAGTAGCATGAAATCATGCGGTATTATACGTTTTTACCAAATTACAGCTAAGTTTGTGATTCATCATAAAAGTTCAACTCTAAGAAAATGATTTGCATAAGAAGAGTCAATAAACTGTGGTAAAGAAATGTGTGACAGAGCACTTCATTGTCTGGGGAGAAGTTTAATAATGGCACCATCTGTAATCTGATAGTGGAGTTTTCCAAATCCAAAAGGACACAGCAGTAACTCACAGTTGAGCACAGGGAGAAAAATAGGAAAAGTTGGTCCAGAATAAATAGGTCAGAGCAAAAACACCCTAGATAAATTAGGGACAAATTACACATCAGTTAATTTCAGTGTGACCCAGTTTAAACACTGGGTTTGCAGGTTCATGCCTGTAAAAATTCTTCAGCGTAGCCGTCATCTGCTGACAAGGCGGTTGGCGCCGTTTCAGCTCATAACAAAAAGGTTCTGAGAGTGACCCAGCTGGTTGGCTGGAACCTTTTTGTGCGTTTAAAATCCTCTCAGCTGGACAGTTAGTTGTAATAATGTGTCTTAACTAGTTTTTAATAAAGGAGGTAAATGAGAAATTATGTTTTGAATCCAACAAATATGTTGATTATCACCAAAAAATGAAACCTATAATATTAAGCGCAACATTCATCATTCCAAATGATGTAAAATTTCAAACCTCTAGCAGGTACAGTTGATAAACAGTATGTCTAAGACATCACTTCACAAGTCCAGCTTTTTCTCAAACGATCCATTTGTCAGTATGTGTTCTGTGTCGAGTGTGAGAACTGAGCAGTGTGCAGTGCAGCCCTGGGGGAGGCGAAACTGCATTCAGGACCCTCTATGGGTGCCACAAAGCTGCATTGATGCAGCTGAATAGCTGTTTTCTACAACGAGGCACTAGTCATCCCAACTCCATTGGAACGCCTCTATGAGTTACCACTCTCCCAGCCTTGGTATGCAGAGCCTTATCCTGCAAAAATCACAAATGCTTGGATTACCAAAAGCATCAGAACACACTTGCATGAAAACCATGATGAGTTTTTTCCAGGATTTGTTTAATCCTGGTATTCACTGATATTAAAGACTTCCTGATGTCTTCGCCTTTGTGTACCTGTTCAGATGTTTTTAAAGAAGATAATGTGAGGATAAATGAGAAAAACTGTCTGCTATGATTTGCATTTGATTTGGAGCAGACTAAAATCAGAAAAAAAATACGGGTAGACTTAGAACATCCCTTGAGGATAATATCTAATAAATTCTAACAAATTATCACGAGACAAATCACTCGGTAGTGAAAAAATATGTCGAGCAATACCTTGTAAATAATTGTGATGCAATTCAGGCTGATGTAAAAAAAAAAAAAAAAAACGTATCAGGGACACGTAACTAAGGCTGAGGGTAGGGGTGTGTGTGTGTGTGTGTGTGGGGGGGGGGGGGGTGTATACAAAGTCTCATTCAGAATCAGCTAATGTTTGTTTCCAATTAACGAAGTGCTGGAGTCATGATTCCCCACATCGACTTCCTGTCAGCAGAGTCCTGCTTCCTCCCACAGCACATACTGGTGTAGAGTCACCTCATTTGAAACAATTATGCAAATGTTGTTGGACTCTCCAAATTCAAATTAATTTTTTTACACAGAGTTTTGACAGCAGGCTTGGTCCCAATTAATGAATAAATGTTCTAAGGCTTTAAAAGAGTTTGTTAGAAACTCAAACTTCTTATGCAAGACTGAATGTTACAAAACTGCAGTTTTAGGGCACTAGGTAAGCCTGAGGAACATTGGACAAGACTTGATTTGTGCATAAACAGCAAATGTTTTTGGCACAACAATTCCAAGCTGCATGGAGAGGGACCCCAGCAATAATTTCAGAACTAAAAATACAACTTTATGATCAGGCCATCGTGTTTTGACATCATCATAAAAAGTCAAACAGTTTGCAATTACATAGGAAAGGCAGAAAAGTGAAAATAAAATTAAGAAAAACCAATCGCACACCTCAATACAAACAGCCTGACCAATGAGAGGGAATCTGATTTGTTATATGGTTAAGCTAAATAGGCTCTGGGTTGGACTATTTTAATATACACTCACCAGTCACTTTAATAGGTCCACCTGTCTAATTAAATGTTAACACCAGAAAGTATTCAGCCAATCACATGGTAGCAACTCAATGCATTTAGGCATCAAGATGTGGTAAAGGTGACATGCTGAACTTAAAACTGATCAACAGAATGGGGCAGAAAGTATTTAAGTGACTTGTCATGGTTGTTAGTGCCAAATGGACAGGTCTGCATACTTCACCACTGATCAACTGGGATTTGTACTCAGAACAGTCTTGGGTTTACAGAGAATGGCCCAAAACAAAGAGAGAGTATTTAGTGAGTAGCAGCTGTGTGGATGAAAATGCCCTGATGTCAGAGAGTAAAGGGGAGACTGGTTCAAGATGACAGAAAGGAAATAGTAGCTTAGATATCCACTCGTTACAACCAAGGTATGCAGAGTAACATGTCTAAACCTACAATGCGTCAAACCTTGAAGCAAATAGAGCACAGAAGCACACTTTGGACCCCTTAGTAACAACAGGGCCTTGTTTTATCAGAGTTTTCATGCCGTGTAACCACGGTATAACCAGCATTTGAAGGCTGCTTCCAGCAGGGAATTGCACCATGTCATTGAGCTTAAATCATCTCAAACTGGTCTCTTGAACATGATGAGGAGTTCAGTGTACTCCAAAGGCCTCCACAGTCACCAGATCTAACTTTTGGGAGATTTGCATCCTGGATGTGTAGCACAGCACATCTGTATTGTTTTCATGTCAATCTGGATGGGAATTTTTGAAGGTTTCCAAAAATTGTTTAATGAGACAGAACTAAGCCAGTGTCATTAGAATAAGAATTTGAAGAAAATGTCCAAAAAAAGATTATTTAAAATATGGAACAATTGGGAACAGACAGAAGCATGTAGGAAAGGTTTACTTTTTAAACAAGCTCAAAAAATAAAACCGCTTTATGTGCAATTAACATAAGCACTGAACAAAACAGAAAATACATACAAGAAGCTCACCTACAAGTGTGTGGCAGTGACTGCTTTCAAGGATTATGTATAGTAACCAGTGTGAGGAAATGATAAAAGAGGGAGAGACTAATTAAAATGTAGATTATGGCTAATGGTTCCTGAATAACTCTTCTAAAACAATTAACCATGATCCATCACAACATAATACCGACTGATGTCTCCCAGCTGATCCACTGTGGTCACAGATCACTGTACCATCCACTGGTTCCATTGCTTTTTCTTTTCCATCCAGTTTTACTGTACATTACAGTCTACATCAGAGTTTCTGGGGTCTATAAATTGGCCTGTCTCAAGCAGCAGCTCTTTTAAGACAGATAGCCCACTCTAAGATTCTTAAATTATCTCTTGTAGCAGACCTTGAAATTAAAAGTGCCAAAGGCTTGTACCAATGCTGAAAATGCTGATACAGACAGGGCACAGTATAAAAAACTAGTCCACCTATGATTACCCCAGGTACCGCTTATTAAAGAGAAAATGCTTAAAGATCCAAGATAGGACAGGGCTTATGCAAGACCCACAGGCAACATTATGAAAGGGTCAGGATTCCTGTTGGTACTGGATGAATCTCATGTTGGAAGTATTTTGTTTGGCATGACAGTCCTCTCTGCATAACAGTTGCAGGTGTTCTTGGATGTGCAAAAAACAGGGAAAAAAAACGAAACAATGATAGAAAAAAACCAAACATTTTTTTACTCACCAACACCGATTTTCTCATCCTCCGTGGGAGTCCACATGACGTGCCTCTGGAAGCGGAGCAAAATCCCCAACAAAGTCTAGTCACCCGAGGCGTCGCTTCATGGAAATCCCGCTGAGATATCACCCAGAGAAGGGAAGGGAACCGCAGCAGAGCCGGGGAGAGAAAAAGTTTACCTCAGGATGACGGGAGGCAAATAAAAAGATAAATAAATTTGATTCAATATGTTCTTGAATCTGAAGGTGGCCCAGTTATTTTGACAGTGTCCAGCAGAGATGTTTTATCCCGTCAGGTTTGGCGCATTGTGCTTGTCCATCTCTGCTGATTTACAGCTCTGAGGCAAAGAAATCCGATAAACAGGCGTCACTGCGATGGGAATCTAGTAGTCTACCACTTATACAGCGATCTGGATGCTATTAAGACAGGTGGGGGATGCCTTAAGAAAAGAAAGCATGCACAGGACCTGACTGAAATTAAAAGTGCGCAAAATGTACCATGAAAAAAGTGTTTTTTTGTCTATGATTTTGGTCAAGCCCCAATGAACTCTTCTTCTCACTCAGCGCAGCATCCGAGTTCCCGTTTGCTCCATGTTTCCTAAGTGGAGGCACGCGTTGACGAGTTGCAACCACTCAACTTGTCCTGGTGCAGATGGAGAGATAATAACAAGCAAGAACGGCATTCCCGTCTGGGTTCGGGCTCGGTCTGTTTAGGAGGATCTTGGAAGAGAAGGAGCCCGTGTTGGAGTGCGTACAAACACGGTCCAGAGAGGGGGAGTTTAATGTCAGAGCGGGCGACTGTTTGTCTGCTGCAGCAACCGACCATTAAAGGTTTTCTTCGGGTGACGCACGAGCTAAATTGTCACATAACATCACGCAGGTGATCATTATCCATCGACCTAAAACGCACAAATGTGGGATTTGGACGCAGATTCTGGCGCTTACGTGCGCAGAAAAGATTAAAATATATTTAATATCCTCGAAATGCATGATGCGCTTTGAAGACTTGCTTGTCGTGTCTCGACTTCAACACATAGTACCACAGTGGCATAATTCCTCATGTTGCGAGCGAATGATTTTCAGCGCAAATTGACAGAGAAATAAGTATGTTCATAAAACTGTTGGTGCCCATTGAAAGTGGCCACTAATATCTGTGTAATTGCGCCACCGCGTGGAAATTCCTGTGCATCACACAAGCATCTCAGCCCATGAGATTAGCAGTGCACAGACCTGATCACTTATTTCTGCCCAGTAAAGGTTAAAACATGTTTTCACTTCCCGTTACGTGTTTGGAAACTAAATTGTTACTGAACTGAGATTAATTCAGTATAAATATGTCACTGGCAAAATGTCAATTTTTGCAAACGTTTTAAACAAGAGTGCATCTAAAAAAAATAATCTAAAATGATCTACAGACTTATTTCAGAAATACCAATCAAAAAGTGAAGCTTGTTGTATAGGTTGATTACACTGGGATAATGGCATACTTGAGCGTTATTTCTGTTAATATTGATGATTTTGGCTTGCAGATAATGACAACCCAAATGTCATTTCCTTAAAAAATATCACATATGTTCAGATAAAAAAAAAAGCCATTTGAAATAAAGAGATGTTATTACCTTTACATGTTGGGGAACACTACTGACCTCACAGTTATCCATCAGACACTGACACCCTCTACAAGAAAAGTGTTTATTAGTGTTCTGCAAACCTGACGAAACAAATACACATCCACACATCCTGCATGACGTAACATCTGAGTATCATCTGTCAGAATAAAAACCCACTTTCACGTTATCCTGTTTTTAGGTTTGCTTGTCGTCTTTCGTCCATACACAAACACATACAAAAGTGGAACTCCAAAACCAAAAAAAAAAAAAAACATTTGAGTGGGTGACATTTAAATTAAAGAACAAAAAGTCATGATAAGCCAACTAGTGGACAACAAGGCGGCCATGCTAATAGTCTAATTTCTGCCTTGTTCAAATTAGCTGGGCCAGTTTTTGGGTACCAATTCATAAAAGCTACTTATATGTTTTATTAGTCTTATTACTAAAACATATCAGCTACATATCAATAATCTGAAGGAATAAATTCCTTTAATCATTGAGCTCTAATTGCATAATTTCCCAAAACGAATGAGATTTATTTTATTATTAATTGTAAAAAATATGCTTATTTGGAGAATCACATTAGCAATCACACTAACCTAATTATTACTTGGAGAGAAAACGTTTTTTTTTTTTTTTTTTTTTGCAAACTAATCCTACAACAGTTGATCGGGCTTGAAGGACTTGTGGGCAGAACTTGAGTGATGGTGCTGGTGCTTCTTAGTCTATCTGAGTTCTACCCGGAGTCAGCTCACAGAAGTTGTGACGTTATTTGGTAGGGATCACCTGGTAGGGATCACCTGGTAGGGATCACCCCAACAGAACAGGCAAATTTGGAGACCTGTGTGTTTGAAAAATTACACAATCAAGGATAAAAGAGCATCTAGCATTTTTTAAACCCTATTGTTTAAGTTTTCAATGAAAGTTCCAAAACGCTAGACAACAACGACTTTCTGGCCCGTGTTCAACTATCATATACTGTCATATTTTAAGGAGAAAAACACAAAAATGCATTAATTTCAAAAGCTTTCAAAGTTTTAAACAAGCAGACTAAGATTATTAGACTTTCAAACAACTTGCGTCTTGATAATAACTCTTCGTGAGCATTGCGTGTTTTGAAGATCTCAAAACATCATGTACAATAAAACAGTTTAGCTTCAGTTAAAAGGTCATGAAGGCCCTCTGGAAAAGTCCTAGTCAGAGCAGTGAAATGTGAAAAAAGTCAGATTTCATATTGCTGAGACTCAATAGACAAAATGGACAACAGGCTGATTAAATAACATTATGGTCCAACTTGGTATCTCGTCATTTACATGCGTGTAACCTTAATCTGTTTAGGAGATTGCATTATTTGCCACACTAAGATCTAGAGGAATACACTTTGACTATATGGCTGATAAAAACATGCCATGGTTATTTCAATGCCAAAACTGAAAAAGGCCGTTAATTGGCTTAAAGTGAATTCCTCTGTGTATGTATCTCTATTACTTTGCATTAATGCAGTCAACACTAAACACAAACTTTGATCCACATCATGTTTCCCTTCTTTTAAAAGATAATCACCTCCCTCGTCACGGGTCAGACAATCATATTATTTACATCTGCACTTTAATAAAAACTAAAGTGAAATGATTTCTGTCTATCTATAAAACCGTGTCAATCAAAACAAAAGATTATAGTTGTAAATAAAGTTTTTTGCTGTTTATTCAAATTTGGTAACACTGACCTCTACTGACAAAAAAAGCACCTTTAATCAAAAAGCAAATGTTCCAGCACACACTTTATCCAATAATGCGCACTTTACTAAAAAAAGCACAAAAAACAATTATTCCAGTTTTTTTTTTCAGTACTGACATATCAACTAAAGTTAAATGTTTGCTATCTTACAGAAAGCAAAGAGAAAAAGATTGCAAATGTGTATCACAAAGGTTGGATTTACTAGGGCAAGAAAGAAACAACAATATCTCACCATGATGATCATAATTTTAGCCCATGTTGGTATTATGACACTAACAAGTTGCATAGGATTATTTTTAATTTACAAAAAAAACAAACAATAGTAAGTAAATTCAACAAACATTTCAAACTTATTTACAGTTTAACTGAATTTTAAAGTTTCAATTTAAGTTATCGATGATGAAAATGCCCTCTCAGACATGATGACACAATCATTCAGTCAGAAACCAGACTTTTAAAAAACTATATATAGGGAAAACCCGAGTTGCTATTCACTAGCTGCAGCTGTGCATCCAAAACATGTCCCAGTTAATAAAATACCAATAATAATGATGAAAAGGACTGATAAAGCCAAATAAATCTGGCTGCTGCCATGTTTTTGCTGATTGTTTGATGCAGATTCACAAGTTGAACAGAACAAGTTACTGAAAACAGTACAAAGTTTTACAAGGATTTGCATATTTTAATCATATTTTTATCTTAGACTGGCTTAAGTACTTGTAAACTACTGGCACTCTTGTAGACCCGTAATCATAACCATTTTTCTACATTTTATCCCTCTAAAATAGGTAAAATGAAAATGAGAGTATATATACGGATGTAAAAGACTATTTTGTAATGAGGTAAACAGAGTGCAGTATAAAACCGCACTAACAAAACACAAAGTGAAGTCAACCAGCCTCATACCAAACTATAACTGCCTGTAAGACTGTTTTTTTAACATGTATTAATTTAAGTAAGCAAGCATTTGAATTATTTAATTATTGTCAGATGAATGAGGAAAATCTCATTTGTTACTTCCAGCCTTTACAGGTTGCATCAGTAAAAGACTGTAGTGTCATTTTCTTTTGACAGGAACGTTCGCTGCTTAAAGCAAAGAATTTTGGCTCATAAATAACAAGACAGGCTTTCTGCTGAAGATGGGTGGACTCTAAGCTTAGTAAAACACAATCACATATGCTACCCCTACATTATTTTGTTCTTCACATTTTTAAATATGTAAAAAACATATTAACATACTTGTAGCCACCTAACCAGCTTGATCGGTGCTTACACTTATCTACTTACTGCTTCCCGATACCTGAGGGGCACAAGAGCTAAAAGCAAAAACAAAATGAAAAACAGCAACTCCAACAAAGAAATGTCAAAATAAATAATGAATGAAATACATTTCCTAAGGCAAGCCTTGGATAATCTACAGAAAAAAAACAACAACTTAAGACTAAAAAGTACTTCTAACACATAATAAACCGAGAAATGTTCTGGGTTAGAATGTTTAGTCAAATCAAACATGGGTGTGCTGCCACCTGGTGGAAAAAATAGGTTATGCAGCTAACTGAAACTTATTTTCCACTTGCAAGGATATATAAAACAACGGAAATGTAAACTTTAGAGACACTATTTGGTATCCTAGTGATTTCCACATCGAGGAAAGGGTCATAACAATTACATCTTTTCAGCCTCTAAATCACCAAAAAGTCCCACACTGGATCTTTAACACCAAAGAAGAGCTGAATTTGGGCTTTTGAGACATTTCCCAATATTTTTACAAATAATAGTGCAAGCAACACAATAGTTATATCTTTGTTTAGCCAACCTATAATTTGATAAAGAAAAAACTATAACAAATCTAAATGCCCATGTTTTCCTAATGGCTCGATTTCAGTTGCCATTAAATACATTTTCACAGTATGTAAGAATACCTAGCTATGATTAACACTTTATATGGAGTTTTTTTCAGAGGGTAAAGCCATCTGAAAATTGTCTAGAATTAGATTTACTCCTCGTTTGTCTATTGAAAGTATCTAAATCACACCCAGACAGCTGAGGTTACTTGGAAGAAGCTAACTCATCTCTCCTGAGGTCTCTACTTTATGTATTAGCTTTCAAATTTTTAGGATCCCACCTCTAGCTTGTCTAAAACATGTCCGTATAAAAACATTTCCTACATAGACAGAGGACATGAAAACACTTCAAATGACTTTGAACAGTAAAGTACAGCAACATAATCACAACAATGAGGCACATGGGCTTTTTATATGTCCAAAAGGTTATTATCACATTAGTTGACGTCAGGATTAAAAAAGTGTTTCTTGTCTGGTAAATCTGGAACATTTGGATATTTCTGTGGGTCAAATCTATAATTTTAAATAAAAGTTTGACTTTTGAGCAAAATATTAAGACAATGCTTGAATAATAAGATGGAAAACTTTAATTATGTCAGAAAACATGGATCATTTTGTAATTTATTGTAAATTTTATATTTTCTCCTCACTCTTACATAACTGGGTCTACTTGTGGATCTGCTGCATATTACTGTAGTAGAAAAGATGATCTGCTCCATGTCTCTAGCAGAAGCAAACAGCCAAAAAGCAACATACATGTTCCAAACCTTTTAAAATTACTCAAACAGGAACAAGAAATGGGAAATGAGTGGTCAGTGGAGATTTTTATGTGAAACCTTTTTTAAGTTTTGGTACCATGAACTTTTAAGAGGGGTTCAAATGCTCTGCAGGGGGCACGTCTTCTCCTAGATCATTAAAACCAGACATCAGGCATGGATCCAAACATGTCGGAGTCGTCGTCATCTGATTCTTCTGCAAACACTGCAACGTGACAACACAAACAAACATGCAACATGACAACACAAAAACACACATGACAACACAAACACGCAACACGATAACAAAAAGAAACACGAGAACAAAAACAAACATGACAACACACACGCAACACGACAACACAAACAAACACGCCACGTGACAACACAAATGAACACGACAACAAAACAAATACGCAACGTGACAACACAAAAACACACATGACAACACAAACACAATAACAAAAACAAACACAAGAAAAACAAACACATGACAACACAAACACGCAACACGACAACACAAACACGCAACACGACAACACAAACATGCAACAAGACAACACAAACAAACACACGTGTCATTCATTTAAAACCATAAAGTGCAACATACTGAAAAAGTGTAGATGTCAATTTTTTTCATTCGTCACTAATCTTTTCCGATTTAACTGTTCTCCAATTTTTATTATGGGATATTAAACAACCAAAATGCAGCTTTTAAAACGTTAATCGGTTTCTCTCTCAAAATTAGGAAACATAAGAAATATCAAAGTTGGACACGTAAATAATGTAAAACTATTAATGGTGTCAGAATAAATTTTAAAAAGTGCATGAAATGTCACTGTCAAGCTTTCCTTCAGTTGTGTTGTCACAAAAAACATGATCATTTTATCCGCTTTAACTTTCACCAGTTGAGAAAAAGCTTATAGATGAAAAGTTGAAACAAAAATAATCAGTTTACAAAATTACATGACATTTAGTTGAAATAACTAAATTTGTAAAAAATACTGTAAGGGAAGTAAATGTGAATTTGGATCCTTCTATGTGATTTAATTTAACTCATTAAATATTTCTGTAAGTCAGTTGGTTTGTATTACAATGTTCCTTGAGACAACATTTATATAAATACACTGAATTGAATTAAATCTTGAAAACTGCTTAAATGATGCCTGAATTAGAATCCCTGACACATAAATTTCAGTTACATACACTGTAAACACAATATTTTAAATTAAACTTAACAATACATAAATACCAGAATAACTGGTATTTATAACTTTTCATTTTTTACATAAATCACCTGAACTTATTAAACTGAAATAAATGAAATTTTTAGTTTATTTCACATAGACCCAAGAATGAGGCAACCTTTCCTACAGTGTACATAGAACATAGACTGCACCTTGTTAGCATAGGTGCTAGGAATAAATCTATTGTATTCCATCACTTACATGTCACATTGAAGTCTGATTCTTCTTGGTCTGAATCATCAGAGTCTCTACTGTTATCATCGCCACTGCTACTACCAAGAACAGCCTCAATCTGAAATAAAACAAAAAAACTCAGAACCCAGCATCATATTGTCTAAATATTAACGTCTATATTTTATTAATATATTTCTGCTAGAGTCTGCTGCAGGTTTCCAAGGCCTTATCTGAAGTAATCACTTCTGGTAATAAACTATAAACAGGTTTTATTTACATAGATCAGCAGCAGAAAAGCAAAACGCCACAGTGTGAGACTGTTCAGTAGCTTAGCTAGAATATAAAATATCACAAATAGAATATAGAATATCACAAAACTCCTACATAAGATTGGGAATCGAACCCAGGACAACCACGTCGAGGACTACATGATGCACCTGCTCTAACAACAGAACCACACGTGATTGGACTTACTTTTAAGAAAGAAATCACTCTAGAATATATTTTTATTTAATCAGAGGACATGTGTGAGATGAGAAGCTGGAGGTTTCCACTTACTATAAACTCTGTTATGGGAATTCCTATTAGCCTAAAAAGTGAGTTTAACAAGTAGCTGTGTATATTTGTCAGGGCCATATAACAATTATCTGTACCAATCTTTAAGGTATTTGGCAATGACAAGTCTCAGTCTAACAGTTCATTTTTTGGAGATTTGCGCAATAAATACTATAAGAACACAAATGTTTTAAAAGCAGTGATATATCTATTAAAGCATTATAAAAACTTTTGTTTTGCAAGTTATTTTTTAAATTGTTAACCTGGTAAAAACTCTTAGGTGAGATTGTGATAATTATTTTAGTATTAATTACCCATTTAATTGTTGCAACTAAAGAGTGGTCAGAAACCCCCATAATGATCAATCAAATGCTTTGAGACCCTGATAAATAGGATCAATTAGGAACATCCATAATTACTTCTCCATTTGTGGGTGTTTGTAGTTTTTCTCATTGCCACTTATAGACACATCATGTATGAGTTATGTTAGAATTTGGACAAAAAACTTTTCTGCAAGATGCTTAGCAATGTTTAAACCTTAGGAAATGATTTGTATGTTATTCAACACATGTTGCCACTTTTTATGATGAAATATTGTTCATGAGTCAAATATGCTGTTGGTCTATTTGAAATAGCAGTAGTAATAGTATACAAACATGCATTAAAATGACCGAAGTTAAAACAATCTTGTATTAAACAGCATTTTATATATCTGTCCATCTTCAACATGTTTATTAAGAAAAAAATTATCTGTATGACCATATAAGATTATATGAAGTAATGAGATACCCTCTCATCTGCAGGGGAGTTAGATTGCTCCTGGTTCTCCTGTTCCTCATTATTTGCCAGTTCCGCAATGAGGGGGTCTGTATCTATGTCATCGTCGTCGTCGTCATCATCTGTGTCTGAGGAATCATCGTCATCCTGATCCTCATCCTAGAAAAACACAGCATGCAATAAAGATAAAGTATCCAAATCTCAATTGCAAGCAGTCGAGGTACGGCTGATAGGCGTAATTAACAAACAGCTCCGTCTTACACCATCTATGCTGATTATAAAAATAACCCAAATCAATAATTCTAACAAGAAATAATGTAGAAAGAATTACTAAAAAAATAATCAAGAAACAGGAATAGAAACTTCATGAATCTTACCTGATCATCGTCGTCTCCTTCTTCTGCCAGTTTCTGTCGTCCAACCTCATAAAGACGGCATACAGTATCTATGCTTACTGTATCTTGGTTCTACAGAGTAAACATGCAAAGATGTCATTATATAAAGTGCATCAGTAATATATTCTTTATATTTATTTTTTAAAGATTTGTTTTTCAGCACTAGTAGCCTTTATTTTGTCATTGTTATTTTGAAAAGCAGGCAGACAGGAAATGGGGTGAAGAGAGGGGGACGAAATGCAGAACAGGTCGCCATGGCCAGGACTCGAACCAGGGGACAGCCGCATCGAGGGCTGACGCCTCTGTACATTGTTCGTGCGCTCCACAGCTGCGCCAGCCCCGCGCCCATCAGTCATATATTCTTAATGTTCCACTCTATAATACATTAAAACTCTAACTTCAAAGATAATACTTAAAAAGCAGAATACTGCTTATGCCGTTTACATATTTTTATAGAGTTTTTAATGTTTTGTACTCTTAACTTGATTTGCACCTAATTAAAATCATCTGCGCCGCAGATGTGCTTTACTGTTATCTTTTATGTAAAAATCCCCAAAGTCATGTTAGAACAGCATCACCATGAAATAACATAGAAAAAAACATCCATAAGATGAGGTTAAAAAAATAAATCTAACCAAGTACCTCTATGACAGCCAGGTAGTAGTCCTTAGTATCAGTACACAGATCAAATATGTTCCTCTTTACATCCAGTGTGGCTGTTTGAGACACAAAATGAAAATTATCGTCACAATCTGAAGTTGATTTATGAAACAATAACTTTTCAGCAAACCACTAAGTAGATAATAGAATATAGGACACAAAAAATTATGGATTTAACTTTATGATTTAGATTAAGACACAGAAGAGACAGATATCAAATGCTGCACAAGGCTTTTTGAAGTTGTTTCTATGTCTTACAAATTAGTAAACTTTGATAGGTAGAAATTATTTGAGTCATTACAGTATGAAGTAAGTTAAACCAACCAATAGGCTTGTAGTCTGTGGCATCAAAGGTTCTGAAAGATGAGCCAAAGGGACTGGTCACCTGCTGCTCCATGACGTCATGCTCATCATCAGCTTGCAGCATCGCTGTTCATGAGAAGGGAGAGCAACCAGGACATGTAGTGCACAGCACGGCGAAACTCATCGCTTTTATCAAACGGTAAGAGAGTCAGGCCCATACCTCCATACATGATGGTGCCATTGCTGTTAAAGACCACCCTGCATTGATCCAGAGCAGGAACAGTGTGGAGCAGGTGGAAGGTCCTCAGGTCCCACTGAAACCTGCAGTCAAGGCTGACTACTAACTGCAAACATTGATCTCAGTATGAATAAAATGGTTTTTAAGAGTCATCTCTTCGCAAAGAGTCTGGTTTAGAACTTTTCTGTTTACATGAGGGAAAGGTTTGCAAAGCTTAATTATTATTCATGGGGCCCCTGCCCATAAGCTGGCAAAAATGATCTTTCTCAATCATTTCTTAACGTCAATGAACCTTTTTACTGGACAGTAACACTAAACCTTCCCTGTTGTCTACAAGATGAGAGAAAACTACCAGCATTCAGTTCCGTGTGAGGTGACTTGTAGACTCAAGCACCACTAACAAATGACAGAAGAAAAAAGATCATTTTCACTGAGTTTCATGGATTGAAAGAGTAAGAACTGCTGACTTTTTGTCCAATAGTCGAAAAAAGCAACAATAAAAATTTTTCCCACTCTACAAAAAATGTCTCAGCTCTCAGTCCCATTGATTAAGATGGCACTGTTACTAATATAAATGCAGAAACATCAGCCAACACACCGAAGACCATCTGTGGTCATCCACCTGAGAAGAGACCAAACGTCTTTCTTTTTATTTTAGTTTTGGTCCAAAGCAGTTTCTACCCTACTGTGGCATGAACATCCAAAACAGAGCAGCAGAAAAACTAAATCAGGGGCTACGCTTGTCGGTATATTTACAAAGGATACAATCTCTGTGTTTATGATGACCTCCAGGCCATTTGGATGGAAAACCCCGCTGAAGTTCATGTTGAACTTGTCGAACTTGTGGATGGCCCGTGATGCCCGCACATCCCACAGCACCCCATCATTAAGCACCAGGTCATCAGTGGGGTTGAAGGTGGCAAAGTTCCTCTTGTAATTGTTGGCCAATGCGGGGTCGTTCAGGGTCAGGACCATTTCACCCGTCTGGATGTCGTAGATCTAGAACATGGGAGGCAGAAACCGAAGTCTAAATAATAGTTTATACCTTAAAAATATCAACGTGGCAAACTATTTCAGTTCACTGTAAAATTTGTCTTCTTTACTGAATCTAATGCACACAAACACTTAAGACTCGACCTGTCACCTACTATAAATAACTGCCTTCCTCAAGGTCACTTCAAAACATGATTGCTGGACTTTTAGCTCTGATCAAATTTAATTCTTATTCCACACAGGTGGCGTCCCATAATCTTCAAAATTAAAGTTTCTATGATTTTGTTCACTGGAAGGTTCAAACAAAGCTTTGTCCGAATGTCAATATATATATTTTTAAAGTTTCTATTATACAAATTACCTTTTTTGCCAATTTAGAAATACAGAAAGCTTTAAAATATTCCACAATAATTACTTCAGATACCGATTAATGTGTTAATCCTTAAAGCTGTCCTTTTGTTTATTTGAATGATTAGCTGTTTGAAGCTTAGAGTTTGGAATAAGCTCCAATGAGGAGTATTTAGGCAATAGTGATAAATTGCGGACATTTCCTCTTTTGTGTTTATTTTTTAAATAATAAAATCCAATTTTATTGGCTATGTAACATGACCCTTTTCTCTCGCTGTGATAAGTTTGGCTCTGATTGGTTAATCAGCCCGAAGTGACAACTCTGCTCCCAGAAGCACACTTCCGGGAAGAGAGAATAAGGGAGATTACATTTTCCTCCATCCAATTAGGAAGTGTGTCGAGAATCACTAATATCCTGGTATACTACAACCTGGAGCAGAACTGACTGCTGCCGGTCTCAGAGTTACCAAAACAACAGCTGTTTGTGTCAAGATTTCCTCATCAGACGAGCTGATCGTAGGATCATAGGAACTTCGCAGCTGGAGAGATGCTGCTGATTCTGAGGGAGAGACAATAGTAAGCCGCTCAATTACTTCTCCAGTGGTGGTTCTGGTGCTGAAAGCTGGTGAGACCAGGTGGTTCAAAGAACTCATCCTCCTTTGTTGCCCTCTCCTCTCAGATTAATATAGAGATTAGAATCAAACTTAGGCTGCAAACCTCTGTCTATAAACTTATGCAAGACTGATAAAAGTCAGATATTTATTTCATTTAATGTTTTGAATGTTTAAACTCCTTGTCATAAAACTTTCTTAATTGAATCTATAGCTGAAGATAAGAATTAGCACTGAAAGTCTTTGTCAGTCACCAGATTTGTTGGTCGATGTGTTTTATTTTTCCCAAATTTAAACTTTACTTAAAGATTTAAATGTGATAATACAAAAATTAATTTTTTTGTTAAGCAGTTTCCCAATTCACTTTTTTTTTTTTTTAACCCTTTTAAGATACACTGCCAAATAAAAAAGGGAACACCAAAAAACACATCCTAGATCTGAATGAATGAAAAATTTATTGAATACTTTTTTCTGTACAAAGTTTGATGTGCTGACAACAAAACACAAAAAATCATCAATGGAAAATTCAAAATTTTTTAACCAATGGGGGCCCGGATTTGGAGTCACACACAAAATTAAAGTGGAAAAAACACCTACAGGCTGATCCAAAATTTTGATGTAATTCCTTAAAACAAGCAAAATGAGGCTCAGTATTGTGTGTGGGCCTCCACATGCCTGTATGACCTCCCCCAACGCTCGGGAGTCCTGATGAGACGGCGGATGGTCTCCTGAGGGATCTTTCCAGACCTGGACTAAAGCATCCCCCCAACCCCGGACAGCCTGTGGTGCAAGGGCCCGGGGGATGGAGCGAGACATACCCAGATGTGCTCAATCGGATTCAGGTTGGGGAAAGGGGGGCAGTCCATAGCTTCAATGTCTTCATCTTGCAGGAACTGCTGACACACTCCAGCCACATGAGGTCTAGCATTGTCCTGCATTAGGAGGAACCCAGGGCCAACCGCACCAGCATATGGTCTCACAAGGGGTCTGAGGATCTCATCTCGGTACCTAATGGCAGTCAGGCTACCTCTAGCGAGCACATGGAGGGGCGTGCGGCCCTCCAAAGAAATGCCACCCCACACCATTATTGACCCACTGCCAAACCGGTCATGCTGAAGGATGTTGCAGGCAGCAGATCACTCTCCACGGTGTCTCCAGACTCTGTCACGTCAGTCACATGTGCTCAGTGTGAACCTGCTTTCATCTGTGAAGAGCACAGGGCGCCAGTGGCCAATTTGCCAATCCTGGTGTTCTCTGGCAAATGCCAAGCATCCTGCACGGTGTTGGGCTGTGAGCACAACTCCCATTTGTGGACGTCAACCCCTCATACCATCCTCATGGAGTCGGTTTCTAACCGTTTGTGCAGACACATGCACATTTGTGGCCTGCTGGAGGTCATTTTGCAGGGCTCTGGCAGTGCTCCTCCTGTTCCTCCTTGCACAAAGGCGTAGGTAGCTCTACTGGCCTGTCTCCTGGTAGCGCCTCCAGGCTCTGGACACTACGCTGACAGACACAGCAAACCTTCTTGCCACAGCTCGCATTGATGTGCCATCCTGGATGAGCTGCACTACCTGAGGCACTTGTGTGGGTTGTAGAGTCCGTCTCATGCTACCACGAGTGTGAAAGCACCACCTACATTGAAAAGTGACCAAAACATCAGCCAGAAAGCATAGGTACTGAGAAGTGGTCTGTGGTCCCCACCTGCAGAACCACTCCTTTATTGAGTGTGTCTTGCTAATCGCCAAAGATTTCCTCCTGTTGTCTTTTCCATTTGCACAACAGCATGTGAAATTGATTGTCAATCGTGTTGCTTCCTAAGTGGACAGTTTGATTTCACAGAAGTTTGATTTACTTGGAGTTATATTGTGTTGTTTAAGTGTTCCCTTTATTTTTTTGAGCAGAGTACTTGTTCATTTAGGTGTTGATCCGAAATAAAATCAATTCTGAGAAATATACAGAAATTGCTTTTTTTTATTAGAAATACCTTAATGGATCGGAACATAATTAATGGTTTATTCTGATTTCAGTAGCATATGAAAGCAACTTATTTATGAAGATTAATATAGCTTTATGTAGCTTAACCTCACTACACTACCTCACAAAATATAACAGCCAAAAGAGTCATCCAAAGCTGTAAAAGCACAAATTTTACTTATTTCGATTATGACATCCAAACCAATAAAAAAACACAAAGACTATTAAAAAACATAAGAAAATGGAAGGTAAGAGAAGAGTTTAAAATTATTATGAAATATTATTTGTAAATGGATTTTCTCAAGACATGATAAATAGCACCAAAAGTGAGTCAGTTGTGTTACATACGTGTGCAACCTGGTCCTTCGTGCCAATTACTCTGTCCTGAGAGAGTTTGCTGAACTCCACATAGTGATCCTCTCCAAAGGAGTTCCTGGGGACAAAAGATACATGTGAATACTCAATAATACATGATATACTGCATTATTACTGCTGAGTAAAATTAAAACTGTGATGTATGACAGATTTTACTTCATGCTAAAGACACCGCCCATACTCCACAGAGCTGACAGAGGGACGCTCCAGGAAGCAGAGGTAAGAACTAAGTTACCATCCTGTGAAACAGACAAAACAAATCACACAAAACATTCAAGAAAAAATGCACTGAGCAAGAGCCAATTTGCGCAAATTAACTCATGTTGCTTATTGTTTCAATACAAGATTATGAGCAAAGATTTGAATGAAGCCATTATCTGAAACATAATCTGCTTTTCTGTAAAATGCCAAACAGTATTTCATCTAACTAATATAACTGAGATATGAACTCTGTTTTGCTACCCGGGAAGGCTCGATGTGAGAGATGGCCGATCCATGGCAGGTGTAGTTGGCCGCCACATCTCCAGAGAAGATGTTGTAAAGTTTGAGGTGACCGGAGCAGGTTCCCAGCATCAGGAAACGCTCGCAGGCTGAAAAGGCACAACAGGTGAAACTGCTATCGCCGCCATCGCCTTCGTGGAAAACTGACATGGGGCGAAACCTCGATGCAGGAAACAGAGGAAACAGAGTCAAAGATCAAGCTGGCAGAGCTTTAAAAAGACATAGCTGCTGTTTCTTACCTGCTGAATATCAGCTGTCTGTCCAGACTTCCTCTGTCCACACCCCCATATTTGGGATACAGCACTCTACTCCCCAGACGAGCGGTGAAGTTCGGTGATGCCTGTCGCCTCTGTTTGGACTCTGGGCAGCGGTGAGGGTTGAAAAGGGAAAAAGGTGGGCAGGTGGTGACAGGATTCGGACAGCGTGCGTGTTGCTCCCTCAGGTACTCTGTGATGATGCTGTCAAGGGTCGGCGGAGAAGGAAGGTGGAGCTCCAGCTGCTTTTTCATAGCTGGGGTCTAAATAAAAGAAAGAGAAGACAAGATTGCAGCTCTTAGACGTCAACTTATTTGATTCCAAGAAAAAGTGGATCCAACCAATAAATAATAAAGTGGCTGTCATAAAAATTAAAACATTAGCTGAATAACAAATTTCTCCATTATCCATGGATGCTGTTTGTCATCTAAAAATTCCAAATTCCAGGCTGAAGCTCTCGTTTATTAAAGTATCTTAAAATGTCTTAAAATATAAAATACTAAAGTTCACCATAAACCTACGGCAGATATTTGTAAAGTGAGCCGGATTTGTATGTAGAATCTGCAAAAATGTTAACTAAGTAGGCAGCAAGAAAGTAAGAAAAAAAATCAAAAAAGAAGACAAAAAAAGGAAAGAAAGACAAGAGAAAACAAAGAAAGCAGGATGAAACCAATAAAGACAGCAAGAAAGAAAAAAGGCAGAAAAGAAAGAGAGAAAGAACCAATTTCTCTCACTAGACCAGAGAAATATTGACAGTTTTGTTATCCCTAACCTTCAGGAGCATGAACAACTCAGTAGTCAGATATCTAGCATAATATTCACCACTTGGCGCAATTAATAACATGGAAATCCTGTTATTACAGTCCTGTAATTATTACTTATTACTATCACAGAGACGGCCTTTTTATGGAATTCAGCTTTGTGTTAAATACACCCAACTAAAGGTATGACTGACCTGTATGAAAGCACCATGGTCAGACTTCTGTTTAAGTGCACGCAGTTTTTTCCCTGAGTTGCAGCTGGCCACCGTTCGTTCCCGAGAGAACAAAATCCGGCCAACAATATGCGGGCTCTGCCCATGAGGTGCAGGATGAGGAGGAGTAGTCGGAACAGTTGAGGTAGACGTCCAGGAACCTGACAAGTGAGGAATGGCAGGTGAACGGGAGGAAGAAGGAGCAGAGGAAGCTGAATTACCCGAGGACAAGGGAGAGGTTCCAACACTGGCAGCGACACGAGCTGCAATCCCACTGGCTAACCGACAAGTCCTAGATTTTGAAGTGGAGGAGGTAGGGGTGACACATGAGGAGGCAGAATTAGGACAGAGAGATGCTGCAGGTAGATTCGCCTCTTTAACCAGGGTATTTGCTGTGTCATGGAGTCCTTTGGCAACAAGGTGGTTCCTAATCAGAATGAGGAGTTCCTTTTCAGAAAACGTGATGCGAGTCTGGGCGACCACGTTGGCCTTCTGCAGGCGAGCCAGCGAGACGTCAGCACCCATGATGAGTGGCTTGCCAGATACTCGCTCGGTCAGCTTGACGGCGTAGCGACAGAAGTGGATGTGCTCGCTGCGTTTGTCCTGCAGCACCGGCTCCTTCATGAGCTGGGGAGGAGAAAACAAAACATGAATTATTTTGTCTGGAGACAGAAGTCTTGCTCTCTTCTGTAATATTCTCTTTCCTGCTGAACCCTTATTATTCTGAATAACAAAGCAGTAGTAGAAAGGAAAAATAAAAAAGGAATATAGTTGGAGTCTCTACATGCTCATCCGGGAGGAGCGAATGCTGCAAGTCACTGACTGGATGCAATCTGCTGGGTTTCCTTAGATAGAAAAACTTTTTATCCAATTTGAATAAATAACAGAATCTGGCTGCACTGTTCAATGATTAGGATTAAATGGAATGTATGTACCTGACTTTTGTGAAGTGCCTTGAGACGACGTGTTGTGAATTGGCGCTATATAAATAAACTGAATTGAATTGAATTGGAGTGAGAAAGCCGGCATTGTTCATTAGAAATGAAACAAAAATAAAATAAAACAAGTGAAAAAATGAAAAGTTACAGCCAAATACAGTGAAATTTCAAGTTTATTCTATTTTGCTAATCGATTAATTTGTTGATTAATTTTTCAATTAATTGATTAATAATCAGATGGCAAAAGGTGCTTAATGGGAGATTTTTTTTTTACAAAACTTGAATAAGGTGAAGCTAAAGCTATACCACTTCATTGAGCTCTGGACAGAACATATTTACAGACAAAGAAAGTTTTTTATCTTAAATACAAAATATATATATTGTTTGTACAATTTTGGCCTCATTGATGCTCTGAGTGGGTTTCTCTTAGCAAACGGGATGTTTTAGAGTCTGTATACTCCAGCTAACGATTATTCGATTACTAAATTAGTTAACGATTATTTCAGTAATCGATTACTCACTGATACTTACTGATTAATTGTTTCGTCCCTACTCTCAGTCATTTCCCACAAAAAAGACGAGGATTGTCTTCAGTAATTAGCTTGTTGTCATTTAAGAGAAACCTCCCTTTAAATCAAAAATAAACAGAAAACTGGACGCAGGAAAAAAATTCTGTCATGATTTCATTCTTTTCTAACTTAACAACATGGAATTAAGACCGTTTTGACACCAATGGCAAAGTCCTGATACACAACTAAACTCATGTCTGTATTTAATATGTTATTAAATGCAGTGAGAGAATATCAGATTTTCACACTATTTTTAATCACAAATGAATTATGATTTATACAGATTTCTCTAAAAAGGCCCACATCTTTCATACAAGAGAATTTGTACAGGAACAAATCTTTAGATGCATGAGTTTCTGTTGTTTTTTTTTTATATTTTGAAGGATGAGCAGTCTTATCGGCTTGTCCTGTCTGTTTAGGGGGTCACAACATGATATACACTTCTTTTTACAACCAATTTCTGCACACAGCTCTGTAATAACGGCGAACAAAAAAACATCAATGGTGTTAACGGATCCTGCTGAGAACAGTTGGAGGGTGAATTTTAGCCTTTTGTATTAATTTTTAAAGAAGTTTATAAAGCACAGGATTTTTTTTGTTGGAGTTTGGATTGAAGGTCATTTTGTCACCTGCTGAATGTGGCTGCTGGTGAACAGCGGCAGCTTGCTGATGATCTGTCTGATGGCAGAACTGCGAGAGAGTCCAACCAGAGCCTTGCAGGCCAGAACGCGGATCAGGTCTGCGTCTGTGATGGGAACCTTCACAGACAGCAGAGACAGAAGCACCTGCAGGGTAGAAGAGGTGCAAGACGATATGATCTCTTGGACAATGAGGAATGTTGTTTTCCTTTTTAATATATTCAATAAAATATATGAATGTCATATAGTTACCAAGGTAATTTTAGGAAATGAAGGTATTTTGATGCACATATTTTACACTGCCTACCTTAATACCATTATTGTTCTGCACTACTTGCCACATGTGGGCCAGCACTCTGTTGTGGGTGGGAGGGGGCTGCTGGGGGTGCAAAGACTGTCGGAGGGGGGCAACAGCAAAAGCGCCAACACTGTTCAGGCTCTGGTCTGGAGCGCAGACGCAGTTTATTATCACCTGAGGTAAACAGGAGTCAGGGTCAGAGCAGGAGGCGGTCAATAAGAAAACAACAAGAACAGTTGCAGAAACTGATGCTCAATTTATCTACCCTGCACTAAAAAGATGTGCAAATAGTTATAATTAGAACTGATTTTCTACAACAAACCAGTCTCTAAAGGTGAAATGATAAATCCCTAATTAGCTTTAAAAAAAATCCAACAAGCTCTTATTTCAACGGTTATACATTTTTGCTTAGGCAGTAAACAAATAAAAAGAAAGTCAAAGCATTGCCTTACTTGCAAAGCAGACTTCTGAATTTCAGCATCATTAGGAAACACTTCACCTTCAGCAACACCCAGAATGATGCTCATCCCTGCAGAAAAAAACATGACACACACACACACACACACACACACACAGAGACGTGCACAAAAATGATGAAATGGAAACTCCAAACTCCTCGGTTATGTAAAACTCAGAGTGAACACAGAAAGGTTTTACAGACCTACAGTGGGAACAGGGGACCTATCTTCATCCAGAACTTCCACAGTATCAGCCAGCACCAGCTGGACTTTAGGAACAACTGTAAGGATAGCCAGGATGTCCAAAGCATAGCGAACTGTGTCGCTCCTGGAGAGCACAACACACCATGAGATGAAGTAAAGAAGAAAACAGCTTTTTCTTTCACTGCTGCTATATGTCAATTTTTATCTTGAACTGTATTTTTTGTTTTACTTTCCTAAAACTCATCTCAGCTCATGTTATGATTACAGCCGGTGAGTCAGGTTACCTGCCGTAGTAGGTCTTCCAGTCGCAGGCTGCGGATATGAGCTGCAGCATTAAAGGAACACAGGACAACTTGTAGAAAACTTCAACTGGCTCCCAGTGGAGCTGAGGTGGTCCACACTCGATAAGGAACTCCATCATCTCAATTATTTGCTCTCTGGTATATGAATAGGCCTGGAGACGGAGAATAATATACACATCTAGGTTTATACAGGTATCATTCTTTTTCTTTTCAGGTAACAACCACAATCCTCAGAGTATTTTAACTGGGTTCTGATAGATAATTGGGAAGCGGAAGGAAAATGATACATGGTTTTCATTTTTTTAACAAATGAAGTCTTTTAAAGTGTGGCATGTATTGGTATCCTTTAGTTACAGCTGCAGTTGTGTGGGGTTATGTTTGCACATGTAGAGCAGAATCTTGTTTGTCAAATCTTCTTCGTAAAATATCTCAAGCTTAGTTAGATTGAGAGAAGAGTGATTGTGAACATAATTTAAGTATTGCCGCAGATTATCCAATGGAGTAAAGTTAATGCGCTACAATGGCTCATAAACATGTTCTGATGTGAACCTGGCATTCTCAAACTTTTTATAGCGAGTCGCATCTTATGTTGCAATATGCTCTCTGAAAGCCACGATAATAAAGGAAATAAAAAAAACAAATCTGTAAAATAGAACTTGCAGTTTTACTTTTATTTTCTTTATTTAAAAAAATGTTAGCTTTATGGATCCAGATTAAAATGTGAGAGCAAGCACAGTGGACATTAATCATCCTGTCTTATAGTCAAAATTAGCTGAAAAACATTTCTTCAACAAGTCGCGCATTTTGTTGCTAGCAAAGACTTCAGCGCCTTCACTCGCTCCACATGAACCTCTTTGCTGTATATTTCGGGTCATTCTTCTGCTAGACGATGAACGTTCTTTCTTCCAGGTTTTTCTTGCTTACAAATCCATCCATTTCCCATCAACTCTGACCAGCATCCCTGTTCCTGCTGAGGTAAAGCGTCTCTCCACAGCATGATGCTGTAGAATGATTGTTTTCCACCACATTTAGTGCTTTGCATATAAGCCAATGTGTTCACTTTGGTCTCATCTGGGGCCTTGAAAGATATTGTTAGGGTTTGAAAACGTTTGTATTGTTTATCACTCATGTCTTTACAAAGTGCTCTTCGTTCCCACA
The DNA here is from genome assembly GCA_036173005.1 of Crenichthys baileyi. Classification (NCBI taxonomy): domain Eukaryota; kingdom Metazoa; phylum Chordata; class Actinopteri; order Cyprinodontiformes; family Goodeidae; genus Crenichthys; species Crenichthys baileyi. The sequence goes on from JAHHUM010000037.1 coordinate 563,730, forward strand.
TGCCACAGAAAGGGGGATGGGGGAGAGGAGTGAGTTACGCTACCATCAGCAACATTTGGGGGCTGCTTGTGCCAGTCTCCACTCCCTCTCTGTTTAAAAGCAAAACACATGCACCCTAACCCTCCTGACTCCCCCCACACACACACACACAGAGACACACATACACCCCCTAAATGCTTGAACTGTCTGTTGAACTGTGTGTGTGAACCACATGTATAAATAAAGAGAGAGGGTGCCAACACTTTGTAGTTGCACCGCAGAGTGGGCTACCATCTTGCTGCAAGATTAACAGAGACTCATGTGTCGTTCCTTCTGAGCTTGACTATTTGATAAATATCTCTAACAGATATTAACAGTGATCGATTCTATTCCCAGTAATATAAAATAAACATGATTTTCACTGTAAACTGTTAAATATTTTGAATACCATGTCTCATTTTTCAAACACCTAACTATTTCACTACTTTGTGTTGAGTTTATATATAAAATCCCAACATACTGTAATATACTGTAATAAAGATTTGAAAAAGGCCAAGGTGTACGAATTCAAGGCAATGCAGAGAAAATTGTTTTAAAAAAAAATCATTATAGATGTTTGAAAAGTCTTGAAGTCATCATGGTTAAAAGACAAAAAAAGTGTATTCATCAGTCTCCAAATGGCACTAATCAGAAATGGCACAAACATCCACCCTGAGTGATCTAGTCACACCTGTACGACTGAAACTACAGATGTGAATGGACTTAAAATCGTTTGGTACCAGTTTTCCCCAGGCCACCTTTAGAGGTGGTCTGAGACAGAAAAAAGGACCAACCACTAAACTGACTTTCCTCAAAAGTTATTACCCAGACTGCTTGTTTACGAAGAACAGAAACCGCTTTTGTACCTTGTAGTATGGCTGCTGGGGAATGATGGTGCCGCTTTCTGAAGTATGCAAAGACTGTTTCACCTGTTCGGTCTTCACTGCCAGGTGAGCCTCAAAGTACCTTCACAAACAGATTAATGATACAATAATGTTTAATGCATGGTGCACTTTTCCCTTCAGTGCACTGGCACAGGCTCAATAAGCAGATGCAACGGTTGGTGAAGAGGAGAAGCACAAAAAGGCTTCATGGTGCCTTATTAAACACTTCATCTCAAAATTAGAATTGAAAGTGGCAGAAATAAAGGTTTTACTCTGAAAGACTAAGACATAATTTCACTACTTCTCAATAAGTGGATAATTTTGTATCCATTCTATTGAAAGGATAGGATACCTGCGTAGTGCCATGCAGGTATGCTTGGCTGTCTGTCGGCTGGAGAACACCTGGTCGTCACTCATTATCGACGCCTCATTCTCTATGTTCAGGATCTCCAAAGTACTGATCTACAGGGATGACGAAAGAGTTACCAGAGTGGACGAAAATTAAACCAAGCACCCACCACACACTAATTTATGTCTGCAAATATAATGTATAAGATCATATATGAACAACTCAGAAATGATCACCAGCACAGACAGACGTTTTTAAAGGACATAAAATACTTTATGGTCAATATTCAACTACATTCCATTTTTGGGTGTATTCATCTCAAAAGATCATACTATTCTGCACATGTAACATGTTAACAGACATTGACTAAAGTTATTAAAGACTGATCTGATTATAACTCTTGTTTGGCAAAGGTATAAAGAAAACATCCTCACATTTAGGCAAATGTTCAGCATCACAATACAGCTTTAATTAGTTTTCTGTAGCTATTTGTATATAATTTAACCTTTACTAAGTAAAATAAAACCACTGCAACATCTGAGTAACAGCATTTGTACAGTTTAGTACTAACCAGGTTGACCAGCCTGCGGAGACCATCCAGCTGGTCGAAGAGTTGCAACACCGCCCTGAATAAAAAAGAAATGGAGAAAAACATGATGGCGTGGCAGACGCCTGAGGCGTGGGACGACTCCAGCAACCACAGAGCGTAGGACACCATGTCTGACAGCACACCGTCTGGGAACATGCACACCTACAAGCAACCGAAAAACAAGGAGGTAAGATGCTGGGGGTCAACCAAAAAAAAAAAACGTGATTGGACCAAAAGGATAAAAATCTAATCAAGTCAAATCTGCTTAGAATTTTGCTAAATTTAAAACATTAAGGATCTTTTTTAAGACTTGCATGTGAAAATATGTTGTGCTTATGTTCACTGTACCCTCTCCATTGCATCCTGATTGTAAGCCAGGTAGTAGAGGCAGAGAGAAACTCCTGTTGCTGCCATGGAAGGCCTCGGGATCTCCAGGAGTTTCTGCACTCCTCCATGGGCAATGAACTCGGAAGCAAACTTCTTATGAAGGAGCAGCGAGGCGAGATACTGAAGAGACAAGGGAAAAAAGTGCATGGATTCACTACCTCACAAATTTACACATATTCCTATAACTGAAGAAGACAATCTGAAATTTTGCAATGTATGGTTAAAGATAACAGTTAGAAGGTAATCTGGAGCGTTTTTGAGTTAATAAAATCAACTTAATTAAATAGTGACAAAAATGTGTTTTTTCCATTTTGTTTACATAACTTCTCTTAGTTTTGTTTAAAAAAGCAAAGCACAACAGCAAAGCGTTCAGACGAACTGAATCAGTCATTTATGGTTATTAGTCGTGTTACAGGCTCATAGTTTGTCATGCAACAAACAAACAAAAATACTGATTACCACATTTTACCATCAACTTATTACAAAGTAGGAGATTAGTTTGTTGGTAAAATTAAATTAAACATTTTAAGTAAAATATTTCCAGTAAAAAAAAAAAAAAAAAAAAAAAAAAAACGGTATCAGTGACGTTTGCTTCTCTGCTGTTTTTTTTTTATCCTAAAATATATGTAAATTGCTGGCGGCTATTTAGCAAAATGTAAAAAGAAAAAATAAATAAATAGAAATACTTTTATTTTATCAATATTAAAATCAATATTTTCTTTTTATCTGCAGTTAAACCATAAGGAGCAGAACCTTTAATGGTTTGTGTCAGTCTCCAGGTGTTCCTTATTGGTGAGCCAAGCAGCAGAGCCCCACCCACAGAAGTAGAAATTATCTTGCACACACAGATACCTTTTCAGAGGGGAGGGGGCTGATGGCTGAATGATATACTATAAAATTTTAAGCCCAAAAATATTGTTCTGGATTTTTTAAGTTACATTCATACAATTCGTTGCATTAAGGCTAGGCTTCAGCATTTTGTTTTAAAAAACTGCCTTTAATACTGTAGATACTAGACAATAAAGCTGACACCTACTACATGACAACAATACCAAACAAACTGTCGGATTTAAAAAGAAAAACAGTATTTTTAACATCCATGATATTTTAATTGATAATAATCTTACCAGCAGGGCATCAAAGGTAAGCTGAACATTTTTGGTCTTCTTCAGGTCGATGTAGTTCATCATCAGCAGCCGAGTGTCCAGTTTCATAAAGACTGCAAGGAGCTACAGAAACCAAAAGGATGATTTAAATTACAGACTTGGTTCACAAACCTGACTGTCCAAAAGAAAAATACCACCAAAGGATTGTCTGGAGCTGCAAGCATGCAAAAGTATTCATACAACTTAAACAAGTAGCAACCACAAACGTCAGTGTTTTTTATTGAGATTTTATAGGAAAAATTAAAACAAAATAGGAATAATTCAGCAGTAGAAGAAAAATCATACATGGTTTTAAAAATTTTAAACAAACAAAAATCTGAAACGTCGGATACGCATTTGCATCAGCCTGTGCAACAGATTTGGACAAACAGGTGCTTAATATTTTCATTCCCAACGTGAAATTCTGCATTTTTTATATTTTATACCCCCAATCTCTTGTTTGGGGGTCACTTTTACCAGTTGGCACTCTTACCTCCTGGTAATCTCCGAGTGGCGTCAGATACTGCAGGATGAGCCTCTGCTCCATGGCTGGGCTCAGTGGCGACAGCCGGTAGTCGGAGCCGATCAGAATGGAGCTTATCTCAGACCAGGATGAGCCGCTGCTCGGCTGCTCGCTGGGATCAGCCCTCTCTGCCTCCTCCTCACTCCCACCAGTGGAGGTAGTAAAATGGAGCTTCTGTTTAGCCTTCCTCCCATTCTCCTTTACAGCCTGTTTATTCCCTCCTCCTCCTTCCTCTCCTCCCTGAGTGTCTTCCTTCTCCTTGGAAGCTGGATGAGGGCTTGCTTGATACACAAAGTTTGGAAGAAGGCGAGTGGAGCTGCTGCTACCACCACTGTTTCTCTGGGCAGAACATTTGGCCTTTGGCATCGATCTGCTGGTTTCTCCAACATTTTTTTCCTTTCTCCTCTCCTCTTCAAAAGTATCTTCCTCTTCTGTCTGGATTTGCTGTGTTTGTGTGACACCTGAGGTTTGGGCGGGTTCATCCAGAGTGTCTTGAGGTAGATTCTGGACGGCGTGGATGGATTTAAAGTGACTCGTGGGATCAGATTGCAGCTCGTGTAGACGTTTGATCATCACGGATACCTGGATGTGCAGGGCAAAGTTATTGCAATACAGAAATGCTTTTTAAATGGAGCTGGACTAAACTAAGACACTGCATATAAAAAATAAACCATACTTTTTAAAGGTGGAAGGTTCAGATTCCTAAAAACTGGGTCACACATTTTAAGAGAATATTTTTTATCAGCTTGACGATGTTGAAGATGAAGCCATTCTTACATGTCGTGACTAAACATTTTATTTTTTCTGTCTGTCAAGGCTGAAAAAGAAACAAACCCAAGCTTTTTCTAGAGACCCAGTTGAAATCTAAATTTAACTGTCTCCTGAGTTGCTACCTCCACCATCAATGTTTATGAAACCCACCAACTGAGCGTTGTCCTCCCTGTAGCTAGTCGCCACCTCCTGGTTGCTCATGGCTCTGGCCAGCAGGCCTATGGCATAGACGCACAGCGGCCGCTCGGCTTCACGGGCCCAGCTGAACAACTTCCCAACCAGACCTTCCTGTAATCCACACAGCACAAAACTTAAAGCTGGTTGTTTTGCTCAAATGTCAAAGACATTTTCCTCCTTTCTGACAGTTAGAATGAATTACTTCTCTTTGCCATAAAAGGTGCCGGCACTGGCTTCCCATAAACGCCCTGGGCTCCCTTGTTAAGTTAATTAGCTCAGCAAGATAAGGATTTCGCATTTTTAACCTTTGACATGTTTGCTGTATCCCAAACTGTTTTTCAAAGTTCTTTACAAATAAAAATAAAGTGTGCAGTCCTATTCAGCCCCCTTTAACCCTTTTCAAAATCTAACACACCCAATTGCTTATATAATCTCACAGGCAAGTAAAGATCCCAATAAAATATGCTAAAGTGTGAAGTCGTAATATGAAAAAAATTAATAGTTATAAATACTTTCACAAGGCACCATATGAAAGATTTTTAATGGTGTGTAAAATAGTTTGAAAAGGAAACTGATGCCCGTCCCACTGCTAGTGGCAACTTGGCTCTTCTCAGACTGCCGAGACCCATTTTTCAATAGGCCTTTACATGAAGACTGATAGTCCTGGTGTCTTTATGTCAGATTATTCTGCTGATAAGCATAAAGGATGAAAAAATGAACAGAGCTCAGTCTTGCAGTTTTAGACAACAGAAAACCTGTGGAAAAATATGAATGGCCAACCATGAGAGCAGGATTTAACTCAGGAATTAATCTGAATTTCAACAGTGCGTGGCTTGTATGAAAGCATTGGTGTGTATGCCTTTTGCTACAAACAGGTTCTCTCAAATGCAATTCAAGACTCAAAGATGTTCACACAGGCACAAAGAGCAGAAGAGAAGTTTATAATATCGACTTCTAATCCATGCATTACTGGGAAAAACGTCTTATCAACTTTTTATTACGCTGTATATGATCTAATAAGCATAGATGTAAAAAGTACCTTATCCTCAAAGACGACAGCTGTATCCAGGCCTGGGACAATGTTCAGAAGGAGGCGACAGGCTGCTGTGTTGAGGGTAACATCTCGACTGGTCATGATATACGTGTCCAAAAGCTGAAAGACACATGCAAAAACGTATTTCATTCAAACTTCCTTAAATAACAGCTTTGAAATGGAGAAGCCTGTTTTTGATTTTTTATTATTGATACAATTAATTAGGTACACCTATTTGTAATATACATATTCTAATTGAATGGATATGTCCATACATCATACATATATGGCATTAATAAAGAATATATACACATAATGAATAAAACATGCAAACTCTTAAGGTTACCGCATTAGTGAAGTCATCATTTAAAAACAGCATCTTCAGCAGCTGACCCAGCATACAGTTTGGGTCAGCTCGTCCTGAAAGGTACACAAAAGCCAAGTAGTCAACAACAGGTACAAAAGTAAATTAGACTAAACTGACTGAAAAGAAATGTAAACAAAAACTGACAGCAATGCACACAAAGTTCGAGAATGTGCACAAACCTGGATGACGATCATCAAAGGGATCTGGATCCGCTTTATAATATCCTTCTGTTTCCTGTTCAATCAGCTTAGACATTCTGCAAAAAGATGTCAAATAAAACAGGTCAGATACAGTTGCTTCCTCAAAAAGCCCTCAGAGAAACAGATAAACAAAAGGAAAGGATCTGACTTGGTTAAGATGGACACCAGTTGCTCTGTGGTTCCATGATGCGCCACCTCCCACTCGTCTAACAGTTTGGCGAGATCAGCTTTGGCGTCCACGGACATGGCAACAGCCATGTCAGCCGACAAAGCAGCTGTCCACGCAGAAGACAGGACAGCAGACAGGGCAGCCGACGGATCTTCATCTTGGGAGGACATCGCAGCCTGGAGAAAACAGAAGAGAGGATGAAATAGCAGCATTTTGGCTTGACCTAAAGAGCTGAGATGAAACAATATTCAATGGGTCGACACATATGAGGAAAACATTTGGTAAATGCTTATTAGGGCTTCATATTGTGATGATAAAAAGTAGTTTTAATAGATTTCTGTAGTAAAACATGGATGGCCCCTGCTGACCACTGCACAAATTCACTAGAAGAAGATAATTTGAAACAAGCATTTGTGTGGGACAAGGTTCGAGGTTTTATATTTTAGGAGCTAAATACAGTTTCATATTTTTATATTACAAGTTTTCTAAGACTATAGAAATTTAATCCAATGAGCATTTTGCATATTTTGTCAATAAAATTAAATTAAAGTGAAAAGTCCCAGTCCATGAAGTTGGTGAAAAAATTTGTCAATTACTAAATAACCACAATTCAAACTCTTCTTGATGAGAATAACTAATAAAACAAGCGATGCAACAATCAGTCAGCCAATTTTCCCTTGAACAACTGACTACTGTTTGGCAGGTCAGTGAAAAATCTGATTCATCAAAACTCCCTGTTTTTTTTTTCAGTGTGTAAAAACATTAGCTCTGAAATTAATGCTGCTAAACATGCTCCCTGTTCAGTAAACTAAAAAAATAAAACAAACTACCTTCATGAAGGAAACTGCAATCAGTTTGGAGAGTTATGTATTATAACCCTTAAAAAGAAAAAATTAATCCGGCCAAGCCTCAAAGCAAAACAGAAATTGGGATCAGCTTTAGATCAAATTTGAAAGGTTTTTGCCATGAAAATCGCATAAGGTGCAAAATATACAATGACAAGCCTACCAAAAAAAACATAAAATGACAGGATTTTCAGTTTTAAAAGCAGCAGAATCCTATATGTGTCAAACAAGTATCAAATGAGTAAGACAAATAAAATATATCAATCTGCAAACAGAAAAAAGCATTGTATTTTATACTGGAGTCCTAATACTTGTGCAGCTGCTCGAGTGGAAAAGGATTTTAGTCCCATGGATCCAAAACAAAGGGTGGAGTCGAAGGGGTCTAAAGATAAACCATTGGGGCTGAAAATAACAGCCTAATGTCAAAGGGACACATTTTCACTCTTTTCCATTTTAAGGTAATATTTTGGAGCAACTGGAACTGATTTACAATGGATAAGTTGTGAAGACAATCTTACATGTAACAGGAATTAAAAGAAACAAGATAAATGCAGTGAAGTAAAGCAAGCAATACCTCCAAATAAAAGGGAAATGTACGAAGTTAGGCGATATATGGTGGTGCAGGTGTTCAATAATATTTCTATGCATTTTACAAACAAATGTCCTGCTTGCTGAATGACATCAGATTGTTAAAAGAAGGGAAATAAGGAACTTGAATTTGCTTTAGAATAGTACTAGCTGACCGACTGTGTATAATTTCACCCACTTCTGATCCCAGTGACGAAATGTAAATTCTATGAATGAACATTTAATACAAACAGAAAAGTCTCTGTTCCCCAAAATCTGCCTGTTGATTTTGCTCATGTTGGCTCCTTAATATTTACCCTTAGCTGCCGTGAGGATCGCCGCGGCCTCATCTCTACAGCAGCGGTCAGAGGTCGTGACAGGTGTAAACAAACCCTGGATGTTTTAAACCCGCACCAACAGGTGGGCCTGTCTGCTGCAGGACGGCTGGGTTATTTGTTGCTACTTCAGTTACTGAGCTCAGCTGGCAGGTAACAAACTAATTTAACAAGAGTAATTTCAAACTGCACGCACCGAGTCTTCCGCATAAATATCTGCTGTTCATGTTGCGAAGAGATAAGCTTAAAAAAAGCCTGCGAGCTCACCAGCATGTTGACAGTCAGTTGCCTCATGTAACAGCTTTAGCTAGCAACGAAACATCAGTGGGTTTTTTTTTGTTTGTCTTACTTACCTGAGAATACGTTTTCTCTGCTTCGCGTCGCCTATCTAACTCGTAACGCTTCCTTTATTGATATTCTATCAGACTTGTTAGAAAGTACTGAAAACAAAATCTACGTACGTCAAGAGAAAAAAGTTTCACGTTTATTTTCAAACTTCTCTCCGGCGAACGTATGCTACGTCACCAAACGACCAGTCGACGTTAGATGACGAAAATAGACGACTGTGCTCATGTGACTTGTAGTCCACAATCTGTGCGGAACCGCTTACACAGTGGCTTGTGACGTTTACAAACAATACCGCTTCGCTGTTTCCTGAATGTGTGTTTAGCCCTTGATTGCGAGGATCAAGAAGCATAACCAGGAACGTTTTTTAAACAGAACATTTCGAGAAGAAATGCAGCGGCTGTTTTCTATTTTGTACAGCTTCCTCCCAATTTAATTGTATTGTAAGCTTTCACGCTTTTCCTGCCAATTCTGACTTGAGAAAACAATGGCTGATAAACGTATGGCATGGTAATTACCTCTCATACCAAAGTCTGCAGCAGAAATTTTGCTTCTGATCAGCTTATACAGCCAACATCCTTGAATGGTTAAAGGAGGCGGGTTAAGGTGCTGTACTGTTTGAATGGAGTATCTGTGAAGTTAAAACAGAACCAGCCCCCTTCTCATTACCAAGTACAGCACAGCTTTCCAAAAGACCATGACTACTGCTTAGTCCACGCTCCTTCTCCATTGGACTTGTCGACATCAGCAGCAAGAGACCTGTCAAAGGAGGTGGAAAATCTCAGGAAGGAAATACTATATACTCCTTACTATATATATGCTTCCAATAGGTCAAATTATCAGGCAGCATAGGATAAATCTTCACTGTTATGCTGATGATACTCAGCTTTACTTATCCATAAATCCTGTTGAAACCAACCAGTTAGATAGACTACAAGCATCTCTTGAAGATATAAAAACTTGGATGACTTTAAATTTTTTGCTTCTAAATTCAGACAAGACAGAAGTTGTCGTCTTTGGACCGGAGTCTTTAAAAAAGAAACTGCTTAGTCAATCACTTAACCTGGATGGCATTAAATTGACCTCCAATAATAAAGTAAAAATCCTTGGTGTTATTTTTGACCAGGACATGTAATTTAAATCCCATATTAAACAGGTTTCTAGGATTTCCTTCTTTCACCTCCAGAACATTGACAAAATTAGAAATATCCTATCCAGGAGTGACGCTGAATAACTAGTCCATGTATTTGTTACTTCAAGGCTGGACTATTGTCATTCTTTATTATCAGGATGTCCACAAAATGCAGTTAAAAGCCTTCAGCTGATTCAAAATGCTGCAGCAACAGTTCTGATAAAAATTAAAAAGAGAGATCATATTTCTCCTACTTTAGCTTCCCTTCATTGGCTCCCTGTTAAATCCAGAATAGAATTTAAAATTCTCTTCCTCACATATAAAGCCCTTAATGATCTAGCTCCATCATACATCAGAGATCTGATTGTTCAATATGTTCCTAACAGAGCACTTCGTTCTCAGACTGCAGGTTTACTGGTGGTTCCTAGAGTCTCTAGAAGTAGAATGGGAGGCAGATCCTTTAGTTATCAGGCTCCTCTCCTGTGGAACCAGCTCCCAGTTTTAGTCCGTGAGGCGGACACCCTGTCTACTTTTAAGGCTAGGCTTAAAACTTTGCTTTTTGATAAAGCTTATAGTTAGAGTGGCTTAGTTTATCAGGGAGGGAGCCTTCCTCCCTCCCTGTTGGATGGAGTAAGGGGGAGTCAGGTTTAGCCTAAACCGGCTCAGTTATGGTTGAGGTGCAAACACACCCTCCATTTCTGCTACCCGTGTGACCTCTTCTCTTTTCCAATGGTTATAATCAGTCTGACAGAGAGAGGTATCCAGATCCTTGTGGTTTTTAGTAAAACAATGACCATCAGTGGGACCCTTTGTGGGGTGCCTTGAAACGACATTGTTGAAAATAAGCGCCGTTTAACTAAATAATTCGAACTGAAATTTCTGTGTAGTTATGCTGCTATAGGCTTAGGCTGCTGGAGGATATAATGACCACTTTCACCCTCTTCGCTACATTCTCACACTACTCTCCAATTTTACATTATTTCCTGTTATTTAAACTTTTAGCTTTGTTCTCTCTCTTTTCTCTTCCAAGAAGTTACACCTGGCCTGACTCTGTGTCTACCTGTGACATCTTTCTGGAGAGGGGCATCGTCTGAGCTTCTGCTGGCAACAACTTAATGCTCACCCTCTACCGATGATCCACACGGCCCTGTCTTTCAGTGTTTAACCCTTTCTCTCTCCTAGACATGGCTACTGACTGAGCTTTTACTGTAACTAACTCTATGTGCTCTCTTTCAGACTCTAACCTTGAAAACTGGCTCAGAGTTTATCTGTTCTTTCTTTCTAGATGAAACGACTGTTCACTGTTTTCCTGGAGGAGGATCTAAGTTTCCAAGTAAATACGCATGTTCATATTCAAAAACTGGATAAAACAAACAATCCTGAAACAACACAAAAAACAGCACAGCATCTGAACCTCCAATGATCACTTATGGCATGAATATCTCATCTCCACTATGATAAACTCAGCTGTGTTTACTTTCCCTTCCTCTCTCTGATGATACGCTCTACCATTCCTTGCTTTCATCCCCTATTTCTGTTACTCCCATCACTTCCCATTACAACCTGTCTCCTTGATTGGCCAGGAAACAAGATGAAGGGAAAGCGGGCAGACTAATGTGGTCAGTAGCACTTACATGTAGAAGCTGAATGAGGGATAATGAGGACTCTTGGCCTCACACACAGGTTTTTAAACTTTCACCCTTCTTCGCTCTGCTCAACTTCTGTCACCTCGTGTTACACTAGATTTCACCAGGGTTTTTTTTCCCTCTTCTCATAGCATTTCCTTCCCATAGAAAGTACTCCTGGATCAGTGCTTCTTTGTTCTCTTTGTGTCTCTGCTCTTTTCTCTCTAACCCCCAGTCGGTCGTGGCAGATGGGCGCTCACACTGAGCCTGGTTCTGCTGGAGGTTTCTTCCTGTTAAAAGGGAGTTTTTCCTCTCCACTGTCGCTACATGCATGCTCAGTAAGAGGGATTGCTGCAAAGTCAACGCCAGTGACTGTCCACTGTCTCTACATGCTCATCCGGGAGGAGGGAATGGGGCAAGTCACTGACTGGATGCAATCTGCTGGGTTTCCTTAGACAGAAAAACTTTTTATCCATTATGAATGAATAACTAACTCTGACTGCACTGTTCAATGGTTAGGATTAATTGGAATGTATGTACCTTACCTTTGTGAAGTGCCTTGAGACAACATGTGTCGTGAATTGGCGTTATATAAATAAAACTGAATTGAATTGAAATATTGAAGCTATGTAGTTAGCAAGAGTTTGGTTTACCTTTTTTGTGTGTCCTGTCATGTCATTTCAGGCATACCATATGGAGCAGATGGTTCCATTTCCTTACGGTGAAAGGTGTGAATTGTTTGTACATATTTTTGTAGGGCTTGCATACCTGTTTACATGAATAATTCAGTGGCCTTCACAAAGTGTTGTGTTTCTATGTAAATGATTTATTTGGAGCTTCTGAAATTTTGCTTTGGACATATTTCTGGTACCGTCTTAGTGAAGATCACACCCTTCAAACACAGGAAACACATATGTTATGGGTGCCGTTACTATTTACATGTAGAAATGGAACATTAGGAAAACTTATCACATTTAAACCATCATTGTGCTTGGTTTTTGCTGTTGCTGTTCTGGTTTGGTGCAGCTATGCACAGGGCAGGTGACAACTAGCATGCTGAGTTTTGCATAATAGGCAGTTCCACTCTGTGATTGCATATAACAGCGCCTGCTACACAGGAAGTACTGGCTGTGCTTCAGTATAACTGGGGATTAATCAAGAAGCTGAAGCTGAAAAAGAGGAAGAATAGAAATTTGACATCACCTTCATGAAAAAAAAACAGTACAAACATGGTTCAGTGCTATGGTTATTAACCTATGCTTCAAACAGAGACATACGGTACATTTTGAACTTTGATGTAACAGCCTTGATAACTGCAATACCTCACGTGATTAAAAAGATCAGTATTATTTTAAATTAAAAATCATATTAATTCATAAAATTATCCGATCAATGAGACTAGGTGGGCTTTTAAGAATAATTTTAGAAAATGCTCCACTGAACAGAACCCCAGCGAATAGGACAAACAACGTCATATAGCTTTCCATACACATTTAGTCTGTGCAGTAGCTCACCTTTTCTCATTATAAAATAATGCTTTTACTCTCCTGAAAACCAGTCTTTATTGAATACTGAATAAACTACCGAATACAAGTCTCATTAGTAATTATTCTGCTTCTGGGGTCATGACCTCATTAAGGTAATTAACCTCAAGTAGGAGATTTTTTAAAAACCCTAAGTAACAGCAAGTTTAAATTAAATACAGGAGTCACACATGGAGAAAATAAAATACACTTGGAAAAAACATACCTAGAAGTTATCGTCCAATTTAATACATATGCTGTCCATCAGTTATTGTTGCACAATGTTAGAAGATCATCTATTGGCAATATTAGCTGTATATACTGTGGTGATGATGATACCAGTTTCAAAAAATATGCATTTTCTCCCCTGCTGTCTTTCTCATGTGCTTCCAACTATCTGACCTTTAGCATCTAGGTCACTGTAATCTGTGTAGTTGTGAGAATCTACTGCAGTGACACTCCATTTGTCAGGCTGAATATATTATTTCTACACCAGCATGCAAAGAATTTGAATCACAAATTGCTCTACTTTCTAGAACAGTCACCAGAGAGCATACGTGGTAGCTTCATGAGTTGACTGATACCGCTACAGGCAGTTGTTTGAGCATCTGATAGTCAGTCAAAATAGTATGTGAAGGTCACCAGTCATAGAGGATAGCACACATTAAATAGCATACATTAAGTAGCACTTAGAAGTGAGTAGAGTTGCCAAAATTGTACTCGGGTAAGAGTAGCACTACTTGAATATAAATTTTAGTAGAAATGAAAAAGAAGTTATCCAAAAAATGTCTTAAGTAGGAGTATAAATGTGTTCGATGAAAAGGGTAAAGTACGGAGTACTTGAGTAATGCTGTTTAATCTGGTTTAATTTGTAAAAATCATGTGGTTATAGAGACAAAATAGTATGTAAAAAAGTATGTGCAGGTTTTGGTACTTATATTTATATAATAATAAGATTAAAAATGAATACACATAAGTCACATGATTATAAAATACATTTGAGCAGAAGAAACACATTTCCAAATGTCATTTTTCCACAACATAAAATTTGTGAAACCAATACTTACAGTATGTAATGTATCCATGTAAAAACAATGCAAAGTATTTCCAGGGACAATATTTACTGTTTTACTGCATGATCACTGGACTTCCAAATGGCACAGCAGGTTCAGCAGATAGAAATCACCATTAAAATGATGAAGCTTGTTTACAAACCAGAATTCTCACCAGACACAGAGACAGGTTGGTTCGTCATTCAGTAAAGTAACACAAGGTCGGTAGAGTAACCAGAAATTGTACTCAAGTAGGAGTTACTTCAGAATAATATTATTTAGGTAGAAGTAAAAAGTATGGTGCAGTAAAACTATTCCTAGAAGTAGATTTTTTTTTTTTTCAAAACGTTAGTCAAGTAAATGTGAGTAGTTACTACCCACATCGAAGGTGACTGTTGTTCAGTGGGAAGAGTAGTCGTCTTACAATCTTCCTCCTGCCACATGTCCACGGGGCCCTGGGCAAAGCACTTAACCTCAAGTTGCCTGCTGATCTGCATATCAGAGTATGAATATGTGTGTGTTTGTGGGTGCGAATGGGTGAATGTACCTCTAGTGTACAGTGCTTTGGGTGGTCAGTATGACTGGAAAGGGCTATGCAAATTCAGTCCATTTACCATTAACTCTGATTCTGGATATGCATAAGACAGTCATTTCATGCAAATCCAATAGTCCAATATGTGAGGCATGCTTTTCCCAACGCAGCACAAGATAAACCAAAGTGTGTGGGTGCTTTCATGCACCCTTTGGTCCTTACCCTGGATCACTGTGACATCTGTGTGTCATGCCACATGCCTGTGGGAAGGTTTCATGATATAACCTGTGCCTCATGCAAACACACAATGCGAGTCCTACAAATCTTCATCAAAGGCTGGCAATATTGCCTAATGTGTCTATCAGCCACCCTTCTGCACACCTGCCTGTTACACATAACATGACTCTTGATGCCACCACTTATGTCATCATGTACTTGTTCCAGATGTGTCAACTCATTACAAATTAAATAATTTGCACAGCCATCTCTGGTCCGCATTTGTATCAGTTACATCCAAATTAGACATATCCTTCTTTGTGCTTAACGTTTATTGCCAGTGGGGTGAGTGTAGTTGCTGAAGCTGTTTTTGTTTTAATTGTGTTTTGTTTATCTAAATAACAATTTTTTGGATACATACGCTAGTGATAGCTGGGGTTGCAAGTCTCTGCCACTGTCAAAATACAATGAACAAAAATACAGGCACAGCACAATAAATTCAAATAACACAGAGGTTAATTTATTTTTTTGTCATTGAGTTCAAAAAGTGAAACTCATTACACAGAATAGTTTTAATTTTGATAATTGGGACTTTCAAATAATAAAAACCTAAATTCATTTTCTCAGAAAATTTGAATTTTAAATAGGACCAATAAAAAGGATTTTTAAATTACAATCTTTGGGAACACAGTTGTCCACCAGACAGTCACTGAAACCCTTTGCAAAGATGGTGTTCCTTAATAGATTACTGGTAATTAAACTTGCTGGTCACATTGCGCTGTATTTTATGCATAATAAAAGTTGAGTGGAAGGACAAAGTGCGGTGGAAAGATGTATGCAGACAACTGGATACACCCAATTAAGTATTTTGAGGAGATTCACAATGTGTGCACTAAGTATGAGAAAGTGCTTCAAGCGCCAACACACAAATGTATCCAGGATGTGGGCTATAACTGTTACATTCTTTGTAGAAAGCCACTCCTTAACCCAAGGTCAGATGCATCTTACCTGGCCTAGGAAATCTACTGAACTGTTGCCCAGCATTACAAAGTCCTTTTGCAGATGCAGAGATTGCATTTAATTTGATATTTAAGGTCCCAGAGACTAAAGGAAAAGCGGAGAGGCACCGAATCCAAGTTATTTGAGGTCCAGTGTGAAATTTCCACTGTCATTGTGGAACCACATCTGCTGGTGTTGATACACTGTGATTTATAAAGTCTAAAGTCAGCTCAGCCATCTACTAGGAAATTTTAGGAAGATGCTGATTTCATTTTCCAGCAAGACTTGACACCTGCCCACGGAGCAGAAAATACCAATACATGGTTTATTGACCATGGTATCACTGTGCTTGACTGGTCAGTAAACTCACCTGATCTAAACCCCATAGAGCATATGTAGGGTACTGTCAAGAGGAAGATGAGAGAATCCAGACCCAATGATGCAGACAAGCTGAATCCCACCATTAAAGCAACCTGGACTTCCTTAATACCTCATGCCAGACCTTGCAGTGTGAATTCATGCCATAGGTGCCCAAGTCAAGTATTGCCTGGATATATTGCATATCCCATGAGGCTGGACAATAACATGGATAGTACAGGGACATACTTTTCACTATAGACTGACATTTTTGTATCAATATCCCTTTTTTATCTGAGCTTATGTAACAGTCGCTGTAACTAAGGTCAGGGCAGAAAGCAGCCAAAATACAATTGATTTAAATGAAAAGAGATATTATCTTCATCAACATAGACACCTACGCCCATTTATTGCCCTCAACAGTCAACACAAATATGCAGGAAAGTAGTCTTTAAGAGTCAATTTATGTGACTGGCAACATAAACCAATTTTCTGTGATACCTTTTACTTGTAGTGAATACATATTAGGAAATTAAATCATTTAATTATAGGGGGAGAGAAAGAAACCAACAACTAATTTCTTTCCATGTAGTTTATGGTGGAGGATATTGGAATTGCTACCACCGCCTACACTGGACTGATCCATACTGGAAAACATTCAAAGCAGCCTATGATGTGGGCTTTCATGTAATCTGGGATTTTATATATATATATATATATGCATATACATACATACATATACACTGATGAACATAACAGGTTTTATCTTTTCAAGTGGAAGCCAAATGTGACCAAGATGCAGCGCCTGTGTCCAGGAGACAAATGTTACAAATGTTTAATATTTTACAGAACGAGGCAAATCTTCCACCTCCATAAAGAAAAAATAATGCAAGAGGTTTTAAATTAAGCCTGTTTAAAAAGAGTTATCAGTGACATTTGCACCGAGCAAATAACATGGTTTTTGACAAGGATTTAGGTAACAGCATTAGGCGTCACATTTATTTCATTGGACCTGAGAATGTGAGGTTTTTTTAAAATCGTTTGGCTTATTTAGGTTTTCTTTATATTGTTCAACGTAAAGTTGTAATACCTTGATCAAATCAGTTAT
The DNA here is from genome assembly GCA_036173005.1 of Crenichthys baileyi. Classification (NCBI taxonomy): domain Eukaryota; kingdom Metazoa; phylum Chordata; class Actinopteri; order Cyprinodontiformes; family Goodeidae; genus Crenichthys; species Crenichthys baileyi. Next base: position 580,978 of record JAHHUM010000037.1, read on the forward strand.
ACACTGCCAAATTCCTTAAGATCAATGTGTCACTAACTAAGCCAGGCACCAAACTCGTCTCCCAGTGTCTGCAAAAACCGTAGAGACAACCTAAATTAAAATTACAGACAAAACGTAGTTTCAAAAGTTATTCATGCTATGCTAAGTGAATGTTTCCTATTAAAATTTTATATTTCTAACAAGCCAGCATAGTAGAGTCAGGCAGTATGACGTAATCAATGACGACCTAATAATTCAACCATTAACCGTTTGCTCTTTGTTTTTACTCCCCATACAAAATACTCTGAGATGTAATCTTCCTGTGTTTGTCTGCGTCTCTTTGCTGTCCTCTCAATCCCTAACTGGTCATGACAGATGATCACTAATCCTGAGCCTGGTTCTGCTTGAGGTTTCTTCCTGTTAAAAGGAGTTGTTTCCACTATCTTCCAAAGTCTGCTCAGGCCTTAGACCATGGAAGTAATGATTCAAAGCAATCTGCTGGTGTCCTTGGACAGCTTGTCACCTCTTGACATTTTATGACCCAATAAATCTGACTGTATTAATGTGATCGCACTCAATTACATTGTACAGAACTGGATTTAAATTGTCCCATCAATTTCTTTGACATGACAATTGTTAACTGGTGAATTATATATATATACTTAAAGGGAAAAGAAGAGCAAACATGCGGATAGGTTTTCCCTTTTATTCCAAGGTTAAATAGCAAGGTAAATTAAAATCTATTTGTTCCTCTGCAGTGGTAAGGTACTGGCAGTGGTTTTTAATACTGCATTTCTTTTCACAATGTCATGTTTAGAATTTGTTGAAGACCAAACAACCTGTTGAGGACCAAAGTATCTGCCTGTCACATAGGACCGGCAAGATACTACTGAAGTGGAGTTTAATCTACCAAAAAACAGAAAGAAAGACACTTCCATTACTGAAGTTGTTCCAGAAGAGCCAACAAAGAAGGGAAACTTTGAAAGTCATCTTAAGGGAACAGAATAATCCAACAAATGAGCAGAGCAGGGTGACTGTGGAACAAGAACAGGCGAGTTTAATTAAACTAATGTGCTGCAGCTGTGTAGGGAGCAACACTAGAGGAGCTAAGGGATGATGGCTAAATTATACAAAATAAATACAAAGCAAACACTGGGATCAGGAATATTAGCTATACATAAAAAAAACACAGTAAACATGGTAAAACAGCACAAAACTGAAAACCAAAATTAATTTCAAAGTCCACAAGATTGTGACATTTATTGCCTCTGGAGCACACAATATCAGTGTTCACTAACAGCTGTTTTTTATGCCTGATTGTTTGTTTGGAAGTAAGAAATGATATTTCGTTCACAATTTGTATTAAATTTTGACAAATAAAACAAAGACAATTTGTGTAATAAAATCTAGCAATCTTGAAAGAGTTTAGCATTCCCAATTCAATATCAACTTAATTATTTTGACCCTCTTGTTTTGACGTCATTCGTTTTTGCCTTCAAGTCAGATGAACACCCCTGTGTAACAACAGGCGATGTCATGAACACTGCCAATGGTGTCAGAGAGAGTGAGTGGGATCTGCATGTTAACCTGATTATTCTGCTAAATTATAATCAGCTGGTGTTGTGGGAGTACTTTATAGCTCCCAGGATTTTTTTTTTATTTTATTTTCAATTCTAGCTTAATCTTATTCAGGGTAAAGAGAGACCAAATATAAAGGCTTATTCCTATTTAAAATTTCCAGTTAACCTGAAATGTATGTTTTTGGAACTTAACTGAGTTCACACAAAAATAATTAATAGCCCAAGTTTCACAAATGTTAATATATTTTTTCTTTCAAATCAACACGTGTGAGATATTGGAAGCAAGACCTGTTAACCGTCTTCCTCTTTCACCTCATCTATGAACCTTCCCTGTTTCCACTTCCTCTCCTGCATGGCAGCCACCATATTCTGAATCCTTTGTTCAAAGTACAATGCCGTGAAAGATATTTCCCCCCGTATAGATTAATTGTAGTTTTGCTTTACTGTTACACCAAAGTGTTTTAGATCATCAAACAAATTTCATGTCAGACACATTTAACTCAGGTATTTGCAAACAGCTATTCCAAATCATAATTGTATTTATTAAAGAGAAAAAAAGCTATCCAAACTGACTTAGTCCTTTGTAAAAAAAAAAAACTGAATTAGTCTTATATGGTGGTGGTTGTGGGAGGGACTAGGGCTGCTTTGCTTTCTCAGAAAATCCTAAAGGAGAATTTCCCTCCACCAATTGATGACGCTCAAGCACACTTGGGTTATGCAGCAGGATATTGATTTAAAGCATACCAGCAAGTTCACCCCTGAATAGTTTACAAAAATCTAAATGGAGGTTTAGGAGTGGTCTAATCAAAGTTTAGACATAAATCCAATTTATATGCTTTCACATGACCTCAAACTGTCATGGTGTGTGGAGGTGAAGCAGGACCAAATACTGTATATACAGGAGGATGGGAGCTGCATGTTGAGTAGGTCAATGCTTTAATGGTGAGAACAGAAAAACACTCAGAGGATGAAACTCAGGCAGGTTTACTGACTTGATCACAGAGACATGGAATAGGGAAGTCAGCAGTGTAGTTTCCAGGGTAGATTTCAGGAGGAACCAGTGGGGAACAATGACAATAAGGGAATATGAATACTGAAAGAGAGTGGAGAATGGACAAATGAACCAAGAGAGGTTATCAGAGGGGAATCAGGAACAGCTGGTGGAACAGAAATATATTGGGGTGTCAAACTCCAGTCCTCGAGGGCCAGTGTCCTGCAACTTTTAGATGTGTCCCTGGTCCAACACACCTCAAACAAATGGCTGCATTTCCTCCTCAGTATGCAGTCAAGTTGTCCAGAGTCCTGCTAATGACCTAATTATTTGATTCAGGTGTGTTGAAGCAGAGGAACAGCTAAAAGTTGCAGGTTGCCGGCCCTGGAGGACTGGAGTTTGACACCTGTGCAGTGTGGAAGGCATGAGGGAGGGTGACGAATTGCATTGAAGAGCAGGGAGTCTAAGGAGGTAACTGAAAACATCTAAGTAAACTGAAATAAGTAGACTACCAAAAGAACATAAACAGAGAGGAAAACAAATCTGCAAGAAAATACAATCTAAAAAATCAAACATAGGAACATAGGATTAACAAACACCTAAACACCAGAATGAATCTAATAAACTGCTATGAACTGATATAAAGCAAATGAAAAACATAAACAGAACTCAAACTTATAACAACAATTACAGGCAGATTATGACACAAACATGCTATTCATGCTTGAAAATCCTCAAATGTGCCTTAATTAAAAAAAACTATGCATAGAAAATGGGCCAGCACTCCTCCACAGTGATGTAAAAAACTCAGTCAGTTATTGTAAATGCTTGATGCCAGTTGTTGCTATCAGTCATTGGGGTTGGGGGGAATGACCTCTTCACATAGGGCCAGGTTGGTTTCAATAGCCTTTCTTTCCTTGATAAATGAAATAATCAATTGAAAATAGCATTTCTTGTTAACGTAGGTTTTCTTTATGAGATATTAAAATTTGATCTAAAAGATTTAAGTAGGATGAAAAAAGCAAAACAGAAAAGAAGAAAATACATTTACACAATAGTGCACAGTGTCTCTGCACATAGGCAAAGTTTTACACTTGATTGTTTTTAATCTCCCAGATTTGAATGAAGCACAGCTGTTTCGTCACTTTACACTTTTTACTACTCTGTCCATGTTATTGTTTTTTTTTTTTCTTTGGATGCATTCCCTAATGATCTTAATGTCATATCATACCTCTTCTATATTTCTGCCCACGGTCTTCTGATGGAAGCCAACATTCCTCAAAGTGAAAGAAACTTCTCCTGGAAGATGTTGTCAGGACGACTGTGTCTCTATTGGTGACCGTGGAGGTGCCGTAGCAACCACAGACTTCGGTCCATTTAGGTTCATTAAGTGTTAGGGTCGATGAAGTCAAGGAGTTGGTGAAAAGCTCCAGGTGACAAACATTTTAACTATGGAGTGTTTGGAAAAGTTTAAACCCAAAGCATCCCACACTTTTCTGAGGTTTAGCTCATCTGCACCGACTCATTCAGGGTCTCTTTGTCCACCATATCAATAAAACCATTCAACCATTCTCTAAATTTGTCCTTTTTGCTCAGGTGCCAGGGTCTTTTCAAAAAAAGGAATGTGAAGGATTAGACCACAAAATAAAGGAATCCTGATCCCTCAATTTAATTCAATCCTTCATTCCAAAGCACCTGATTAAATAAAGAACACATGCGAGTGAGCCGAGGCACCGAAGGACAGTTGTCTATTTGGGATTATGTTAACACAAATAAGCCTAAAAGGCTTTGACGTTTTATCTCTCTGGACAAAAGTCACATGTCAGAAATGATGCTGCTGACGTTTTTTTTTTTTTTTCATTCCAAATCAAGCGGCCTATTTTCAATTTGTGGCTCCTTATTGTGTGGGTGGGCTAAACAAAATGTGTGTCTATGTATGTGTGTGTCAGGGGGCTTTATAAAAAGTCTGCTGGGTCGAATCAGATCTCAGTTAAGAGTTTAAACATCAGAGAAGCTGTCTTCACTCAGAGAGAGGAAATGTAAGTACCTTCCATTAATGTTTGTACAAGAGACATTTACATTTACCTATTTTTGCATGTTTGTTTAGTCTGAAATTGTATGTTGTGTTTTTGTATTTTTTTTATGCAAATGACAGAAATTAAAAGATTAAAAGTAATATTCTCAAACGGCATGTGCAGTTGGTTACAAGAATGTAAAAGTGAAGGCATAGCAAAACAAACATTTCTCTTACAATATTAATTTTAAGTTTCATAATTCAAAATTAGAAAAGATTTTTCTAAATTTATTTATAACTGTTTTTTAATATCAAACGTTGTGCTAAAATGTGAAATTAATTATTTCTAACAACTCATGCAGAATTCAGTATTTTATGGATTCATATATGACACAATTGCTGCCAATTGCCAACAATTTATTTAGCAAAAAGTTAACTTATTTTGTTAAACTGTGATCCTTTTGAAAGTGAAATGATTAAAAATGAAGAGGTAATAAATATGCTTTTTGACGATAAATCTTCATTATTCAGGTTTGCATATTGCTTCATAGTTATTGCACTAATCCCTTACTATGATTCTCAGTGAAGGAGTTTAGCAGTAGATCTAACTAAATAAATAGATGCCCAGATTTATTTTTTCCCATATTTTCATATGTATATTTTTTCTGATTCAGAAAATGCAGATCTCCCACAGGCCTGTGCAGTTTTTTGCAGTGTTGGTTCTTGTCATCTTCACAATCGGCCATTGTCAACAGAATGAAAGGTGAGACTGCCAAATTTGCCTTCATGCCTCTATGTTGATTTTGTCTAGAGAGAAATAATACATAAATAGGTTAATAAAAAAGTCAGTTATTTTAAGTAATTTAAACTCAGTTAATTAATCCAAAATCTGTTCTTCATTTCATAGAAACATTAAGATTAATCTATGTTCTGGTCAATCAGCAAGCTACCTGATTCTTTTTAATACATGTACCAATAAAAATACATTTGGTTTCTATTCTCTTTATGATAGAGAACTATTCATACATGATTTGAGGAAAAAGTCCTCAGAAAGCAGCAGCATTTCTTGATTTCTTTAAAACCAACAGTAAGTTCTGTTTAGGTCTAAATGTATTTATTACCCTCCAACTTTTCTAGAAGTGACGTTACTTTGTACATAGATGAACCTCCTTCACCTAATTTTGAATTGCTGTTTAACAATTGTTTTAGGTAAACAATTAAAATGAAAATGGATTTTTCAATCATAGTATTTTCCCTTTTTATTTCATATTTTTTAAGTCATAGTTTGAGATATTTTTGCACGGGTACCAACCGTTTTATACTATGTCCATGTAAGACGGTTTTGGCAATCCCCTAAGCTGAATAGAAAATGTTAAAATGTGTTCAAGCATATGACAAGATTCTGTATTCCTGAACGCTTTCTGAATTGTGCGGCAGTGCACTGACTTGTGTTTGGTCTCCCTACAGCCGTCGAGCAGTGACTGAACATCAGCTGATGCACGATCGTGGTCGAAACATCCAGAGTCTGAAAAGGCTCATTTGGCTTTCCAGTGCAATCGAGGGACTTCACACTGCGCAGACCCGCTCTGCTGCTGCTGCTTTCACTCCTTCAAAGCTCGTAAACTCCCCTCTGAATCCGCTCCTGATCCCAGCTGGAGAAAGCCCTCAATCTGGTCAGGTCGAGAACATGCTGAGAGACTTCTTTTATCCCCACTGAAATCATCTCCTGGACGAAAAGCCCTAACACCACACAAATGCACAAACATGAAATAAATGTAGTGAAAGATTGAGTGTGTCTTTTTTTTTTGTTTCACATTGGGCCAGGTTGGTTTTAGTAGCCCTTTTTTCTTTATAAATGAAATAATCATTTGTTTATTTATAAACCTTTTATGAGTCTAAAAACCGAGTATAACTTTCTATAGAACTGTTCTTTACACTCATGAAAATCCTGTCTGAAAATTACATGCAAAAGAAAATCATTCCACAACTGTTATGTTTGTTTTTCCTTCTTTTTTGTTTTGTGAAATAGACACAAGTTTAATATAGGATCTTAGTCTTTATTTTACAACACAAAAACAAATTATGCTTTTCTCATTTCAGCAAAAGACATCAAACACATGACTAATATCTAAAATGTTTTGGACAATATGTGTAAAATAAAAACCTACCTAAATAGCAGTTGCAGCACACATGTCACCAGAGCCCCGCAGTCATATAGCCTACTACAAGCACACCTTTCAACTGTTGATATCTGCACATTCTATTAGGATGGCAAACCTGTCTATATCCTGTGCATACAGAAAACTTAAAAATTGTCTCCTGTTATGCTTCATCTTAAAGATGACATGTTAAAATCATTAAATTATTCAAATGTTTTCAGCAACAGGCATGATCATCCACAAGGCCTCTGAGCTCTCCTGTAATATGTTTTGTGGATTTTTTGCACATGCTGAATTGAACTCAACAGAACATTATAACAGCATCAAGTTGAAAATAAAACCTGTAATTGTTTTATTTAAAGACAGAAGACAGTTATTTAGTGAGAGTGATATGTCTTAAAAGCTTGTGCTCTCACTGCATCATCTAATTTGTTTCCCTGTAACAATAAGGTGTTACAGCTTTAAGTAATGTTTAAGGAACAATGCTTTTAAAAAAATTTTTAAGTCGTCATTGGTTTTACTACAGCGGGAGAAAAAAGTTTTGAGCAAGTACATGTATTTCTCAGTCAGCATACTTTAAATAGGGATATTTTAATGAAATCCTCCTAATATAATCCTCCCTAGCACCACATGCTACTCACAAGATGCATAGTGCTTCTGTGTTATTTTTTGGTCTCTGCTCTGTTCTCTCAGAGCCCCAGTCGGTCGTGGCACATGGCCGGTCACAGTGAGCCTGGTTCTGCTGGAGGTTTTTTCCTGTTAAAAGGGTTTTTTTTTCTCTCCACTGTCGCTACATGCGTGCTCAGTATGAGGGATTGCTGCAAAGTCAACGCCAGTGACTGTCCACTGTTGCTACATGCTCCTCTGGGAGGACTGAATGCTACAAGTCACTGACTCAATGCAATCTGCTGGGTTTCCATAGAAAGAAAAACTCTTAAACCAATTTGTATAAATAACTGAATCTGACTGCACTGTTCTATAGAATTAATTGGAATATATGTACCTGACTTGAAATCTGTATGATTTGTCTGAATTGACTTTGTGAAGTGCCTTGAGGCGATGTGTTGTGAATTGGCGCTATATCAATAAAACTGAATTGAACTGAATTGCAATTGAATTTAAGATTTCTGAAATAGGAGTCAAAATAATAATCATAACTGCTGCGCTCCACAAACCTTTCCTCTATGCATGATCATCTGCAAGACTCCATTGCAGAAGAAAAAGCATTTAAAGCTTGTTTAAGGTTTGCTACTTTGAACAAGTTATTGACATACTGATAGAGTATCTGGTCAGATGAGACCAAATTCGAACAGTGTGTATGTGAGGAAGAATGATATAAAATCACACTTGAGCAAATCATGCAGTAGATACACATACAGGATACGTCTGGAAATGAAAATTTCCAGACGTATCCTGTACTTAGCAGAATAGCCAGAAGAAGCTTCTCTACTGAGTACTAAATACATTTCAGTAAGTGTGTTCACTGCTTAATCCCTGTGCCATTTCACTGTGTTACATATAACCTAATTTCGGGACCTGTTTGTGTTAATTTCTTTGCATGTGTGGATTATTTGGGCTCTTGCATACATTTGGTGCAAATTTCATGTCATTAAAATATATTTACATTGGCATGTTAAGTTCTTATTTTTCCAGCTGTATACATCAATAACATTTTACTGACAATACTATTTTATGTTTCTAAATCACAGAATTACCCTTCAGATTAATGTTAATAAGGTGCGCTTTGCGGAGCTTTGCGTATGTAAACATATGTGTCGAAAAATTTCTACTGTCCTACATTTCTTCATTTGTACCAAAACTATTGCATCTGATCTGAATTGGATACAAAGCTTGTAACATAAATAGTGTTAGCCTTTTATCCATAATTTCTCTTGTTTTTATTTATTAGATGTTGAGTTAGCAGCACTGAAAACAATCAAAGCAAAATATGACAAAAGTGCATTCAAAATGCTTTGAATGTGTTCTCTACGATCATATATAAGGGACTAAGACTGAATATAAAATTGCCTGCTGAGTACTTCTTGAGCATTCAGATGAAGCTGTCTTCAGATTAAACAAGGTCCCTTGACAAATTGCTTTACCCGTGAATTTGAAGGGCCAAATATTAATTTTTGTATTTTTTCCAGGTACTTTGTAACAAAAGCATTTACCTCTAATAGAGCCAGTGCGGTTGCAAAGCTCAAATATGTAGACAAGGCATAGTTTATGCAAGTAAATCAGTCGTGTGATTAAAATAAGCCGATAAATTGGGGGAGCAATTACAATTTCATTTACCAACCAATGTGTATTTTGCACATATTTGAAAGATATATCTTGAATGTTTTAGAATTTATTAGTATTATTATTATTATTATACACACTAAATCAAATGAGAGGTAAGATTACGACAGTGACTGGTTGCCTGGGAGATCTAGTTCGGGATAATTTTCACCTTGACTGAAGTAAACGTCGCGAGATTTCCGTGATGGCTAACGATAGTTAGCTCACCGAGTCCACTAGGTGCTGGGATACCGGGTCGTGGTTATTTCCCTACTGCTGCGGAGGCTCCTCTGGTGTTCTAGATCACAAAGTAAATCAACGGAGACTACAAGGAGAAAGTGGTTGTCGGATTAAAGCTCCATAACAGACCCCTCGATCGTCCGTGGCTCTCGTCCTTTAATCGGCAGGTCAGTCGTGTTAGCATTCGTTAGCTGGATTTGGTTTAGCTAGCCAAGTTATCCTTAGGTGCACGCAGTCAAGACCACTTTCTTACATAAAGCCTTAGTACTATTTTTGTTCAAATAATAATGCGAACACAAGAATATGTTAAACGGTGGTGGTGGAGTTTGATTTCGTTGCGTTTGGTCTGTTTGAACCAAGCTAACAGCAAGCATGCTACTCAAGAACATGTTTATTTGGTGTCAAAGATTTGTCAACGCTTCGTATATTGCTGACATTTAAGTAAGTATACTAGAAACGCAAATATATGTAGTAAATAAATTGCATATGGTTTGTACAGGGATAATAAACTTGTTAAGTAACTGTTAGTGGAAGTGATCGTGTAAATGAAGAAGGCAACATGACACGTTGTTTTGACTTGTTTGGATGTTCCATGTTGACTTGATTGATCAGTGACATAAACATGTGACAGTTGGGGTCACCGTGTCCTGCTGTCACCGAGGACATGCACATGTAACAGCAAAATAGGGGCTTGTCCACCTCAAGATTCAATATCAGGATTTAAGTAGTATTGTTTTAACAACAGGTTACATGATATTTCTTGTCTTGGCCATGAGACAGCCTAACTAATTTTCCTTGTTCTTCAGACTTTCTGCATTTCTTTTAATTAATTTCCAGTGTCCTCAAACACTCAGTGATTCATTTTTTTCATGTTTTTCTTTGGTTTCTATGTAGTAGAATCTGTATGTAGTTTTTAGCTTTTTTTCCAGAGCCTCTCTCAGCTAGCTAAGACTAAGGTATTTGCTTTATACTTATAATGATCGATTCAAGCAACTTTTTTCTTTTTAATTCCTTATCTGAACTACTTAGGGAAAACCTTTTTTGTCCAAAATTTTCAAATATATGCTGCATTTCTTAGCTCAAAAAACTGAGCTAAGAGGTAGAGATGCCCCAGACATTAAGAGTTAGAAATTGTCCAGTTTCTGTCTGATCAGCAGATCACACACAGGTTATCCATGTTTGTTACATGCATCAAAACTAAGATAAATGTCCAGCATGTATTTTCGTGCACTTTTTGAGTTGAGTAAAAATCAGAAAAAGATGAAGGGAGTCTTGTAATTTCTTAAGTGCAATATTTTCTATGTGTTATAGTTATTAGAGAAATAACATAATAATAATAATGATTTTTATGACATTTTTCAATGGACACTGTTGGTTGATTCTCCCCAGAATCAACCAACCTTTAGCCCTCCTGGCAGGGCAGAGGCAGAGCCATCAGGGATCAGACCAGCAGGGCTCCATGAGCACAGCGGGGCAGCAGCAGCAAGGGGGAGGGCTGCGTTCTCGCCGAAGCCTTGGTCGGGACAAGGACCCTGGGGAAGACATGGGCATGGAGGCGGCCTGCTGGGTGTCTCCTGGAGTGCTGCGCAGGCTGATCGAGCTTCCTTCCCCCCCTCTTTCTCGGCACCAGCTCAAGAGACTGGAGGAGCATAGGTCAGTTTCTACCTACTCATCCTGTATTACCTCCCTTAAGTGGTAGTATTTATTTAAGTGGTAGTAACCACATAAAATATTTACCAACTGAGTGAATATCAAGCCTGTAACAGTGGCGTATGTAAGTGTCCAGTATTTTGTTGATTGTTTTCCAATTTTTTTTGCAGCACTGACTCAGCTCAACCGCTTTGTTTCCATGCACAAGTAATATAGGATTTAGAGGCAGATCTGAATGTTTATCATGTTTTCAAATGTTACGAATAAATGAAAAGTTTTAAAATAATGAATTCCTTTTATTATAGATCAGTGGTCTCAAATTGTCCTGCGACTTTCAGATGTTTTCTTGGCCCTACACACCCGATGGCTAACCCGCATAACTAGCATGCAGTCGAGCTCTACAGAGCTCTGTTAATGAGCTAGTATTTGATTCAGCTGTGCTGGAATCAGACCCTTTGAGACCACTGTTTGAACAAGCCTATCACATCACCTGCTTCAGGAATAGGGCAGCTAAAGATGTTCAGGCTGTACTTAAAACATTTAATTATATAGAAAACATTTTAAGAATAGATTGACTGTGATGCCCAGAGGATTTTCAGACATTTCAGCTCATTGACAACACCTGTATGGTTCCCAGTTACTTTACTCTGAGTTTGCATTTGTGCTGTAGTGTTTACTTAACCTTATCCAGTGTGATAAAGATGAGTGATATATCTACTTTAAAAAGGAGTACGGCTTCTTTATGGCAAGCTCCGGTTTAGGGTTTGTGTTTTTAGAAGAACAAGTCTGCTCTGACATGTATGTAAACATGGTTAATACAAACCCTTTTTGCAACTCTTCCTGCACACCTTAAACAGGACTACATTTAAAAAAGGATATTAATAATTACAACAAAATAAAGGAATGTAATTCCTCAAAATAATACAATATGGGAGGATAAGGCAATATTTATTAATGAATATGCATCTTTGGCTAAGTGTAAGACCTGTTATCATTAATGTACATAATTACAGAATTAGTTTTAATGCGTTGTGAAAAATAGTCCCAATATTGACTAGAACCAACTATCCTCAAATTTTATCTTTGTAGAACCCCATTTAGCTGTAGCTATGGTAATTTGATTACTGTCTTTTTTTTTTTTTTTTTCGTTTAAATGTTGTCGCACTAGTGGCCTTTATTTTGTAAGTTGACTGACAGGAAATGGGGTGGAGAGAGAGGGGAAAACATGCAGCAAAGATCGATGAGCCAAGACCCGTGACGGCTGCGTCGAGGACTGTAGCCTCGGTACATGGGTGGCATGCTTTACCCGTGCGCCACCACCGCGCCCCTGATCATTCTTTCAGCACCATCGTTTCTCGCTCTGGTTTTTGGAGAAATCTCCAGGGCCTCACCTGGTTTTTCACTGTCCTGCAGGTACAGCAGTGCTGGACGCTCGCTCCTGGAGCCTCTGATGCAGCGGTTTTGGGAGTGGTTGGTTGGACAGGTCCCTTCCTGGATTGCCCCCAACCTCATCACCATCATCGGCCTGGCCACCAATGTCTTCACTACCCTCGTGCTTGTGTATTACTGCCCAACTGCCACTGAGCAGGTCAGTCAGAAAAAATACATTAATTCCAGTAACCCATTATTGTTACCCAAAGAAAGAAATAGAAATAATTCAAAGAGATAATCAGATTATTAAAAGTTTTGAAAGTGGTGAGGAAATGTGAATGTGGTGTTGTGGTTAAATTAATCAAGGTCAAAGATTTAAAAAAAAGTAAAATACCAGCCTTCCTTTTACAGATAATGTAAACCTAAGGAAAAAAAAAGTTACGCTTAATGTGCTTGGCTGTATTAGAGTAAAGACCATTTTCAGATCACAACATGAGGTCATTTATTGACCTCAAACCATTTATAACATTAGTATTGCCAGAGCATAACCTGTCCTATCTTCTGTAGAAAGGTATCGATGTGGACTGGTTTGTTGCCAGAAGTCTTTTTTTTTTTAAATGGTTTCAAAAAAAATAATCTAGAACCACGTTTCTGTACAAACTCACTTGTGGCATCTTTTGCTACAGTGGACTATTAAATGGGAGGGACTTCAGATTTTATCAAAATTATTTTGTGCCATTTATTTTGATGAGGATAAAAGTGTTGATTCAGAAGTATTGGGGGTAATGAAATGTTTAGAGCATTGCAGTTCCTTTAGTCTTTCATTTTTCACATTTTAAAAACAAGCGAAACTTGTTCAACAGGTTAGACAATTAAATAAATTGGATAAATTTGGTTACACATTTATCGGCCCATCGCAGATCACCCAAAATTAAGGAAATCAGATATAAATTAGAGTTTCTCATTATTATCATTATTATGATCAATCTCTAATAAACAGGCTATAGGTAATTACTATAAATTATTAGTTGTATAAAATTAAGGAAAGGGTAAAAATAATTACTGTGAGTAGAACATGTACAGGAACAAGTGGCTCCTTTTTGTACCTGTAATGCATAAAATGTCAGAAAATAAATAAAACTAAAGGTAGTGAAGTGGGGATCAGCACCCATATGCAGGACATGCAGAAGATTAAGATTGTAATCAATTAGCCCCAGAGGTTGTTTATTTGCTGACAGAACTATTACATAAAAGTATTTTACTTTACTGTGGAGGCTAGTAATCAAACCAAATGTGGGCAAATTTAATTTCAGTAACATTATCGTGTCAAATATTATTACTGAATGTGTCAGCTGTTGATAGCTGACTTGTAAGAAACAGATTGTCATCATGGCTTCTGGAAATGTGAAAATAGGCTATGGTGGACCCAAAGCCTAATTCTGCGGACACATTGATTGACAAGTGATTAGGATACCTAATGGTCATTAATGTAGTGAGCAGTTAGTTCTTAGCTTGATTGCTGTTTTTCTGCAAAGTATGCTGAAAATTCCTGCATAAAAAAAAAAAAAAATCATGCTACATAAACAAACAAGATCCTCGTCACAGGCTCCATTCCTGTTTCCTTACCAACATTTATTATTTTGCTAGTTATATGTATCAGTTAATTAGCATTCTGTCACACACTTCTTCAGATAATATATTTATTTACACTCTAAGACTAAACAGTCCGTCTTGACCAGAGGCAGCAACGTGTTCGTTTGTATTGGTGATGTTGTACAGTGCCTTGTAGACTCAACTGAAAGTTAAATATATTCTGTACTGAATATAAGTTTGTGTTCATTTTGACTACATGTTTCTTTTGTTCCAGGCTCCTCTCTGGGCATACCTATTGTGTGCAGTGGGTCTGTTTATCTACCAGTCATTAGATGCCATTGATGGGAAGCAGGCCAGACGCACCAATAGCAGCTCTCCTCTGGGCGAACTGTTTGACCATGGCTGCGATTCTCTCTCTACAGGTGGGTAGATCTACTCATCTTTAGTGTTTTTTTTCTAGTACTGTAAGCTAACACCTCAGTCTGGTGCTGCAGTTCCCTCTGTGGTAATTCATTGCGACTGAATAACACTTAACCTTGTATTGGTGTGTGCTGACTAATGCTAGGATCCTTGTCTTTAATTAGAACAGCATTTTTATCCATTGCTGACTTCCATTACAGACATCTCTGTTTGTCTGTCACTACTTCTGCCGGACCTCAGCAGCATAACACCATGATCTCTGCTGTACAAATACGATGACAATGCGCAGTTTGTCCCACCTTGATAACTCTGAGTGAGCAGAGCATTTGTCTTGGAAAAGCTGTAACCATGTTAACAGTTTCTGCACTTGTGTTTCATTTTTGCAGTGTTTGTTGTACTGGGGACCAGTATAGCAGTGCAGCTGGGCACCAACCCAGACTGGATGTTTTTCTGCTGCTTCGCTGGGATGTTTATGTTCTACTGTGCCCACTGGCAGACATATGTGTCGGGAACGCTGCGCTTCGGCATGTGAGTCAAAAAATACTAAAGACAAGTCTGTTTTGCCTCAGTCTGACTTATTGTCAGGACTGCATTTAACTGAGTCTTTCAGCGCTGATCTCAGACCAGATTTTAGTGATGCATCAATTTCACACACAATCTTGTGTTTTGTGTATTGCAGGGGCACTAGAATTATATGAACAATGATGGCTACATAGTGATATATGGAGAGATTAATATCAGTTTCATTATTAGTAATGTCATATTGTACACTGATTTTCTAGTTGGCCCCTTTTTTCTTGTCTTGGCCATTTAAGTTTTTTTTGTCTACACACCTGGAAGCAACTGCATGATGGGTAGGTACCGAGTTGGTTGCCATAGGCAACTTATGTTAATAGATATCACTACTGTGCTTCCTGCCTTCACACCAACAGTTCTGTGTAAGGTTTTAATATTACTGTATAGAGTTGGCTTTTTCATTTGGCCTGAAGTTAAAGATGTACTAAATTCAGTGAAAAACTACTAACCATGCTTTTGAAAAGGCTAAAGCTGTAAATCCTAAAATTTGTGTAAATGATAATCACATTTGCTTCAAAGCTTCTTGATGAATTGCTAAAAAAAACAAACCCTGAATAATATTTTCTTTTCTCTTGACATTTACTTCGTGTGCTGCTCATTTGCAGCTTTTTTGTTTTTGTTTTTTTGAGAACTTTGGGGCTGGTTATGTGATTGAAAGTTTGCCAAAAGCTAATTTGTACAGGTTTGGCAGAAAGAGCCTGGTCTTAGGGTTAGGGGTTAAAGGGAACAATTTGTTAGCAACTTGTAATCTTGGACTTTGTCCACGGCTCTGAATAGGTTATCTAAAATTGGATCAACCAGTAATACTTTGATATTAATCCTTTGAGCAGCTTATAGCAGTAGCGTGTGCAGTTGAGGTGGAGTAAATGGAATGTGTCCTGTGTGTAGATTTGACATAACAGAGGTGCAGCTCTGTCTAGCAGGATTACAGATGCTCACAGCCACTGCTGGTCCCTCCCTGTGGAACACGATGGTAAACTTCCTGGCTGCTGCTGCCTGCATGGCTCACTGCTGTCTGCCTCCACAATGGCTGCTGTCCTGCATGGAGTCACATTGAGAACATTAACTCATAATCTGGTTATTTCTTTCCACCCGTACAAAAACTCAAAGTTAAACATGGAAATCAAAGCACTGACTCCATGTTCAGTCACATGTTGTGGAGGAAGGTTGCAGGAATTTGATGTGCTGGTAGACTTTTACTAAACTTCACTGTAAATTCTCTGCTTTCTCCTCCCACTCAGCATTGATGTGACTGAGGTGCAAATCTTCATTATAATCATGTATTTGCTGGCCGCCATGGGAGGATCTGCTTTTTGGCAGTCACTGGTAATTTTGAATGGTTCTAATTCCAACAAATTGACGTAATACTTATGATGCTATAAATATGCTGTGATAATCTTAATAATTGTAATAGAAATGTAATGCTCCTCTAACGTTGTTGTTTTGACTGTTTTATTCCAGTAAAAAACAATCCGTCATAGCGCTTTTATCATTCTCTAACATTACTCACGATGCCTTCATTGTGGATGCAACCCTGAACGTGCTTATGAAGTACAGAACAACAACTGGATTTGAAAATTGGACCAGTATTGTTTTTAATCAGTTTGTTTGACCACCCTTAGGTTTCTACGCTCACCGTGTGAATCTCTCAATTTTCCAGATTCCAGTCCTAAACATCCAGATGAAAATGATTCCCGCCATCTGCACTTTATTAGGAGCAATCTTCTCTTGCACAAATTACTTCAGAGTTATTTTTACTGGAGGTGTTGGTAAAAATGGATCCACAATAGCTGTAAGTATAGAAACACTGTTGCTAATACTTTATATTTTTTCGTTTCAGAAACAACGATTGATGTTACGGTTTGTGGACCTGCAGGATGTTTTATCGAGTTATTGTAAATATGTTGGTAAAGAGTTTACTTGGTGTCATTTTTTTCCTGGGTGATTCGATCGCAGCAGCTCCAAGCAGGTCTGTTTACCTTCATCCTGTGTGAACCCTTGTAATCAGATCTGACCTGCTCACTATGCAAATGCATGCGTAGTCTACATCTACAACATGAATCAGGTCACAGTAGACTGTATCTTTGTAAAATTGCATCTTATTTAAATCTGAACGGTATAAAAATTCATATTTGTTGGTAAATCACTTTGAAACTAATCATAGTGGTGACTAAAGTCCTGTCCAGTAAAATCCTGTCCAGTAAAGTCCTGTACAGTAAAATCAGAAGCAAAAAATGCAAGAGAATGAAAGGCGCACAAACTGCACAAATTCAGAAGACTGAATGAAAAGTAGTTTTAAAACATTAAGTGAAGGTACCTGCAAAGCATTCCATAGTTTTGGAGCTACAGCAGAAAAAGCTCCATCATCTCTTGGTTTGCGAGCTGGTTCACTGACCTGACGGATCGAGACGACACATGTGGGTGTAGCAGTTCTGACGGAGCACAGCTATTAAAAGACTTGAACAAAAAGGATATCAACGTGTATTTTGAAATGAATCGAAAGCCAGTGAACAGATGCTAGGATTGCCAAATGTTCTGCTGTTTGCTTGTAGCAGCGGCATTTTGGTACCAGTTGTGAGGGAGAAAAGGACAACTGCTTCCAAACAGAAACAAAGTAGTGAGGACCCAAGGTTATAAAAGCATGGATTGTTGTTGTTTCAAACATTTTTAGAGAGAGACAGAATGGGTTTTATCTGTGACAACTGCCTCAACTGGAAAAACAAGGTTTTTACCACTTTTACCTGACTAACTGCGAGGGAAGTGTCCATTCCCACACCCAGATTTTGTAATTCTGGTTTTCTTGAATGAAGTTGGGGAGGAATGGTTGATAACAGCAAGTCCTGTTGGTGCCAGTTGGCCCAAACAGCATGACTTCTGCCTTGTTCTAATAAAAATTTAGAAGTTTCAGCACAATCTATACCCTGAATTAAACCAGGTCGTTAAGAAGAGGCTAGGCTGAGCAGTCAGCAAAGCAGTTAACTGGGAAATAAACTCTGCAGCTGTCTGCATAAAAATGAAGGGAGACGTTATGTTTCCAGAAAATAACGTTTCTAGCTGAAACATAAAAATTTTATTCATTTGTGATTCGGTCACCCAGGACACACCAGCAGTTAACAGGGCCGATATTTATGTCTGTGTACATTTTTTGCTAGTTGATTATTAGGACTCCTCTCAATGTTTTCCTGACACTGATTTTGTTTTTCTTCATCCCCAGGGAACCAGCGTCCTGTCTCCTGTCCTACATATTGGTTCAGTTATAGTTTTGGCGATGATGATATACAAAAAGTCTGCCGTCCAGCTCTTCGAGAAACATCCATGTCTTTATATCCTAGCATTTGGCTTCGTATCAGCCAAAATCACAAATAAATTAGTTGTAAGTCATCATTGATGGTATGCTTTTATCTGTCAGTCTACATGCAGAACATTAACAGAACACATCACAGTGAACACATCAAGGTAGTGGCAGCATCATGCTCTGGAGGAGGAACAGGGAACTGGTGTTAAATTTAGTTACAAATCTCTATCACATGTCTACGTTTTTTTTCCTGTGTTTAAACATCTGATGTTCTTAGTCCGCCACACATGAAATTTATCCTAAGGAGTGCTTTGAAGATTAAAAAGCATAAATGCAGGAAGTATACATTTTGCAACACTGTAGTCATACTGGGAAGTCTTCAGTCCGACCTTCATCTGAACATCAAAATTTTAAGACCTTTGAGAAGAAGGAGGCACAACCAGCACAACTAAAATGTTTGACTCTGAAGGGTCAGTAATAAAACCCATTTTCTGATAAATAGTGATTTAGGCACGCGTGTTTGAGAACTCACTAATCGAGTCACATTAGACACATGTAAAAAGGTGCAAAACTATGAATGCACACTCTGGTCTCTAGAGGGAAATTATGTCTTACTTTGGTCAAATTATTCACCTTGTAAACAGCATTATCTATTAGTAGATGCGATTTGTTAGGATTTGAGCTCGTTTTGAAAACGGATGGGAAATTATAAATGTACAAATGAATAAATATAAATCATTAATATAAATGTTTTACGGGTGAACAAGGTTGTGCTCTGAGACTCATTTGTAAAACTTCCTGGGGCCAGCATTGATGGAGGTTTCATTGTTTTTTTTCGAAGATTGCATAATTAATTTCCTTTTGTTTTTAATGCCGGCAGCATATTATTCTTTTCACAGGTAGCGCATATGACAAAAAGTGAGATGCATCTCCACGATTTAGCCTTCCTGGGACCGGGATTACTGTTTCTCGATCAATATTTCAATAGTTTTATTGATGAGTACGTGGTGCTCTGGATTGCTCTGGTGAGTACATGCTTGATGCCGGGTGATGTTCTTTGGACAGTCCAACATGTAAAATCTCACATGCAGTTACTGGCATAAATGATAAACCTTTTGTGTTTTAATGAGTTAAAATATTTTTTTGTATTTGGTTAATTTGTGATGTTTGTAGATTTCTTATTCTTCGAGCTCCTGATTCTGTGGTTTAAAATTACAACTTTAGCTGTTCAAATGAAGTTTTGTTTCTGAGACACAGAAACTTTGGTACAGTTTTTGGAAAAGGAGAGTTTTAATGATTGTTAGTACAGAAAAACTAAGTACACCCCATGGCATGCAAATTGTGAAGACATGCCATTTGGAATAAATTAAGCAACAATTATTGAACCGGTCCCCCGAAAAAAAAACCTTTATAGTTGGTATTAGATGTTGGTGTTCATTTTTGGTTTTCTTCAAGTTTGGAAGCAGCCGTACAACCCCTCCCTGATTTATGGGAAACAACGATTGCTTCTGGTGTTTTTCCTCCATGGCGTTGCGATATTGCACCGTCCAGACCAGCAAACTGATTAACAGCAGATAATTGCCTCTACAAAAATATATTTTTTTAGCAAAGTAATAAATCCTTTTGAACCAGCCGGGGTGTACTTATTCTTTTCCCGTCTTGGAAATGTTCTTTTTCCCCACATCTGTCTCTTAGATCGACATACTGTATGATTTTGTGAAATTATAGTTCAGTAAACATTTTAATCACTATTTTGACATTTTTGACCTGGTAGAAGTTTTTCCATGGTGTTCTTCTCTTGCTAACTTTATTGTAAATTCACTGTCTATAACTTTGTCTTTTCCACATTAAGATAGTGACATTTTCCTGTCTTTTGCAGATCATTTCCTTGTTTGACCTGGTGCGCTACTGTGTCAGTGTTTGCAACCAGATTGCCTGCCATCTTCACATTTTTGTTTTCAAAATCAAGCCTTGCTTAGTCCCCAGTTCAACTAATCACTGAGGGCACTCCAGCCATTACTGACTCTGTTCCTTCTACTTAGTCGCACTCATCTTTTCCTCCCTCAGTTTTCCTCCTGAAGAGGCAGGAGTCGATTTGGTTTAAAATATGTGCTTCTGCCAACTGAATGTGAGGACAAATATGATAATGGAATATTACTGTCACTTTTTTTCCACCAGTGCAGAACTGAATTTCTGCCAGATTAATGGTTACAGAGAGCAGATGTTTCAGGGGAGTACAGGTGCTACTCGGTGTGTCCAAGGAGAGAAACTTACATGTGTTTTAACTGAATAAGTGCAAGAAAATGGAACAATTCAAGGTTTTTGCTTTTCATGATAAGGATTTTTGTAATATTTGCCTGACTTTTGCTATTGTAAATAAGAAACCGTTACAGTGTCTGTGCTTCTCTTAAGTTAAAAGTCCTACTCCGACACACAAATATATATATATATATATATTATATATATATATATATATATATATATATATATATATAATATATATATATATATATATATATATATATATATATATAATATATATATTTTATATATAATATATATTTTAAAGTAACGTCATCTTCTGCACATGAATCAATACTGTGCTGCTATTTTGTGTCAGCAAAATATTTTTTGGAGGAAACAGCAGTAACCTTATTTTATTATGTAATATATCGGAGCGTACTTTTTTTGTACTGCAAAAATACTCACTGCCAAACTTTTTCTCTTTACTTTTGTACATTCTGTTTGTTATCTTTACATTTAGTTTAGTTTTTTTTTTGGTTACAAAAAGCATTTTACAAGTGGACGCAGTTTGAATTTTTCGCTAAGAACCTATATTGAGTTGGAGGACTGTTTAACGGTGTTTGTAGTGTTGCAGGTATGGATGAGAGGCCGGAGAGACTATTAGTGGCCTTTCAATCTCAACAGTAATCTAATACAAGTAATTTCACACATTTCTAGCTGTTTTTTGAGCTAATTTAAAATAGGACTCGTGTTTCTGTCCTGTTACAGTTCATTTCACTGGCTGGCACTTTACCTCCCCTCCAAAAAATCCCATGAAAAGACCAAATCATACCTGCACGTCTCACTTTTACCGCATACTTTTGCTAAGATGTTTGCACCTACTGAGTTTGTAACGGTGTGTGGTTCATATTTTTGATTAAAGTTTATCTATTTTATCTAAAGCTGCTTGTTCTTCTGTTTTACGCTTTCTTGCTTATTATTGTTTTTGCTAAGATTCAGATGTATTAAAATAAGCAAGGGTGTGTTTGTTCATGGTAATGTAGAAACAAGTCACACAGTGCAACGATGTAAGTGAAGTCCCACTAAGTCGTTACTTTGACTTGAAAGTTTAACTCATTAGAGCATCCGATGGGTTTCCTTTATTTTTCTTCCTTTTATTTATTTCTTTTCATGGGATTTGGGGATGAGAAATCCACACACCCTCACCAGACTTATCAATACAGTGCAGCTGCTTACCTGAATCACCCCTGTGAGCTGCGTTCAGTGTAGATTTTAACGTTTCCCCCCTAAACACTTCTGCTGCAGCAGAACAGGTGCACATGTGAATGAGTGCGCAGGAGATGAGGTGAAATAACAGGCTCATTGTTTTTTTTTATGTGATGACTGACAAGAATCTGAATAAGTTTAATAAAAACCTTGTTTATTCTGTGTGCAGCTGTTGCTGCTTGCTCACCTCATACTGATGATGTGTTTGGAGATTTCTGCTTCTGAGGAGGGTTCCCAATGATGTTCCATATTCATGCAGACCAGATAACAGATTCCTGCTTATGCATTTTGTGCCTGTTTATATTTAAGTTCCTTCTGTAGAGTTTCTTTCAATGCCTCTAAAGTTTTCTTTATTAACATATGTATTGCCAAGTATTGAGACTCAGTGTGCAGTATCTGTTTTTTTTATTTCTGGGTTGTGGTGGTTTTGATTATCCAGATATCTGAATATATCTTTACATAATAGCTGTTAAAGGACTGGTTCACCCGGATCACATTTTAAGAAAGATATTATTGGAAAAATATAATAATTTGGAAAGGGAAACTTTAATTTGGATGGATCTTTAATGTGTTTTGGCACCATACAAAAAAATCACTTAAATATTTTTCTTGTAATTTATCCCAAACCGCTGGTTTTTGACACATGGTTCTTGTAAATTTTGAAACGATACAACTTGAAATAAAATTGTTGGAATTTTGCAGAGAGTAACATTTTAGAACTATGGGGAGTACATTTGTTTTTAATAAGAGGACATGTTGAAGGTAAAATAAAATTTTTTTAGATTTGTGTGCGATGCCAGAAGAATAATATAGTAATGAATTAGTGGGGAAATGACATCGACTAAGTCAAATATCTTAAGATTATGGTCCCCAAACCCCCCTATTATAAATCAGGTAATAAAAGAAATTTGTTTTATATGTCAAAACACTATCTGTATGTTTAGCAAATATAATTTCCAAAACTTTCTTTTACTCCAAATTAAGTCGCATTTTGCTGGATGCTGGGGTGTCTAGAAGACTTGAACCTTGTTATGTAACACTCTGGAGGGATTTGGGTCATCTGGGTCATCAAAACAATACAGCTGAGGGTTCCACTTTGCAGATTAGGTCTAAAATACAGCATTTTAAGAAAAGTCAGTCACAGAATGTCATGTTTTTGTCTTTCTTGTTTTCATTGCTCTAGAACAAAATTAGGATTGAACTGATTACTAAATCTGCATGTTGTTGTATTCCACTGTACAGTTTGTATCTGGAGAGGTTTTGTATAACTTCTACCTGAAAACTCAGCCGAACAACCTTTCATAACAAATCTGTGAGGCACACCATCATCGCTGCAGCTTGTGTGCTTATAGTTCCTGGCGTCAGGTCCACTCTCATCTGTGAAATGAAAAAAAAAATGCCTTAATGAACTCTTTTCTATTACCTTGTACAAAATGAAGCCTTTTTCGATGAGCACGTTGTCACCGTGTGTTCATGCTCTCGGAGGCTTGTGGAAAAGTTTGTCTTCTGTTGGCCAGAATGCAAAGCTCAGGTATTTCACCAGTGTGCACCACAGCGTGTTGGATCACCTGACAATCTCTGCTTCATCTAACAATGCAAATAAATTTCATACTCCCACATGAAAACCGGGTTCTGATTGTGTCTCACTGGAAATGTCTGATTTATGCACTGCATGTCTATGGACTTGTGAAGACAATTTTCCTCTAATGCATAAAACTAGTCTTGCTTAAATACGCTGTATTAAAACTGTAATTAGTAGTTCTTGCAGAGTTTTAAAACTGTGCCATCACTTCTCTTTGTTGTTTAAATGTGTTAATGAATGACCAGAGGTGGTGATTATTAGTGGTTCAAAGCCCCATTAAATCTCAACTATTAAGTGATTTTTGGCTACACAAAGGTTGATTTTCACCATTTTGTAACATGAAAGCAGTTCTTTCTCAAATATGACGAAAGTGATGGGGGGTGTAATTAAATTGGAGAGCTTACTGATTCACTGGGAAAATTTACTTATTGGGAGTTGTCAGTTGAAGCAAAATTACTTTGGTTTAGAAATTAAAAATGAATTCCACCATAAGTAAAGTGTAAAACTTAAAACAAAGAAAATGTAATTTAAAAACAGGTACATTTTCTAATTAAAAAGCAGGAAAATCAAAGACTCCCACAGAAGGATACCATAAACACTTTGATGTATTTGTAGTGGGGGTTTTTTACACTTTTGGTTACAGCGAATGAAAACCCACAATTCAGTCTCTTAGAAATTTTGAATATTACACAAAACCAATTAGGAATTATAGAGAAATGTTAGCCTATGGCTCTGCTGAGTTCAGTGAAGCACTGGTGCTTTAATAGTGGCCTTCAGCTTATTGCTTTGTTGGGTCTGATGCTTCTTCATGTTGACATTACACCATATATTCTCTGTGAGGTTTAGGTTGGATAAATTTGCCTAACAATTAAGCACAGTGATAACATGGTCATCAAAATAAGGTTTTGGTATGTGTGGCGGTAAGGACAGGTCCCAAGCTCGGTTGGAAAATGAAATTGGCATCTATGTAAAGCTTATCAGCAGAAGAAAGTTTGGAGTGCTCTAACATTTCCTGTTAGAAGGCTGCACTCCCTTTGGGTTTACAAACACTGGATCAATATGAGTAGATGACATGGCTCTTCAGATTATCTCGGAACTATGGAAATTTCACACTGGACCTGAAGGAACTTGGATTCTGCTCATCTCTGCTCTTCCTCCAGACTCTGGGACTTCATTTTCAAGTTAAATGCAACATTTAATTTTCGTCTAAAAAGACCACTGAACGGTAGTGCAGTCCTTTTGCACATTCGCCAGGTTAGACACTTGTGTCTCTGGTCAATGATTGGTTTAATACAAGGATTGTGACAGTTGTAGCCCATGTCCTGGATACGGCTGAGTGATGGCCCTTGAAGCACTTATTTCAGCTGCAATCCGTGCCTTTTTGAGTCTCCAAAGACTTACTGCATGCACACCATTTTACACATTCCTTCCTATATATGCAGTCTAATTGTATTTTTTACGAGATTCTATATGTAAATTTACTGTAGCTCTTTATTAACGAGCCTAATTGCACATGTAATAAGTGTTTGACAAAGTGCAACATTGCCTGACAGCCAGAACGCGGGACAGAAAAATCCCGCGTAAATGTTGACGTGCGCATGCGTGTCTCATCAAACGAGGAAGCGGACGAACGTTGTGTGAATTTTTTCAAGCTTTTAGCTTAAGCAGATGTTTCACGTCTGAATTAGTGTAATTAAGAGTTAAAGAAAGTCTGAGCCCCCCTGTTTTTAAGATAGTCTTGTCTTGTCCAGATTCCTTCGTGGCGCAGGAAGGTTATGTTTCCTGGAGGTCACGAATAAGGTGAGTTTCATTATTTTTCCTGAAATGGTTTCGAGTACAGGGACTTTTAATACAGCTGTCTGACAACTAATATATTAACATGTAATACTTCAATAAAAGTTTTAGTAAAGTATATAATAGTTTCGAAACTGAATAGAAAAATCTAAAAGATTGTCCTAATTTGCCTAAGAAAGTGTTTAAGTTTGTATGTGTTTTTAGCCGCATTTTTATGACAATTTAATGCTGCTTCGTTTCATGAGAACCGGGAAGTGAAACCTGAAAAAGTTTAATTGTATATTTTCCTTGGAGATTTTCCGTAGTTCTGCTACAGTCGCAAACAAATACAAAACATCTATTTTGCTGAAAGTCAGGTGATTTTTTTTTTTTTTTTTTTAGGGTCCAAAGCAACATTTTAGTATGTCAGGATGTTCACGTTTGTTTTCGATGTTTTATTCAATTGAAGTTAAAGATTAGTATCAAATGGGATGCATTGTTTTCATCTTTCAGGTCCAGCGTGACCACACCCTCCCAGTTTAGTAGAGCTGAAATTGCAGACTTGCTTTAATCTTTAAACACACCAACAAACAGCCTTATCTTTAAAGTGGTTTGTTGTGAGATCAGTAAAAGTCAGAAAAGTAAAAGCCCCCCTGAGTCTCTCCTTCTGACCCGATGTATAGTAAACAGCACTGAGTTCCTAGGAGTGAGAGGAGTACAGATTTAGACAGTTTTTTGTTTGGTTTCTTTTTCATAATAGGATCCACTAATTGAAACTGTATTTTCGAGAATGTGTAATACACTTGAAATATACCAACTTTGACTAGTATATACAGTTGAAACCAGATATTTACATAAACTGGTTAAAAAGACAGATTTCCCCTTATTTTCGCAGTGTTTAACAATAAAAACTAAACGTTCCCAGCTTTAGGTCAGCTAGGATCACACAAATAATTTCCATTTGCTAAATACCACAATAGTGTAAAAGACATTTTTTATGTTCTTCAAAGTTAAACGTTTACATACATTTTCTTTGTATTTGGTACAATTGGCTTTTAAACTGCATGACTTTCGACATTTGTTCCGACATTTTGGGTATCCTTCAACAAGCCACCACAGTGGACAGCCATTTTTCTTACAGTGCTTACACTGTGCACAACACAGGGTGCTGCTCACTCCCCATTGACTGGAAATGGAAATAAGTGAAAGAAAACTTGTTCTGACTGCAGTGGACAGATAACTTATTGTATCTTTTCCAAGCATTTGTGCTGCCCCCTGAGACAAGAACGCCCTAGGTAGTGAGCCATATAACCCATATCAAAAAACGTCTGCTGGTGATAATATTGATAACAATGTTTCATACAGGACAGTGTAAAGAAGCTGTGAAGACACCATGTGGTGGTTCCAGCAGGGTCTCTGCTTCCTTCCCGCCGCCCTGGTCATCTGGACGGTGGCGTCCTTCATCTGCGCCTACATCACAGCGGTGGTGCTGAGGCACGTGGATCCTCTGCTGCCTTACATCAGGTCAGAGCTGGGAGGAAGGCCCTCATGCAGGGATATACAGAATGTATTTTGACAGTCTAGGTGATGGATGACTCAATATAAGGCGCAGTTCTAATCCTACATTGTATAGGCGGTGTAGATTTATGCCTGGTGGCTCATATTTTCAGACAATGTTGTTTTCTTGCTGACTTTCTAACAATGCAACCCTTTATCAGGTATTAATTTCTCAGAGCTGGAGCATAAATGTAAAAAATGTAGACTATTTGACATTAAATATTCTTTTTAAGACCTAAAGCATCGTTCATGTTAAATATTGATAAAACATAGAAGAGACACAGCAGAGTTTTTTTCTTACAGACATATTTAGTGATTTAGTTTTATATAATTTCTTCAGAGGAATGAAAACAGAAATTTGAGTGGTGTTTTTCACATTACAGTTGTAATGACGTTTTTAGCACAGTCTGACTTAAACATCCTTTCGTAAATCATGCTTGCGTGTTTTTATTTTTTGCAGTGACACGGGAACCATGGCACCAGAACGTTGTGTGTTTGGGATCATGCTGGATGTGTCATCCTTTTTAGGTAAAACTGTGCGGACTAACATCCCCTTATTTTTCATGGTGCGAGGAACCTACACAACAACGGGCAATCTTTTAATGTTGTTCCTGCTCTGTGTGTATGCCGTTTCCAGGCATTGCCACGGTGTATGTCCGTTACAAACAGGTGGAGGGTCTTATCGATGATGACGAGACCAAACTCAAAAGACTGAACTTCCTTGGGCTGGTCCTCGGCTGGATAAGCTCCTTCGGGATGTGTGTCGTGGCCAACTTCCAGGTGAGTGTTGCTGTCCTGGGATCAGTTTGTGCGCTCTGAATGTCTGAAATGATAAACGTGTCAGCTGGGAGTCTGTATGTACCTGTCTGAGCAGAAGACCACCATATTCTCCATGCACCTGCTGGGGGCGGTGTTGACATTCGGTGTCGGAGCGCTCTACATCCTGATTCAGACGGTCATCTCGCATTTCATGCAGCCACTCATCCACAGCAAGACTACGTACAGGGTTCGCATCGGTATTGGGCTCTGGACACTGGGCAGCATCATCAGCAGTATCCTTAAATTACTCCACCCAGTTCTGAAGCACATTTGTAGTGATCACATGAAAGAAGAAATATGATGCCAAATTTTCACTAGGACTGAAATTCCTGCTGCCTTTATGACATGATCTGAATCCATCAGGATTTCGGTACAAAAGCCATTAAACATTAAAGCAAAGCTACATCTGCTCTAATGTTACTTGATTTCCAGTTGATTTTAGTTATCACAAGTAAGACGCTCAAGTTTTTTCCTTTCTTCCTTTGTCTACTGTTTACCATGACAAGTTGATTATTCAGTTATTATCCCTCTTTTAGAAAGTCATGTGTTTAAACTAACCCAGATTATTAAACCACCATCCAACAGATATAAACTCCAGAGTAACATACTAGACTTGCACCTTAATTCCTCTGTCACATTAACTTCATAAACAGCTGATCCATACACTTTCAAACGTTAACATTAAGAACTGTTGATTCTTTATGCTGTTAATGGGTCATCCAGGGACAGTAGAAACCTACAATCTGAATTGTTTTCCATCAGAAACGAGAGATGCACCGATGACGCTTTTCTTGGCTGATAGCGATTTCCGATTTTCTTTCAGGTCTGACCTGCTGATTCCAATTTGTTCTACTTACCAAAACGCATAGAAAATGATCTGCTGCAGGCTTTTTTAATAGAGATTGTAACTTTATGTCAAACAGCTAGATCTTAGTTTATGCATCTAAGCATATGTCTGTAACTTTTTTTTTATTAAACCCAAAAAGGTACATAAAGATACATGATTATGTAAGATGCATTTCTAGACTGAAAAATGGTGGGAAATGTTAGTTTTGATGGATTTAATGAATAGCTTTGTCAGTCTTTGACCTTCCAATCACCAGTCGGTTCTGATCGATAGAAAACTGGCTGATTCTGAGCGCTCACAAACTGATTGGTGATCCTCTCACATAAATGCATTCTTTGAAGTTGGCTACATATGATAATGAGTGAGTTGTGTTTCAGGAAACTAAAGAGGGAACAGATTACTTACTTGCAAATCTGAATTGCTCGTTGAATGAGAAAGAAACCCTAACTGGGCTGGGTTTCGTTTCAAGCTATTATCCTTATCAGCCTGTCAGTGTTCATATCATCAGTCATCATGTACAGCAGTCTGCCGGGAGTCGACGTACCCCGTAAGCTACACTGGATCCCAGGAGAACCGGTCAGTTAGCATCCCTGTTTTTTGTATTAATTGTATTTCTTTAACATTTCCACATTCAGGGTTTAGTGCTGAAGCTAAAGGGATAATTTACAAATGCAGACACTAACGTGCAAACACAAACAGACATACTTAAACCAGAGCACAAAATACATCTAAGAGTTAATGTGTCCCCACCAGATAAAATGTTGGGATCAGACACAAGAACACAATAATTGTGTTACTACAGCATTTATTTTTTGTGTTCTCCTCTTTCAGGGTTACGTGGCCCATATCGTCAGCACTGTGTCCGAGTGGTCCCTGGCCTTCTCCTTCATCAGCTTCTTCCTCACATACATCAGAGATTTTCAGGTAGTTTGTGCTGCTGTTTTACACCACAGTGCTGAAACTGAAATTCAAATTCATGTGAGTTTCATTCAGCAGAACTACGTCTAACAGCTGCAGAAACCTCAGTCCAGTTTTAAGCTGTCGCTACACAAAAATTTTAAACTGTGTATCAATAAAAAAAATGACAAGTATCTAACTAGATTTTTCCATTAGCAGCAATGGTGTTCCTGACTAACAAGAAGCAAAACTCCAAATAAACTTTAAATCACAGACATATCTTCTTAGTTGCATTACAGATAATCAATTAATTTGATCATAGGAAGAGAATTTTAACATTAATACATGACTTGTTAGTAAAAAAGGTATTTTACAAGGAACCAATGATAAACTCAAGAACATTTTTATTTCCATTTAATGTATTTGTTTATACAATTATTTGTATATTTAAAATTAAAGTTAAATTTGTTTTTTTATTTTTATTTTCTTATTTTGTTTCATATAAAACGAATAATTGGCTAATTCCACATCTAATCATCAGGAATTCAGGACTCTATGAACCGACTATTCAGAGACTTTAGTGAAGCATCTGTGGACTAAAGCTGATGATAACAAAACCCTGTTGGGCAACAGTCCTAACTGTAACCCTTGCATGCACACACACACACACACACACACACACACACACACACACCACTTCATCCTGTCTCCTGATGTGTCACAAGACGTGACGACAACTAAAACACATGAAGCAAGTCACACCGGAGCATCTAGTTGTGAAAATCAACCTTCAAATGCAGCTTCATGCTCATTCTGGATCCATGATGACGCTTTGAGCAGAAGAAAAAAGCTCGGTGTGTTAGAATGTTTTAGGTGTTCAGCTGGGACCGGCGGGGTGTAGCTGTGTTAACCCAGAGAAGACAAAGAGGGCACTGTTTTCTGTGCTACTGATCAGATGATTTCATCTTGTTATATAAACTGATAATGTCCTCCTTTTTCTTCAGAAAATAAACTTGCGAGCAGTAGCGGTTTTGCAGAGCAGCCATCTGTACAACTGGCATCATGGAGGCGTCGCATCTCCCCATCAGAGCAGAACCTCTGAAACATCTCCTCTGCTGGCAGGAACTACGTGACACCAGGTGCAGCTAAACCTGAATCTGCTTTCACATCCTTTGTTTGCTTGTTCTTAAAGAAATCTAAAGCTTGGTTGCATAAATTATCCACAGACTTTTAAGGGGTCAGGGCACCAAAGTGTCTCCTCTGTCTTGTTGAACTGTATATAGTCAGACACTGAGGTTCAGGTTTGTCTCGCCTTCAGTATTCTGCAGGTGGGTAGCATCAGGTCCAAGCTGCTCACACCATAAGAAGGTCTTTGTATAAATCTGTACCATAACTAAAACCTGTGGAACCAAACCAGTAATTATAGGAAAATAGATTTTTTTTAGCATAATGAAACTGACCATAAGAATGGAAGCATTTATTTTTGTTGCGCTATTTCCTGTCTACATATCTGCACCGTGATATAAGCAAAACTTGCTCACATGAGTCGTAGCTGATTAAAGTGCTTGAGTTTTAAATACACTTTATCAAACTGTTCTGTCACCTAACTGCAGTTATTTATTATTATCTTGGAGGGGTATGTTTTTATTGTTTAAACCCTATTGTAAAGCATATTAACTGGCCTGAAGTTAATCATCTGTGAGAGAGTTAAAGGACTGTATCAAACCTGTGATATATATTAAACACAAAACTTCTCATGGATAACATATATTTTAATCAATTTGTATAAATGCTTTTTAATCTTTGTGGTTCTTTGATTGATTTTCTGAGCACAGAACTGACTATTTTAAGGCTTTGTTGGTGTTAGTATTCCAACATTTATATTCCAGCCGTCAGTGAGCATGAATAAATGTTTCATCAGATGGAAAGCTTTTCCTTTGCACTGCAACAGTAGTGGGATATGACTCGTTTTTATACTAAATAGTCTGCCAACCACATTTGTTTGCACCTTCTGGATTAATATGTGTATGAAGGCTTAAAAGTCTGTTTTGTTGCAGTATCTCACACTGAAAACAGTAGAGAAATTGAACTTTTTATTTAATAATGTGTATTCTATATGGGGGAAAAAAATCCAATGTTAAAAAAAATTGCTAAGAAAATTAGCATTGACAAAATTATTGGCGCTCCTTTTTTCCAGTCTGGTTTAACATTTCACATGGTTGGAGCATACAGAGAGAGGATTTTTGACCAAGACCTAGACGTAGTTTTTCGTTGCAGAAAAACATATTTGATGTCTAAGCAAACCAAATCCCATTTCAACTAAAACTCCCAGTAGAGACTAGCAAATTTGGCGTCACTCCCAAATGACATTTTGACCTCTAGTGTGGGGTCACCTAGTGACCCCAAAATGCCAATATTTATACCCAGGTAAGCTGGAATCAGTGGGGTACTAATTAGCAGTTCCTCAAAACTGTTCAATTTAAGAGTAAATAACAGTAAATATACTCAAATGTTTTTGTAAAATAATTCAATGTGAGATTATGCTCCTGCAGTAAAAGAATAGATTTTTAAGCTTTTTACACAATTGCCTGCATCTGCATACTTGTACAGTAAATATGCCTCATATTTGATCTGTCTAATAGGAATATGCTGCAAAGCTAAAATAACAGCATTAAATCAGATTTACATTTAAAGGAAATTGCTAAATTAATTGATTTTTTTTCTTTTAAAGACCAGAATGTTAATCTATTTATGCTTCAAACTAGAACAAACTAGAACAAATTTAATATCTGAAATATTTGACTTACCGACTCAAATTGATGATTTTGATGCACATGGAATATGAGTAGGTCCATGGCTTCTGACCTGTTAGGTGAAAAGCAATCATTTCTAATGTTCAGAATGTGATTTGAAAATGAATCGGAAATGTTTTCAATCGCATTTTACTGACATCCAGACATTGCCTACCAGACATACTTAAATATTTTATTTTCCCAAATCATTGGTTAAGGATAATGCAATATGTGTAAATCATTTTTGTTAATCCTCTGATTAATTTATAGTGTCGTATTTAAGTGAAATAACTTCATACTCCATCATTAAAATAATAATGCAACACAAAAGGAAGCTGAACATTTTTTTTATTTTGTCATAAAACTGTTACCTCTCTATGCAGAATTTTTTAGCTGTGTGAACTTTCACTTTAAAATGCAGATTCTTCTGTTTGGCAGACGGATTCAACATGATTCAGTTTTATTTCTTGAGCAAACATAAAAAATATCCTCTGCTGTCACTTTGTCCTGAAACTCAACAGTAATAAATATATATTAAAATATATTTCTATTAAAGTCAAAGATTTGACATGTATAGTCAGAACAATAAATAGCCACGCTGAAAGTAGGGGAGCAGCTTTGTAAAACGCTGGAAATTAAAACGCTTCCTTCTTGCAGCGGTGTGGCGTGGTCAGAGGGTCGGTTCTCATTTCTGCCTCTGCCCAGGAGGGGAACAGAAAGTTCACATACATGTTCTCCAAGATAACCCATCAGACAAACTCACAAGAGCCATAACTCTGAATCATTTCAGATGGCATCAGTAGGGCTTTTACCATTTTTACAGAGTAATTTTACATTTAAGAGCACTATCCTAATTACAGAATATAGTCTGCTTTTGATTTTTGATTAAACAGCACAACACTTTTCCTTTCTCCTTGTTTAATGTAATGTTTTATTCTGAATGTATGTAAATAACAATGCAGTAAACTAACTTACATTGTAAGATGTTACAACAAAATTGCAGCCATATTTGGACGTAACGTGCAGGCAAAAACTGCAAGAAAGAAAACTTGAAACTGGCCCTTTAACTGAAAAATGGCTCAGGAGGTGAAGCTGCATGTGCATTTCATAAGCTGGTAAATGTTCATGGGTGGATGTGTCTGACGTGGTAAGATGATACCTGTATGAAAATCTAGAGATTTTGGTTTTGCATCAGTAACAAACGGATAACCACATTTTTATGCAGGTAGAAACTCTGCATCATGAACACGAAAATATGGTTTGGAGCTCAACTGGCAGGACTGTTTAAAGCTCTTTTTACACATTAGGGTAAATGATTAGGACCAAATTAATTCCTTAATGAATTATAGATGCAATCATACCAAGATGAGCTTGCCTGATTGTAGGGTCTGCAAATGAATGGTCAGTCAGCTCCTATGAAGACAATTTCTGGCTGTGGAACTTCATAGAAAAACATACAAACCAATGTACTCATTCTTAATCCCACTCGTTTTTATTCTTCCACTGGGGGTGGATCTGAATGCAAGAAAAGTACTTTTAAGTCACTGAACAGGATGTAGATGATTCCTCGGTCCGAGACCAGTGTTATTACCTTCTTAAATTGTGACACACCCTATAATTTCTAAGATTATTTTGCTATAAAATTAGCTAGAAGCTGTGGCACGAGCACAGATCGTTTTCTGCACTTCAGCTAAAGAACAAGTCTTTCTTTATTACTCTGACCTTTACTCTTACAGGACCTGGCAGGAAGTTCCTTTTTTCCCCACCTGACCTCTTTGTGTTCAGTTGTTTTCAGTTCTTAAAGGATTATCAAACCAGAAAGATGCTATAAAACAAAACATCATCGGTGTTATAAGGCAACGATGGGCAGAGAATGGGCACAAAGAGGCCAACAAGCTCCAGACACAAACATTCAGAGGTGCTTCGTGTGTCACATCCAAGTCCTGAACTCTGTCCGTCTGAAGGCTAAAAGGTCGTGCCATCACAGATGATGTTCTGGCCACGTCCAGGGAACAGCTCCATCTGCCAGTATCGAGGGTCAGCATACACTGCACAGATTGACAATCAAGAGAGAGAGTTTGGATCATAATGTGAAGAAATCTTTAGCCACCACTCATTTATCTAAAATTTGCTTTGAAGAAGTTCAGACGCTGATCAAGACTCTTGCTGTGAAGAAAAAAAAAAGGTTTACAAACCTTAATCCAATTTAATCTTTAACACAAAACTAGTTTATTTTTGTTGTCTAAAGGAGTTTAAATGTGCAGCTGCAGCAGGAGTTACCCATGTCTCCAGGCGAAAGCCACAGGTTGAAGGAGCTACAGTGTTTCTGGCACCGCTCAACAGGCACAACTCGAACTGTTGGCAGCCCCTCTCCCACCACCAGCCATCCCAGCACCCTGATACCCTGAAATATGAGTAACAGATTAACAATGAAGTCTCATGGTGGGGGTGCAATAAGCCCTAGTTTTGTTTTTCTTCATTAAAAATGTCCCAAATTTGAACTGATATTTGTTGACTTTCCTAATCTGTTCTGGATTCAGTAACTGTATTTCATCTATTCTCTTACTAGGTTATGTGAACAAAACATGTCCTGATGTAACTTATGGAAAGGTTTACAATCCATTCTAAAAATTATACAAGAAACATGCGTTACATTTGTTATTTATCCATTTTAATACAAGGCAATTAATCTGTTTACATCATCGCTTTTTCTTTTTTCTTTTTCCTGCCCCTCATCATTTCCCTTAAGTTCCAGTAATTCTCGAGTTCTTCACTCAGAGTTTGAAGATTCTGACAGGTGGGCCCGGTTCCACTTGCCTTGCTCTGAGAGTTTGTGCTATGGGTGACCAGGCATCGCTGCAGGATGGTCCCAGCGCTGTCCAGCAGAGGGCAGAGCTCAGCCTTTGGGAAGAGCCATCTCAACACCTTTTCCCTGGTTCCAGAACTGAACCTCCTGTAGGTACAAAGACATTAAACACCCTTATGGACTATGTGCGTCTTTTTTTTTTTTTTTAAATAAAAGTTCAACAACTGTGTTCTAAAATTTGTCCTGAGTTTATGTGTGAAGATGGCTTGTCTACTTTGGTGGTCTTCAGGATAACCATACCATGTCCTTAACCTTTAAAACACTATGTTACCTGTAAATAAAATCCAGGGCAACCACCTGCTTTTAGAAGTCCCCCAATCAGTAAATAGAGTGAACCTATGTGTAGTTTCATTTAAGCATAAAACAAATATAGCTGGAAAACACCAGCCCAGTCAGTGATCAACCTACTGAGACGTTTAAAGTCTAAACAACATCTCAAGCTTTCAACTTCAAGGAGAGCGGTGGCACAACTGCAAACCTACCAACACATGGCTGTCTACCTAACTGACAGACCTGGCAAGGAAAACACTAATCAGAGACGAAGCCAAATGCTGATTGTAACTCTGGAGAAGCTGCAAAGATGCATAGCTCAGGTTGAAATTGTGTTGATATGACAACATCCTGTAACGTACTTCATAAACCAGGCCTTTATGGAGGAGAAGGAAAAATACATTTTTAGAACAAGGGAAATCTCAAATGCCAAGTAGGGGACACAGCAAACATGTGGAGGAAGGTGATCTGGTCAGATGAGACCAAAATCTAACCTTTTGGCTAATATGTAAAATGAACAGAAGTCTTCAGACTGAGGTTCACATTTCAGCAGGACAATGATCCTAAACCTACAATGGATGGGTTTGAATCAAAGCATATGGATGTGTAAGAATGGCTCAGCTTCACACCAGAGCAGCGTGAAGTTGGCAGGTCCCTGAGGGAGGCCAAGGTTGTCGCTATGCAGGCCGTCTTCCTCCTCCAACAGAATTGACATGGATCCTGAATGGGCCAAGTAGAGCTCCTCGAGCTGCTGCCGCTGGATGCTGAGGGACTCCCCGCCCTGCAAAGAACAGTGTTGATAAAAAGAAAACTGTATAAATTTGTAGAAAAAGGTCTAAAGAAAATGTGTATTATTGCTACTCATAATTTTTATTTCATTTTTCATGATCAGCGCAATTTTGAAATGTAGGATTTTTAAAAATCAGACATTTCACTCATGAAAACATGAGCTAACTGTAAAGTTTACCACAGATCATGAACATTTAAAGCAGGGTTGTGTTTACCTTAAACTCAGAAAATCCCTGTTTCTTAATTTTGTCTGAAAAAAAATCTAAAGATTATTCTGAAAAGTTATGAGAAAAAAAATTCAAGTGTCCTACTTCGTAGTAGGAAATTTAAAATAAATTCTTAATAGCACTTAAAATATCCAAACAACAACGGATGACTCATCAGATGGCTACTCTTGATCAAATAGAGCTCTGACCTTCAGCAGGACCATCTGTGGTCCCCGTCGTAGAGTCACAGTCCCCCTGAGGCTCTCTGGGACTTCCAGAACCGAGGAGATCTCTGCACATCCTGAACAGTTAACCAGACTCTGTCGGAGAGAACCAGCACTCCACCATTCATGAAAACCTGCCACACAAACACCCCAAACACAAAATGAAACATCAGGGTTTTTGACATGAAAACCTTCCATACCTCTAAAACTACAAGCCACTTTAGTTGGACTAAATATTTTCAGCTCATGTTTATTTTTCATTAAGCTAAAAAATCCTTCCCAACACATCAGATTCAGTCTACATTTGTTTCTTACATTTTGTTTGAATATGGCAGGTTCTTCCTTCCATTAATAAAAAGGTGAAGATGACTTTTGGGAAAATGTAAAAAATGTGACTGTTTCTTCAGGCTTGCCGGGGTACCTCCAAGCAGATTTCACGTGGTTGATTGTGCTGCTCTTTCAAAAGACTTTATTAAAAGATGTCATCTGGCATGGCCTTGTTTCTTTACATCAAATATTAATAAAAGAATAGCAGAAGACCTCCTCTATTGAGATCACAATAGTATGCACCAAGATACAAAAGCTGTTTTTTACCAAATTAAGGTCTGACTGTCACACGTCCTCTGGGAGTCTGCATTTTGTAAGAGCTGCAATGCTTCTCACCTTGGAGGTTGTACTTCTTGGCAATAGGAAGGGAGAGCAGGCGGACATGGCTGAGGGGGGACGACCAGTTGCAACAGCCCAGATTTACCAGTCCCAGCTGGGGGGAGCTCTTCGGGTAGGTGAAGGCCAGCACCACCACCAGCAGGAAGCCCACAGCCACCAGAAACTGCACAAAAACCATGACGGTAAACCCTGAGAAACTACCCACTCTGTAGTGCATGTAGACAGTACAGGCATTTTATATTATCCACCCGCTTTTCACCTTAATGGTGGCTCTAAGAATGGGAAATTGTGGAGGCTCTCTTCTGGGCTCGTTGGTCTCCAAAATCTGCTTGATGAACCTCTCGATCTCCCTCTCTGACATGCCGTAGCGGTATCCCGACTGGCGGAGGATATCGATGCTCTCAGACAGTTTGTCGTAGATACACGGCTCGCTTGTCGTTGTCCCCATAGTGACAGCAGCTTTGTGGTGAATCGCGTCAGTCGTCAGCTGGTGCAGGGAACCAGGATCATGACATCACCTCACCTGATAAGAAACTGAAGAGATTGTGGCTAATGCTTCTAAACAATACGTCATAACTGGTTTATACTGGCTTGAAATTCTTCCCTTTCACTCCTGCAGCTATTATTATTATTAATAATAATAATTTCTGTTTTTGCTTTTTTTGTCAAACCAACAAGTTTTGAATAATCACACAAGGAGGGTTGGAGGGTTATGGCACAGTATTTCAATCAGATTTATGTATAGCAATGATTATGTCACTGGTAAGTCATTCAGAGCTGGACTGAATAAGAAAAGACGCCCCAGACCATCACACTATCACCGCCAATGTTTGACTGTTGGTATGATCTTTATTTCTGAGGGAAAAAAACTAAATGTTAAAAGCAATACAAATAAAAACAGAACCAATAACAGTGAAGATAAAAACAATAAAAATCCAAACCTAAATCATAAAAAAAAAACAAAATTAGACTTGAAAAAAGTTAAACAGGGAAAATTAAAATGCAAATCCAATGCACCTCGTTGAAATTGGCTCTTAAATTTTGACCCACAAACATCAGCTGATCATGCTTGCCTAATAGTGTATTTGGACATTGGCTGTTCCATAGTGTTGATACAGGGAATGATAACACTCACAGACTGTCCTGCTTAAAACCCATCCACCTTCAGACCACCAACACCTCTACTCTCCTCATTCACAAACATCTAATATGTCTCCCAGCTGTTTTGTTGAAAGCAAAGTATTTACTTGAATGAAAAGCTAACAACCAGACAGAAAAATGCGCTGCATGAAAAGCAACCAGCATGCAACACACTGTAAACGAGAAAATCTTGTAAATATAAACGTTTTACCTACTGGGGGACTTGGTTTAGATGTGTTCTCAGCGCAATCTGTATTTTGATCTGTCTCCTGAGTGTGTTTTTTTTTTTATTGTTGTTTTTCCAGCAGAGATTTTAAACCCATTAGCATTAATAACTTGTCCAACATGGTCCCGCACAAGGATACTATTGCTGGGATCAGGCCACCCTATGTCGACGTGTTATTCTAAATAAAACAAACTAAACCCACCCAGGAAATAAAATGACTCTGAGGGGTGTTTATGTACTTTTTTATTTCCATTATGGCGCATACAAAGCGTAAAAAGACCGAAGAGATATCAATATGCTCAAAAACTTAGAGCAGCTTTATCTTCTGTTTGTAAAAACAGGAACCTGTCGGCGATAATTATATAACGAATTAGCAAAATCGGTGCAAACACGATGACACGATGTTTATCAGCGCAGTTAATCACAGATACAATTCACTGAAGGCTTGTTGGATGAGCTTGTTTGGCATAAATAATTAAAAACCCCGAAAAAAAGCTGTATTTAGCCTAAATAATCTGACAGGTTAGCTTCTCGGATAGCAACATTGGATTCTCACTCCAGCAGTCACAAATTCCCGAAAAAAAACCCCTCACCTCAAGGTGAGATCCACCGCCGTAGTAAAAACACTCCCATGTCTTACACCGTTAACAAAAATGACTGTGTTTTTAAGTAAAACAAGTTTCAGCTCGTTAGTTTAGAGATTAGACATGGCTGCACTCTACACGTCAGTGAAGTTGGCTTCCGACATGTAACTTCCGGCTCAGCAGTCGAGTAAAGATCTATTTCACAGTTTTTCACAGCGTTTTACAGCATTTGTCAGACCTCATATCAGCTATCCTTTAAAATATGTATTACGTCTTCAAGACCGAATAAATATAGTTTAGAATACAATGCATGATACGTTAATCTGTATTCATTTTGTGAAATAAAAAAAAAACATGAATTGATTTTAGCCCTTTAGACCAGTAGTTTACGAAGCTGGGGTCAGGACCAGTGTGGGGACTTGAGACCATAACAAAAATAAAAATAACAATAGTAAAGCGTAGGTATATACCTACGCTTTACTATTGTTATATTTATTTACTAACATGTTAGAATAGATGAAAAATAGAACTTACAAAGCAATATGTGTACAATATGTGGCTGTTTTATTGACTTGGTGGTAATGTTTCTTTGATGAACTGATATAATTATTTCCACTGTTGGAAAATGCTGGTCAATGCAACCTTACATTTTATATGTATGCAACATAATCCTATTTTGATCGCATTTCTTTAATTGGAGTTTGTGATCTGTGTTTTTCTTGTTAACCACCACCAATGATCTGTTTGGGATTCAAGATGCCCTTTCCAGTTTCTGATGTCTGGCAGCATATTACCCCTAACATTAATTTTATCACGCGTAAAAAATTAAACCTACAGAATGTTGTGTGTTTTTCTGAAGCCTCTAAATGCGTCTGTATGCATTAAAAAAAAAAATAAAAGTCAGTTGTTAGAGGAAAAAAATGTATAACAGAAATGTCTTGCCACAGAAAACTGGATGGAAGATAAAATGGTACGTTGTACATTTGATTGATGATATTAAAAGCATTCTTAATCTGAATGAGTTATAAAAGGTATGCAAAATAATGTTCTCATTTGCTTTATATTTATTTATTTTGGTATATATTAAAAAACTATATGGAGCAGCACAATATGTTTTTATTGCTCATCTGAAAAAAAAAATTTCATTAAAAGGAAAGGCAATTTTATGTAATAAAACTGAAAAATGTTATATTAACCAAGAATGTATAAAAATAAAGTTTTCTGTACTTTTAATAACGTTTCATAAACGTTTCCTTGTAGCCAATCAAACAAACTGAGAGCCCTTCATCCCGCCCTCAACGGGACCAAAACAATTGTTTTCGACCAATGAGAGCAGGGACAATCCGCAGGAAGTCCCGATTTCTACTTCCGTTTGTTGTGCAACCCTTAACAGCGAACGTGAAACAACGTCAAGTTCCTAACAATTACAAAGAAATTCAACGGTAAAGAGGCGGAAGCAGCAAATTAAAATTATTGTTACTTTGCGTAACAAAATTAGAAGAAAAAAAGGTTAATTTAATACATGTAAATCATCAATAAATACTGCATCTAGCATTTTGCCAAGGCAAATGTGTTATAAATCATCAGAAAAGAATATGAAAGGCTTTTCGATAAAAAAGGTCAAATTTCTAAACTAGCCATAAATCAAGTCTTCCAAGGTTTTAAGTTACACAAGTTTTTTGTTACATAAGATGCAGCGCCGTGCTCCTCCACTTGTTGCTGGGCACTGCTGGTCAGCTGACTGGCTAGGAATGATTCAGCTATTGGAGAATATTTCTAGTTGTAAAAAATATGGACAGTCATGGTTTGGAAACTACTGGAACGCCGCCAACCATCTTATAAAACCTACAGTTGACAAGCATTAGCTGCATGTCTGTTAAGTAGCCAAGTACAGACCAGCCACTCAGCCAATTGACCAACTAATCCCAGATTTATTATTTTTAGTGAGTGTTTATTCTTTATTTTTGATGTAGCTAATGTATCAAAATCAACCCAAAATGTTGTAGATAACATTATTATAAATTAAATAGGATTTAAGTTGCTTTTTTTGTTTAAAATAAAAGCAGTTAGATGATGTAATACATTTTTGCTCTAAATTATTATGTATAAACAGTAAAAAAATTTCACTCATGGTTATCATACTTTCAGAATCTCATAAGTGCCCATGCACATTCTCAACAGTTGTATTTAGCAGTTTAGTTTAGTACCTAGACTAAAATATAAAATGTTTCTTATCTCAGAGGGACACTTGATTGTTGCAATATGATTTATCATACTAATAAAAAATCCTGTATATGAAAAAAGGAAATAAGGCTGTCCTGCAATGTAGCTTCAGAAGTCTGTCACTAATAATAACCAGTAGTCATTTCATCATAATAATATATTAAAGATGTGTTGTGTTTGACAGTAGTGAGGAGTTTATAGTATTACTTTGAATGTGAACTCCTTCTGTCTGGTGTAAGAGGCGCAGAACATCAGAGAGCCTTTACTGTAACAAAGTGGTGGGAAATGGTGCTGCTCCTGTAGATGACCACCAACAAAGACTTATAGCAACATTTTGCTGTAAATGTTGAAGGACCAAATGTTCTTCAGGAACTATAATATGTTGCTATGTTCAAATATTTTTGACACAAATAAAATCTCGTCTACCACCTCTCCTCCTCAAACAATATACCTTGGTTTCGTAATTTATTGCACAACCAAAGTTGTGTAATACTTTTCCAATAAATGTATATTGTTAGAATTTAATTATAGTCTATCACTAAATAACCTTCACTGCTGTATTTCAGCATGTAACCTTGTATTCGAAATTTAACCTAATTCACAACAATTCTTTTTTATTTTTTTGTAGCTGTTTTAATTTGAAAGTCACTTCCGGAAGCTCACTTTGCTGTGTTGTTTTGAGTCGTCCCACCGCATTCAGCGTTTAAAGGAGTGACAGTCGGATAGAATCTAAACTTTACTCGTATGTGAACTTTGTTTTATATTTTTTCAGTTCTTTCTGCTTGCTGAACAAAGTCACACCGTTATTTTTTCGGTGCCCCGGTTGTAGTCAACGTATTGGTGTAGACGGAGGTCTGCGGTGCTTAAGCTGAAATCAGTCAGCCGACCCGATGCTTTCTCCGGGCAAGACCGTCTCCTCCCGGCTGCTGAGGCCGGCCTTGTGGCTTCCTTTTCGTCTGTGTCCTGCGCGGACAGCCGTCAGCTTCATGCAGAAAGGTAACAGAATCCAGGAGCAAACTAGCATGTTTATTTCAATTAAAGTAGCTAGCATTAAGCTAGCCCCAGAGTGACGCAGTTTATTAGGGGGTACTGGAAACGTTACAACACCTGTGATTTAACCATTATGTTATTCCATGGTTGAAGAAAAAAACATAAATACTCGTTTTATTTGCTGTATATAAACGAATTTGAAAAGCTAACTTATAAAAAATAATGTTGTTTATGGACATAAGGTTCATAAAAATGTTTTTAAATATTTTTAACGTGGCACTATGTGCTGCCTGATTCTACATTGATAGCTGATGAATAAATCAATGACAGTTCTGACCCAGGCAGAATCTCTGGTTAAACACTCTTACAACCGCTGAATGACCATTTTCAGAGTAGCTTTGTATATTGAAATATTTTAAAAAGAACTAATCCTAGGTTATTTAAAATGATTTATTATGTAAACTTTTCATTTGATTAGTTATCCTTATTAAAATGATCAGAAAACAATGACAAACTGGGCTACAGTAATAAGTTAGAACTTATTGTTTCCTCTTGGTTTTCTAACTTGTGCAGCAGTGACCTGAAACACATAAAATTACATCGTCTTGGACATTTTGGCAGTAAGCTTACAAAAGTTGTGCGACATGTGTTTTGTTCTGAAGAGCTGATCAAGAAACGTGAACTGGAGAAAGATGAGCTCCGGCCCCTCTACATGGACTTCCAGGCGACCACTCCCATGGTAACTGTTACCTGTGTTGTCAATTATTCAATAAGTCATGACGAATGTAGCAAATTTCAGCCTTGCATTTGTCATTTAGTGTTGTGCTTGATGATTAAATAATCACACCTTCTGTAACAGCTTCAAAGTACTGAGAAGCAAAAAGTAATTATTTGTCCTGTCCTATGTGTCTTTACTAGCAGCAAACCCATTGCTTTTTAATTAAATACAGATTTGTGCATTAAAGTAACCTCTGATTGGCATCATTTATGACCAACAGATATCTATTGTACATAACTTAAAAGCAACTTACAACCTTTTCAGTCCTCTTTTGGTGAAGCAGTTTACATTTGGCTTCGTAAACAAGAGGATTATGTATGTGTCCAACATGGTCTTTGTCTTTTTGGGATTGTATTTGGTACATTTAGGACCCTCGTGTGCTGGATGCCATGTTGCCATACCAGGTGAATTACTACGGTAACCCTCACTCCAGGACTCATGCCTATGGTTGGGAGAGCGAGACTGCCATGGAGACTGCTAGGAAGGTATAAAGACCCTCACTCAGCACCTCAATAAGAGCTCAACCCAACTCAGTTCTGTGATCAGCAGGTGTAATAGTGGCAGGATCTTTAATGATTCCCTCCCTGCTGCCCCACATGCAAAGAACCATAACTTGTTATTTATGTAACCAAGGAAAACCATAAGTTAAAAATATTTACAGTATCTCTCTGTGGAGCGTTTCAGTGACTGTTTGCTAAACAACTGGCAAGTCAACAGCCTTCCCTATGATTGTGAAGATAAATTCGCTTATGAGAGGTATTATGAAAGTAACCTAATAACAGGGTAAATGAGTCACATGACACCAGGACGTGAAAATGACTAATTGGGCACAATTTGGACAACAGTGGCAGTCTGTGAAGCTCTAGTGAACTCTATGGCCAAGAGAGTTAAGGCGGTGCTGGAAAATAATGGTGGCCGCACAAAATATTGACACTTTGGGCACAATTTTGAGATTTATAAATTTACATTGTTATACGAGCTGTAACTGATAACTTTACATTGTATGAAAGTGTCATATCTTCAGTGTTGTCCTATGAAAAGATATAAAATAATTACAAAAATGTGAGGAGTGTACTCACCTCTGTAAGATACTGTATCACTGCAGTACCAGTTTCTAAAATTTCCAAATCAATGCCAACTTCTGCAACAGAAAAGTAATTTGGAGAGCAACTGATAACTTTTGTGAATGCTTGTGCTGCAGCCCAGGCTGGGCTGGAGTTGGTCAGCCATATTGCCCATATTAAAACCTGCCACTGGGTGTGCTGCAGGTTCCTATG
This sequence comes from Crenichthys baileyi, assembly GCA_036173005.1. Classification (NCBI taxonomy): domain Eukaryota; kingdom Metazoa; phylum Chordata; class Actinopteri; order Cyprinodontiformes; family Goodeidae; genus Crenichthys; species Crenichthys baileyi. Next base: position 625,142 of record JAHHUM010000037.1, read on the forward strand.
ACATCTTTGAATGGTTTGCTTTTAGCAAATGTAACATATGTATATGTATCCGAAATATTATTTATACGAGTTAATTAATAATGAAGCTAAATCAGAAGATTCTCGGTTCGGCTACTGGAGGGAAGTGGTACCTTGTAAACACACACTGACAACAATATGGTGATTTGTATTTAGCAAATATTTACAAAACAATATATACAGTCAAGTACTTGAAAATATAACTTCATGCATCCCCACAAATCCTTTTTTTTCTTGTGAAGGCAAAAAGTTCATCAGTTCAACACCCAGAGGGGAGAAAAGAAAAAAAAGTTATTGGCAGGATCCAGTTGAGTCCAGAGTGAAAATGAATATGTTGTTGCCTTGCACGCGTCCGACCGCACTGGAAGGAGTGGTGGGATTTAACAGATCTCCTGGTTCAAACTAGGGTTAGCTCGCCATCAGTCTGGTCAGTTCAGCAACAGACAGGAATCAGGAACTCAGGAACCTGGCCTGTGTAAAACAGACCTAATAATAAATAACCCTGAGTTTTATCAATATCTAAATTATTATATAAATATAATCAGTACATGTACTTATCTTATTATTATTTACTATAGTAAATAAATTCATAATATAAACAAAATAAATTTGAAGTATTACAATGCTCAATATTCCACCTTAGCACATCAAAAAGAAATAGCATTTCACCCTTTCAATATACCTTTCAATGAAATGCTTAAAGGTTAAAATAAGACTGAAAGCTTAGTTACTTATTACAGTAACATCAATTCCATACAGAATATAAACGTTTGAGCATATTCACATTACGTTTTTTAGCAACAGCATTGATCTAACAGAGTCCAATCAATCACCTGGAGGCTCGCGCTAGCAAGCTAACTCCAGAACAACAAAACACTCACCAGTTCCCACTTCAGAATGCACGATCAGCTGACGTTTTTTTCACACACACAGACATCTAAAAGTTGAGAGGCATATCAGTCAGACACGGCGATACCAACCTTAGGTAACGGCTAACAAACAGCTTGAAGCCTCCCTGTGGCAGCTACGAAATAGCATCTCCCATCTACCATGCTGAACAGCAGCTGTTTAATGAGACACTGATGGTGGCTTACTATTCCAGTCATGTGATAATGAAATCATGTGAAAAAAAATACTCAAATTAATAATAAAAAGTTAATATAATGGAAATGGGGAAATTTCAATGGGAAATGAGAAAAATGACCCTGGTTACACAAACCCTTTCTGCTAAATGCTGACCTTGACCCAAGTTACTTTCATAATACCTATCGTGTCATTCGTCACGATAGGTATTATGAAATTATGTTATTTGTCCTGGTAGATAAACATATTTAGCTTTTAGATTTACTGTTCAGTTCTGTTACAACAAGGCTTTAACATAAAATTATATGAATATCGGTTAAAAAAAAAATGGCTCAGCTTAAAATACTGATTATTAAATTATTGTGAACAAAACACAGGGCATATAACTCGGGCCATGTTGTGGTGAGTGGTGCAGAAATATTGAAAGTAGCTGCTGACTTTGTGTTTTTCTCTGAGCAGCAGGTAGCCAGTCTTATTGGAGCCGATCCCAGAGAAATCATCTTCACCAGCGGAGCCACAGAGTCCAACAACATGGCGATCAAGGTCCCGAATTCCTGCCTTATTATAATTACACATACAAACAACCATAGCCCACGTCTACCATCTAGTTTTGTTTTAAACTTAATAAATAAACGATTTTTTGGTTGTTATAGTTACAAAATGTTTGTTTTCTCTTTGTGTGGAAATAAATGATCATTGAGTCGAATCTAAACATGATAAATGAATATTAAAGCACAAAAAGAATATAAAAAAAGTAAGAATGAAGACACAGGACCTCACTCGGCATTGATCCTTTATATTCCTTCTGCAGGGCGTGGCCAGGTTCTACCAGGCCAAGAAGCGTCATGTGATCACAACGCAGACAGAACATAAATGTGTTCTGGACTCGTGTCGGATTCTGGAAGCTGAAGGATTCACTGTCACCTACCTACCTGTCCAGAAGAATGGACTGCTGGACCTGAAGGTACAAAGTGACAGTCTTCAGATGGACAACATATAGAGAGGCTCTCAAATGTGCACACCTATGTTGAAATGTCAGATTTTAGTGATGTTGGAGAAATTCTTTCAAAACTATTCCCACATATTATATGAAATATATCCTGCACAATTCAACTGAAAGACAAACAGAGATAATTCAAAACTGAGAAACAGAAAAGGCTAAAGCTGGTCAGCAATGCTGACAGAAACATTTAAGAACCTGCAGGAATTTCCAATAGTTATTGTTTGTGTTCTGCAAGTGACAACAATTTCCTGCATTTCCATATGTCTGGACTAAAGGCTCCCAATGAGTTGGGCGTACGGTTTTTTTCTGCGAGCGGCATGGACCTGCACTATCTGCGGACATTTGACATTTTATAGTCGAGTGCACCAGTTTCCTACATTTCTTGGGACAAATGCCGACATTTCCCACACTTTCTGCTGTGGTCTCATTGGACGAGGAGGAAATACTTATTTGCCTTGAAGGGACAAACCAGACTAGGGACAAAGAAGGGGAATACAGTTTGCTGGTGAAGGACATGAAGACGGTGGACAGCAAAAAACACTTTCAATACTTCCGAATGGACAAGTTTGATGAGCTAGTTGTGCGCCTAGCCCCATTTCTTCTCCATCAGGGCGCTCACCGGACTCCTGTCAGTGCAGCACAGAGAGTGGAAACGTGTTATTATTATTTCAGAAACCAAACGTAAACCTTCGGGCTATAATGCCAAATGTTGCCTGACGCAAAACAACACTACACATGACCTAACACCATACCCACGTTGACACCTGTGCTGACAGAGTCAGGTTTGGGGTTACTTTTTCTTTGATTGAACTGTCTTTTTGTCAAGGTGGTTGAAGTTATGAATACTTTTTTTTTATACCAGCTAGTTTTGGCTTTAGGTGTCTGCTGGAAAGCTCAATATGAAGAAGGTTTAGGACCATGGTTAATCCAAGCAAACACATTAAATGCACCAAACTAAGCAAAAAATGTGGCTTTGCTGCACTCAGTTTACCCATTATAGAACAAAACATGAAAATACCAGGATGCATAAATGAAAAATGAAGCAGTTAAACTTACGCAGAATGAGTTGTTTTGTACTTGCTACCGCACTGGCTTTTGTTGCGCCATCTGCGTATGGTTCTTGGAGCTCCTCCGGGCTTCGCAGCGGACCAGACCTAATCGGACAGGAGCAGATACAGTGTAAATACAGGGTTACGGTGAGCAGCATGGAGCAGTTGCTGCAGACACAAAGGATAATTCAAGATCTGAAGACACTCCCTGGTGTCATTTTTTTTTACTTTATATTAGAATTTTTAGAGAAACATTTATTTAAATACACTGTATGCTCGTGTAGTTTATTTTATATGAATAATCAATTTGGATTATTATTATTATTAATAAAATAAAAATAATAATTTCACATTTTAAATTAATAACAATAAATGCCAATATCTTAATGTACTTTTGTGTTCTTACATGCTGAGCTTTGATCCGTTTAGCAACAGCAACAACGACCTTTTCTTTGGCGATCTTTTCCCATCAGATGCTCTGAAAAGTGTGGCTATAGCATCTTCAACATTCTAGTTCGTCTATCAGATATCCTAACCTCTGACATACCTTCTCTTGTGAATTCAGAGGTTTCTTGTGTGAAGCTGTTTGCTAAAAAGTACTTAGATCACAACTGGCTGTGCTTGGTGGGACCAGCCCATCTGTCCCCCCTCAGTTTTCCAGCTCTGATCCAGGCAGCTCAAATCCTCTTCACTTCAGGAAAGTAGTGCAGACTAACGCTGTTTTTACCGGAGCTTGGCTTCTGCCTGAACCGTTTATCATTGGTCTCACACAATGAATGACCTGAGACTTCCCCTTTCAAGTCATTTCCAGGACTTTTGGTTTTTGGACAACGAAATATGCCTATTTTCTGTCACAATTGTCTTTTATCACGTCTTTTAATACTGATATCATGTCAATTACTGCCGAATTCCTTCCATATTAAGATGTTTTATTTTAATTTCTACATTTGTGGGAAAAGTCTGTGACAGGTACTTTAATGTCACAGCAAATGTGGAAAAAAGCTTTAAAATGATTTATCATTGTGTTATGTTTTTATATCACAAACTTTTGGCATTTTAACAGGTGGTGTAGACTTTTGATAGCCGCTTTACATCTCTTAATGTAACCTGTGTGTGTGTGTGTGTGTGTGTGTGTGTGTGTGTGTGTGTGTGTGTGTGTGTTTGCAGTTACTGGAGGCCTCCATCCGTCCGGAAACCTCACTGGTGTCTGTGATGACCATTAACAACGAGATTGGAGTCAAGCAGCCCATCAAGGAAATCGGTAGACGTGGCAGCATATAATCAATGCTTGTTTCGTACTACAGTGTAAATCACTTAACTGTGTGGCTACTTGGAGCCTAAGTGGATATTTGGCCAATGTTATTGGACTGATCAAGGCTTACTCTTCCTGTTTTCAGGTCAGATTTGCCGATCCAAAGGAGTCTTCTTCCACACTGATGCTGCGCAGGCCGTTGGAAAGATTCCCATCAGCGTCTCTGAATGGAAAGGTTTATCTTATGTCCCATTAGTGGGCCAAAGATCTACGGACCCAAAGGTTAGCATCATTTAATGTTAGTCGTATGATGATTTGGTATTTAAAATTTAAAAACTCCCCCCAGTTTTTACCCATTTTACTGCAAATCAGTTTAAATTTCTCTTGTTCGTTAAGAATTTTGACAAAATTATGGAGATAATTTATGAATTCTCTAGTACTATGTATGATTGTATTTTAGTTATTTGTTGTTAACTTAATTGGGTTTTTTTCAAAAAAAACCTTTTAACCTAATGTCTGGGTTTTTTTAGTTCCTATCATCCATTTTGGGCCAGGTGACTTTTGTTATAAAATGCAAAACAGATTATGACCCCCGGGTTTCAGATCAAAAAAACCAAGTGATTTCCTGCAGATAGATATTATTATTGTGGCCCCAAAACCCTACATTATATTACAGTGGATTATAGAATATTTACCAAAAAAATTTTTTGGTTTTGCAAAGCAGGTCCCCCCACAAAAAATTCTCCCTTTTGGGTACAGGTTGACAAAGGGTGGTATAAAATTTTTCTGTGGTAGAGCGATTCTTTTTTTTTTTTTTTTTTTTTTTTTTTTTAACCTGAAAATATCTGCTACCAAAACCCCCCATAACAACAAGGGGCATTAGAAAAAATTATTAGAAGAAATTTACAGATCAGTTTTTTTTTTTTTGGTCCTGTCTCGTCAAACCTCGGCCCACGCCCGCCCAGTATATAGTGACAGCTACTGAAAAGGGTGATATGGGCCAGCCCCCCAGGGCGCAAAACCTGGGGAAGCTCAAGGCATTCAGCAAAAAAACCCCCCCCAAAAAAAAATTTTTTTATCTTAGTTGTTCACTTGGAACGACATTTATGTTCTATATTTGCCTTTCCCAGTCAATTTTTGGGGGGGTTTTAAAGCGGGCCCCCGTTTGTAAAGGGCAACCCCCTTCAAAAACATAGGTTTCCCATATAGCTGTTGGGCTAATAAACCCCGGGGTTTTTTGATCTGTTTTCGACCTGCCAATTCACGCTAACAACTTACTTCTTTTGTTTTTTAAAGGGAGCCTGAGCTTTATTTTATATCCTCCAGTTTAAAATCTGAACAACAAAACGCTCAAAACCCTGAAATTGGATTACTCTACACTAAATGGAGATCTTTTAATCCACTTTTGGATTTTTGTTTTGGCATGCTGATCAAAAAAAAAAAAACCCTTAGTTTGCTCTCAGGGAGGTTGGGGCGTACAGGAAAGGGGGGTTCGCCTTCAGTGTAATTCTTGCACACACTATCGCTGACAATACAGACATTCTTGTTAGCTTTGTGGCCTTTTCACATGCTGGCATTCTGGAGTGGAAATTTGGTAATACATGTTTTATTTTTTTGCAGGCGTGGGTGCTCTGTATGTGCAACGCCGACCTCGATTTTTTTGGGAGCCCGGCTGCAGAACCCGGGGGCGGGCAGGAGAGGGGTCTTCGCTCTGGCACGGTACCGCCCCCCGCTGGCTGTTGGGGCTGGGAGCTGCATGGCGCGTTGGGCCAAGAAGAAAATGGGGGAAAAAATCAGCATAAAAAAGCATGATAGAAAAAAAAAACTAAGCATACCTGATGATTATTTAATGTTTATGCTTTTAGTATGATCATCAGAGAGTGTCCATGCTGGACTAACCGCCTCTGGCCCAAGAAGATCATGGATGAGATTCCTGACGTTGTCATGAATTTTGGAGACCCGAAAAAACGGAAAACCCTGGTAAAAAAAACCTATAAGTTTATCTGAGAGACTTTTTTCTTTTCTACAAGAGTTTTTATCTTTTTGTTCTAAGCTTAAATCAGATTTTACCTTTTTTGCTCAAAAAATTCAACCTCAAACCCCTTTTTTCAAGGCCGTTGAAGAAGAAGGGGATAAAAGTCAGTTATGACCTTTTTCTGTGTGTTTTGTGTGGTGTGTTTTGGCAGGGTGCATTAATCTGTCATTTGCCTATGTGGAAGGGGAAAGCTTGTTGATGGCCCCTGAAGGATGTTCCCCCCCCCCCCCCGCTCTGTTTTTTGGGAGGTCAGCCCCGACCTTTTAACTGATACAAGTTTGAAAATGAATGATGTTGTTCGCCTTTTTAAAGATGAGGGTGTGTTTGTATGGGTTCAGTGCGTGTACATCAGCTTCTCTAGAACCATCATACGTTCTCAGAGCCATCGGAGCAGATGAGGACCTGGCTCACTCCTCAATCAGGTACAAACGCTAAACCAAATGGAGGTCTCTACATTTTTCTTTATTTTCTTATTGGTGTGGGAATCCCCCCCCCCGCTGTATTTAATTCAGTTTGGTTTTTTTTTATCTAGCATCAAATCATATAAAAATCTCTTCTCAAGGGATTTTTTATAAAAATCTTTTTTGTTTTCGAAATCCAGGTTTTTATAGAATCAATTAAAATCAGTCAGTTTAATTCTTTCCCCAGTACAATCCAACCGTAACAACAGACGACGGCTTTATGTCGCATAGATTATCTGAATATGACTTTTATTGGTCAGACTAAAATTGGTTCTGTATATTTAGTTAGAAACTGGACCTGTTTGTTTTGAGATGAAATTTTTTTTGATTTTGTGCTATCTGAATAAGATGCTAATTCGAATTTCTTTATTTTATTCTGATAGCTATAGTTTTAAAAGTGTTTCTCATTAAAACATCAAACATCAGAGACTCACTGTTTAAAATAAAGACTATTGTGAAAATATTTTCTGTTTTTCCTTTTTGTGCAGGTTTGTTTGGCAGGTTTACCACAGAAGAAGAGGTTGATTACACAGAAAGAAAAATGCATTCAGCAGGTCCACAGACTTAGAGGAGATGAGGTGACCGCCGCTTACTTTTCCCTTTGGGTTTTCTTATGATCGCAAAATGTAGTTTTTATTTTTAATAGTAAAAAATTTTTTAAAATAATTTTTCTGGCTAGCCTAACCTGCCTCTCCCCCTTTCTCTTCGTTGTCTGTTAGTCCTTTTTGTGGGAGTTTGGTTCAGGAAAGGGATCGACCTGAAGAGCATCAAGGGGACGCAGCACTGAGCCCCACACCCATTTTCTTTCCCGCTCTTTTTTTAAAAATGCCGAAAGATGATTGGGTTTTTCCCAAAAAACCCTGGGATGGTCCAGTTTTTTCCCTTTTTCCTTCTAAAAACCAATCACGCACAAATTCCTGTCCGACTTGAAGTCTTTGTAGCTGTAGCTCTTCGTTTTCGTAGAAATTCCCCAAGTTGGGCTCTCAGGAGATGTTAACCACCAACACTGCAGTCTCTGATGTTTTTGTTTTACAATGAAGCATTCCCCAAAAGGGGAAAATTTCTATAATCTGAGATGCAGCTTGAAAGCTGAGGAAAAAAATCCTACAGATGATAGAAGAAAGCAACCCAAAAAATCATGCTAACAGTAGAGTACAATAAAAAAGGGAAATTGTAGCATCCCCCCATTTTTGAGTAAGATGCAAAAAAGGGGAAATAAACCAATTCACCATTTTAAAAAAATTTGAAGCAAAAAAGAAAAAAAATCTTGCCTGGCTTATTTTATACCATTTTTTAAAATTTTTTCATATTCGTTTTTAATGTGCTACATTTGACATGCCTTTATTTACCCCCTTGTATAATCTGACAGACCAGACCAAAAAAAACTATGACAGATTTAAACTCTTCCCAGCTTTACACAAAAATTTTATGGATGCAGTCATTTCCCCCTTTAGTATTTTGGATAACACATATTTTCACTGGGGTTTTAAATTTAAAATCCCCAGCTCACTTATCCCAACTTTGATTTTATTAAAATCTGTGAACAGCGTCAAAAAACCCAGTGGGCCTTGATGAAATTTTTGAAAAATGTAGCCCTGCCATCAAATATGAGCACACTGACCCTGTGGATGTAAAGCTCCCCAAAACAGCATGATGCTTCCCCCCTTTGTTTCACTGTCAGGGTGGGGGGGTGCTCTTGGGGGGAATGAAATCAAAAATTAGGGGTGCGGTTGGGCTGGGGGGGGGAAAAAAAAGGGGGAATTTTTTTTGTAAATTTTGTTTTTTTTCAAATTTGGGGTTGGGGGGTCTTTAAGGGGGCAGGCAGTTGGGGTGGGGGGGGGGAAGTGTGGTTCACTTCTTTTGGAAGAAAGGGGGTTTATTTTGGTAAATGTGTTACATGGAAAATGGCTGGAAAACGGGGAGGAAAGGGGGGGGGGGGGGGGCGCTCCAGTTAATGGGGGAAAACCATAAAAGTTTTTAAAACTGGAAGCAAGGGGAGGGGGGGTTTTTGTTTTTTATTATCCCGGGAAAGGATTCAGTTTTCCCATCAAAAAAAGCAGATTAAACATTATTTTTTCTATCCTTTTCTTGTTTTCTTTCTCCCAACATTTCGGTATCATTTAAAATATCCACCTAAACAGTCTTAAAAAGGAAAACTGTTAATAAGTGGGAAAAATTTCAAGAAAAATTTTTAGGCCTAAATTAATGGGGGAAGAAGTAAGAACTTTAAAAAACAGAACTGTGACAAACGTCCCATCTGAGGTTGTTAAAAAAATCCTGAAATTATCCCCCAAAATCAACAAAAGGAGAGAAAAATTTAAACATCTCCTTTAAAAGAATGTTTTATTTTTTTAAAGTTTTGTTTTTGTTTTCCCCTGGGCTCCTCTAGCTTTTTTATTTAAATTGCACCAAACTTTCTGCTGTCATCGGGCTTTACACGGGTGCTCTTTAAAACCCCAATGAAATCCCAGTTTTTTATGGTTTTATAAATTAAAACATTTATACTAATTTGTGTGCGATTTCTGTTTACACATCAGTGTAAGTTGAGATTTACTTTATGAATGTCCCATAACCCCACACGTGCAAAATTATTTGGCAAGTTGAGTTTTTGAGGATCGATATTCTTGAAAGCTACAGTGGCCTCTGTGTATGATTGGGGCAGCTTTTGGTGTGGCAGAAATATGCAAATAAGGAAACTTTTAATTTTTTATGAAATGAGCATAACTCAAAAAAATTAACATTTCTGGGCAAAGATTTTTACAAAATCAGCCACCAAAAAACGTTCCCTTTTTTTCAATAACAATCACAAACCTTCCCATTCATGGATTCTGTCAGTTTCTGGTTTGATGATCAACCTTCTGTGGGGAGGCAACCAGGCTAAAACATTCTGTTTAAAGAGGTGAAATGTTTTTTTCACTGTTAATCTTCTCTGTATGGTTTTGGCCCATTCAGGAAAGGAGGCCATGTTTAAAAGGGCCTTTTATGGCTAACCCACAACCAAGAGAGCCTGCAATGGAGCATTATCCTGCATAAAAGGGTCACGGTCCCTTTCCTGAAGGGGGCAAATTTTTCTTGTACCACTGCTTGAAAAAAAATGCCCTGTAAACCAGGTAGCGTGTTTTGGGAGTTAATTTTTTCAGTCCATCTTCAAAACCCAAAACGGTCCCTAACTGGCTCATCTTTAATAATTCCAGCCCAAAACCCGTTTCCCCGCTCTGCTTTGCTGATGTTTTGAGTTGAAGTGGAAAATTGTGTCTGTTAGTGATTTTCCATCCATGGCCCAATCTATCTGGCCCCCTGACAGGAGTTACTCTCATCCCATCAGTCCAAAAAAAGCCTTTGAAAAATCTGTCTCCACCTATTTCTTTCCCCATTCTTGACGTTTTAAAACTTGTGTGTCCTGTTAACTAGCAGTCGGGTTCAACCTGCCCTAAATTTGCCATGTTTCTGAGCACGAAACACCTTCCACTTTTGGGACAGCACAGGAGGAGAAGAGTTTCATGATAATTTTTTAATAGTTGTGTGCACAGTGTATAAACAAATTACAGAAAATTAAAAATTTTTTTCACACGCACTGGGGGTTAATGCAAAATTCAAAAATTCAAGGATTCCCAAAAATCAGTTTGTGAAGAAAATGGAGGGGCATTTGTTGTATTAACCCCGAAAACAAGTAAAAGGGAAAAAACATCATATTTTAAAATTGTGCTATTTCCCCTTTATCTTAAATATTTTCAAATTGAATGTTGACTAACCACCACGCTGAAATAAATAATCCCTTTTAATTTTCATATGTCACGTTACAATTTCAAAATTAAGGGGGTTTTTTTTTAGGTTTTATGTGATGTTGGACCAACATAAAATAATGCATAAATTTTCTTAAAACCCCCATTCGGTCGTGGAGAGGGGCCCCCCAACTGAGCCTGGTTCTGCTGGAGGTTTCTTGCTGTTAAAAGGGAGTTTTTCCTCTCCACTGTCGCTACATGCATGCTCAGTATGAGAGATTGCTTCAAAGTCAACGCCAGTGACTGTCCACTGTCTCTACATGCTCATCCAGGAGGAGCGAATGCTGCAAGTCTGACTCGATGCAATCTGCTGGGTTTCCTTAGATAGAAAAACTTTTTATACTTGTACTCGTCGTCTTCCGCTTATCCGGAACCGGGTCGCGGGGGCAGCAGACTCAGCAGAGACGCCCAGACGTCCCTCTCCCCAGACACCTCCTCCAGCTCCTCCGGGGGGAGCCCAAGGCGTTCCCAGGCCAGCCGAGAGACATAGTCCCTCCAGCGTATCCTGGGCCGTCCCCTGGGCCTCCTCCCGGTGGGACGTGCTTGGAACACCTCCCGAGGAAGGCGTCCAGGAGGTATCCAGTATAGATGCCCGAGCCACCTCAACTGGCTCCTCTCGATGTGGAGGAGCAGCGGCTCTACTCCGAGCCCCTCCCGAATGGCTGAGCTCCTCACCCTATCTCTAAGGGAGTGCCCGGCCACCCTACGGAGGAAGCTCATTTCAGCCGCTTGTATCCGGGATCTCGTTCTTTCGGTCATTGACCCAAAGTTCATGCCATAGGTGAGGGTAGGAACGTAGACCGACCGGTAAATTGAGAGCTTCGCTTTTCGGCTCAGCTCTCTCTTCACCACAACGGACCGGCAAAGCGCCCCCATTATTGCGGCAGCCGCACCGATTCGTCTGTCGATCTCCCGCTCCATTCTTCCCTCACTCGTGAACAAGACCCCAAGATACTTGAACTCCTCCACTTGAGGCAGGAACTCCCCTCCACCTGAAGAGGACAACCCACCCTTTTCCGGTTTGAGTACCATGGCCTCTGACTTGGAGGAAACCTGATCTTCATCCCACCCGCTTCACACTCGGCTGCGAACCGCCCCAGCGCATGCTGTAGGTCTTGGCTAGAGGGGCCAGCAGGACCACGTCATCTGAAAAAGAAGAGACGAAATCCACTGGTCCCCAAACCAGACCCCCTCCGGCCCTTGGCTGCGTCTAGAAATCCTGTCCATAAAAGTTATGAAACAGGACCGGTGACAAAGGGCAGCCCTGCCGGAGTCCCAACATGCACCGGGAACAGATTCGACTTAGTGCCCGGCAATGCGGACCAAACTCCTGCTCCGCTCGTACAGGGACCGAAAGGCCCCCCAATAAAGGGCCCCCGATTCCATACTCCTGGAGCACCCCCCCCCCACAAGGCATCACGAGGGACACAGTCGAACGGCTTCTCCAGGTCCACAAAAACATGTGAAACCGGTTTGGGCCCCAAAACCCCCCGAGCCCTCGAGTACCCTGTAGAGGGTATAGAAACTGGGCCAGGGTTTCCCCCCGGCCAGGATGGGAAAAACCACACTGCTCCTCCTGAAGCCGAAGTTTCGACTACGGGCCGGGAACTCTCCTCTCCAATACCCTGGCGTAGGCCTTACCAGGGGGCTGAGGAGGGTGGGTCCCCTGTAGTTGGAACCCAAACCCCTCTGGTCACCCCCTTTTTTTGAAGGGGGGAAACCCCCACCCCGTTTTTCCCCTTTCCGAGGCACTGTCCCCGACCCGCCATGCAATGTTGAAGAGGCATGGGGCAACCCATGACAAACCCCCAACATCCAGAGATTTTTTGGACTCAGGGCGGGGTTCATTCACCCCCGAAGCCTTGCCCCCGCGGAGCTTTTTTTAAACCACCTCGGTGACTTCAGCCTTTGGTGATGAAAGAGTCCAAACCCCGAGTCCCCAGCCTCTGTTTCCACCAGGGAATGCGTGATGGTAGGATTGAGGAGATCCTCGAAGTAACCTCCTTACAACCGCCCGATAATGTCCCCCAATCGAGGGCAGCAGCCTCCCCCCCCCACTATTAAAACAGTGTTGGCGAAGCACTGCTTCCCCCTCTTGAGGCGGGAACGGTTTGCCAGAATCGCTTCGAGGCCCCGACCGGTAGTCCTTCTCCATGGCCTCACCGAACTTCCCCCCCCAGGCCCGAGTTTTTGCCTCTCCCACAACCGGGCCGCAGCACGCTTTGGCTCACGGTACCCCGTCAGCCGCCTCAGGAGTCCCACAAGCCAAAACCACAGGCGATAGGACTCCTTCTTCACTTTGACAGCTCCCCTTTTGCCCCGGGGGCCCAACACCGGGGTTCTGGGGTTGCCGACGCGACAAGCGGCCCCGCAGCTACGGGCAGCGCATCGACAATGGATGCGGAGAACATGGTCCCCACTCGGGAAACCTGTCTCCCAAAATTCCCCGGAATCTGGTCAAAGCTCTCCCGGGGGTGGGAGTTGAATTCCATCCCTGGCCGAGGGGGTTCCCCCCCAGGCGTTCCCCAGCAGACCTCCCCTATGCGCTTGGGCCTGCCAAGTCTGTCCGGTTTTCCTCCTCCAGCGGAATCCAACTCACCCCCCAAAGGGGGTGATCAGTGGACAGCTCAGCCCCTCTCTTCACCCGAGTTCCCCCCAAAAACATGCGGCCGAAGGGCTGAAAAAAAATGATACGACAACAAAGTCGATCATTGACCTCCTCCCTAGGGTGTCCTGGTTGCCAAAATGGGAAATTGGACACCCTTATGGTCTTTAAAAAAGGGGGTTTATTATGGACAATCCGTGAATACAAAAGTCCCAAAAAAACAAAACACCACCCGGATTCAGATCGGGAAGGGCCCATTCCCCCCGATCACGCCTCTCCAGGTGGCCACTGCCCTTTCCCACGGGCGTTGAAGTCCCCAGCAAAAAATAAAGGAGTCCCCCGGGGGGGGCACTATCCAGCACCCCCCACAGGGACACCAAGAAGGCCGGGTACTCCGCAAATACCGCTCCCCATAGGCCGAAAAAGGGGCCAGTCAGAGACCTATCCCCGAACCGAAGGCGCAGGGATCGGGACCTTTTCCCCCACCGGGGTAAAACCCCCAACACAAGACGGCTGAGCTGGGGGGGAAAAAAAGCCAAAACCCAACCCCAGCCCCCCGCCTTCCCCCGTGGGCCCACTCCAGAGTAGAAGAGACTCCAGCCCCCCCTTCAAGGAAGATGGGTTTTCCCAAACCCCCGCTGTGCGTGGAGGCGAGCCCCGGACTATTTTAGTTCGATATCTCTCGACCTTTTCCCGCACAAGCTCCGGCTCCTTACCCCAGCGAGGTAACATTCCACGTCCCTAGAGCCCGCCTAAGCATCTGGGGATCAGGCCGCTGAGGTCTCCACCTTCGTTCCCCCCCCAATTTCCCCCTTTTGCACCGGTCCCCCAAAGGGGTTTTTTCCCCTGCAGGTGGTGGGCCCAATGGGGGATGGCCTCGCGTCTCTCGTTCGGGGCTTGGCCCGGCCGGGGCCCCGCGAGGAGCAAAAAACCCCGGCCACCAGGCGGTCTCTGACGAGTCCCCCCAACCCCCCAGGCCTGGCTCCGGGGGGGACCCCCCTTCCGCCGTCCAAAGGCCGACGTCACGTGGCCCTCGATATACCTTTTTCCTCATGAAGGATTCTTGAACCGCTCTTTTGTTTGACCCATCCCCTAGAGCCTGTTTGGGCCTGGGAGACCCTACCAGGGGGATATAAGCCCCAGACAACATAGCCTCTAGGAATTTTTTGAACACTCAAACCCTCCACCACGTTAAGGTGGCGGTTTCAAGGAGGGGAAACTTTTTTTCCAATTTTGAATAAATAACTGAATATGACTGCACTTTTTCAATGATTAGTTTTTAATTGGAATGTATGTACCTGACTTGAAATCTGGATGATTCGATTTAATTTACTTTGCCCCTTTTAAAGTTACCCACCCTTTTCCCAATGCAACGGGAAAAAAAACTTCCCATTATTTTTACCTCTGCCTTTTCCCCCCTCCCTGTTGGATGGAGTAAGGGGAGTCAAGTTTTCGGCCTAAAACCCCCCTTCCGGGGTTATGGTTGAAAAGGAAAAAATTTTTGCAAACACGCCCTCCATTTATGCTACCTGTGCAAATATTTCTCTTGTCCAATTGTTATAATCAATCTGACAGAGAGAGGTACCCCCAATCCTTGTGGTTTTTAGTATAACAATGGCCCCCAGTGGGCTCTAGATGGACAAAATTTATCAGGTTTATTATTTTTTTAATTCCCCTACACATAGCCCATTCTAAAAATATCCAAACTCTAACACTCAGTAGTTTATTCTAACCTCCCCAACAACCCCCCACTATTCCCCAAAACCTTGAGTGCCTTGAGAACACATGTGTTTGTGAGTTTGGCGCTATATAAAAAAACTGCTTGAATTTGAATTCAGTTTTTTTGCTAAGTGGAAGGGCACTAGCTGCAAAATTCTAACTGCAAATGCTCATTTTGGGTTTTAAGTCTGGGCCTTTGGTAGGGGGGCTTCTTTTTTTTTTTAGACCCCTGGAAAAATTCTTTGATCTAAAACAATCGGTTTTAATTTGGTCTGTAAATTTTTATGGTTTTTTGTCCTCCTGGAAGCTGAACCCCTGCCTCAGTCTGAAGTCTTCTGGCCCCAAAAGCTTTTTTTTCCTATAGGGGGGTTTCCTGTATTTAGATTCAATACAATTTCCCTGTCCCTGCTATGAAAAACCACATCCTCACTACATGATGCCGCCACCACAATCTTTAAAACTTAAGAGTTTAATTTTAGTTCTAATCTGACCAGGGGCCCCATCAGAAAAATCTTTGTATGTCCCCCCAGGCTTGTGGGGAACAAAGTTTTTTTTTTTTTTTTTTTGGGCCCCCCTTCCATAAAGAACAAGTTATGTGGAATGCATTAGTAAAAGGTTTCCCCTTATCAATAGATTTTTCAAATTCAACCATTGGGCTTTAAAGGGTTTTTTTATGAAAAAAAAGTGATCAATGGTTCAAGATTTTCCTTTTAAATTCACTTCCAGTTATGAATTTTCCCTTTTTTCTATCAAAACCAAATAAAATGCACTAAAGTTTTGATTGTATTGTGGCAGACGTTTTAAAAGGGGTGAATATAAACCTGGATTAAATGGCAATGAAATTTCTTTAAATTTACACATTATTTTAAAAAGATGGCCATTCTATTTTTTAAAACAAATAGGGATATTTTAGTTTTTGGGAAACCCCGGTTTTTTAAATATTAAAAGGGAATCTATTAAATTTTAAAAAATTCCCTTTTTCTTGATGGTTTTTCTTATTCTTCTTATTGTGAAAAACCGTTTTGTGATATATATCACCTCTGTGTATAGGTAATGTTCCAAAAAAATACCTAATATTATTATATTTATGTTTCATAATACCTCATATTTAGGTTTAAATTTAATTTCTTTATTGGCTGCAATGATTTCCCCTTTTAAACCCAAAATTTAACCCCGCAGGGGGCGTAGACTGCACCCCTTCGCGTCATCGTTGCTGTTATCGCGGTGTTTGTGCCGACATTTTGTGCAGAAACCTCCCGCAGAGAGAAGAAGACTCCCGTGTATGACTTAAACGTCAGTGTGTTAATTGACAAATTTCCTCGGTAAGAATCCACATTCGACAGGCCGCTTAATGGCATCATACATGCGGCTTGGAAACCACACGTACTGTTCGTTTTTTGGCTCCAAAACACGCATATTAGCTTGTTTCGCCAACAACTAAGTCTGCTAATTGTACTTTAGCCTGAATGGATGCTAATACATACTAAACACGCTAGCTTGAATCAGTTAGTTAATATCGAGTTTTACTAAATATGCCAGGAGGCTTTGTATTGAAGCTTTGTATAGTTTGCACAGCATTTATTAAATATTTAGCTTGGTTTTGCTGAAAAGCTCGTATTTTTAGTTGCTACTTGCTGTTAGCTAGCTAACCGAAATCCATTGTTTTCTTTACGGTACAGCTCATCATGAGATTAGGTCATTACACCTTGATGCATTGTGTTTACGGCTACTTACAGTAAACTGCAAACGCAAACAAAATTGTGCTGTTTCACATTAAGTATTTTGATTTAATATTTCAGGGTGTGAGAATATAGCTAGCTTAAACCAAGTCATGGCAGAGTATCCTGACTTAATTATACAGTAGACTTGGATGAGAGAGAGCCATTCTTCCATAGAAACCTATTTAATGTCATATATGTACCTTTACATTTAGATTAAATACCTGTGTTAGCAACGTTTGCAGAAGAAAAAAAACACAAAACTTTTAAACTCTACCAAAACCATGTGTTTATAGTTGAAGGCATTTTTTAAACGCTTGAATTCTGGCAGATGTCCCTCCATTTCCTCTGAATCCTGTGAAAAACCAGTTCATTCATACTGGCTTGATTCTCTCTATTTAAGTGGTTTAACCGTTGGCCCTGAAAGTGCATATCCTGCTTTTCATAAGTCTAATCTTTCCTAAAACTTTGCAAATGTTCTGCAAAATACAGTGAATTAGTTTACATTAAAATTACGCTTTTGCCACATTCATTTTAAGTATGATGCCACTTTAGGTGAAAAAACCCCCCATCTGCGTTCTGTTTTCTTTCTGTTTATTTTATGGTATGTTTGATATTAAATATGTTTGCTTGAAAGTACTCATGTAGTAGAACATAATGCAACTTCTGATTGGCTTAAAAACTTGAACATTTGTATAAAGACATGCATGACTTCAGTTTTGCTGGAGGAATTAAATTGCTGAAGATGAATAAATACAACAATTACTCAAATTAATAGCTTGTTTGTATCTGTACTCTGGATTACAGTTCAGAATGTGGATGTCGGTGGAGCTGGGTTAACAGTCAGACTTTTTCAGTGATTGCAACATTAGTAATAAGGTTGGAAAAGGCATCTGATCTCTTTTGATGTGGTCTTATTTTTTGTCAGATTTGGTCTCCATGTTGCCTATCTTTGTCTCTTACTGGTTTTGAATTACCGTATGTCTTCAGGATTTGATTTAGTTGAGGGGATAAGTTCTTCCTAAACTGCTCTTTCTCGTGGCTTAGAACTGACAAAAAACAGACCTGGGTAGTGTTGTTTTGTCATTTCTGTTTTGTTCCATGATTCTGAAATTGCTGTTTAAAAAATAAAATCTTCATTTTTTTCCCCTCTTTTTGCAGGAAGGGGTTTTCTAAATCTTTTGAGCTTCATTTAGCATCCCTGTTGCTTGAATGTCCAGCTTTGGATGGATGGTTTCTTCTCCTGGTTTCTTCTGTATTGTTATCCTCTTTCTCCTCTTTATGTTGCATCTACATTTAGCACATTGATACCAATGTGTGAGGATTGGTGAAGATGAATTTATGAAAACTTCAATGAAAAGTACAATTTAAAGCATCAAAGTAATTGGCCATCATCTCAGGTGTCTTATTTTGTATAATCTGCAGTCGAACACTTGTTTCACTGGGGATGATGATGTTGAGCATCGTGTTATTGTGTAGTACACCGCAGCCATTTTTTTTAAATTTCCAACCGTTTTAGCTTTGCTGAGTTGCAGGGGGCAGTGGTTTGTCCATCTTGAATGACTATGCAGGGGATTTTCAATGGCAGGTTTGCTCCATCCTCTGTTGCCCAGCATGTTTTATTGGTCTTAGCTAACAAATTGCTCTGCTCTTTTCTGCTGTTTACCTTTTTCTGTTCATCAGCTGCTGTCATTTGTTCTTTGCTGATAATCAGTTGTGAACGTTGCTATGGTTTATATGATGCTAATGTTGCTCTGGATGACATGATGCTGCTCTCGATAATCATGTCCCTAAGATATATTTTCTAAATTGTTAATAATGACTATGCTCCTGTTCCATTTTTTGAGTTTCTGCTGTTGCTGCCGTTATAATATTAAGGTTTGGTTGATATTATAATGTTTGCTGGTTAAGATGGCCATTCTGATGTGGTGTTTACAAGGAGGAGCTGAAGTGCTTTTTACTGACTCAGATCTGTGATTATTTGTATCTGTAAGATTTTTCTGAGCACCTGATTGGAAGGTAAACCCTGGGGGGGTTGCTTGGTGTTGTGATGTGGTTTCGGCAGAGGCTGGTTAAGTCCTTTGGATTTCTGGGTTAATTTTATGTTTGTAGCTGTGATGATTTCATCCTGTACAAGTATGTTTCAGTTCTTTTAGGTAGGAAGGTATCTGCTGTCTGGTGTCATCAGTTGATTCTCAAAGTTCAGCCTTGCTAAAATTTAGCCTGTTCTTACAGAGTTCGAGTCAGTTATACGTTAGTTTGGGATTTTTTTCACATTCTGGAGTCTTATTCAGAGTTAGGTGTTGACACAGGTTAAATACATTTTGCAAGTAACTGAAAACAACTTTCACCTTTTAGCTAATTTAGCGCTTCATGTTATTTTGCTGAATAAAGAATGTTTTGAACAGGAATGTTTGTTTCTCTGACCTTTTCACCAGGTTTCAGTGTCCTGCAGAAATCCTGTAACTCAGTGAAAGTATACACACTGCTTAGTTGCATTGGTGAGTTTGAACTGCATGAGTTAAATTTTTGCACCACATTTGACAAGCTTGAGTAAACATTAAGGTGATTTCTCTGCATTGCATTGTAAAAATCAGCTTTCTCTGAGGAAGAGGGAGTTAAATAATTCATTTTTTTGACTGGCGTCAGAACTAGAGATGTACCTGTCAGAAGTTTGTGAAGCTTTGACCTACCAATTTCTATTTTGGCTTGCTTTGCTTTCTCTTTAAAGGACTATAATTATCAGCATTAAAAATAGATTTTTAGCCTACCTGCCCTTATCTGTCGTTAATTATTTATATTATAAGCGGAGGCGCCATCAAGCCATGTGTGTGAGCGGAGTCCCTGTTAAAGACTTTTGTACTATTTAAAGCAAAATGACAAAATTATTATGAAGTTGACCTTTTAAAGTGTGTTTAGCATCTTACATTAGCAATCAGCTCGGCTACCATGACTAACTTTAAACAACAGTTTCTGTGCGAGTTCTATAGAGAGCCTTAGCTAAACTCTGAAAGACCCTAATAGACTGCCAACTTTTCCAGATATAGCATATCTCATGACAGACAGGTTGAAAGCTTAAAAATAAAAATGAGACCGAGCAGCTTGGCTTTCTTGGTATCTGCTGAAGTTGGCTCAAGGTCTTCTTCTACCTTTGCCAGTTCGACGAAACGTTTCCAAGGCAATTACAAATTGGCGTCTTGTGGCAGAGGTCGCTTTGTCGTACCCGAAAAAGTCAAGTACCAAATGAAACGGCATTAATACAAAACAGTGTGCAAAATGCAGCCATCACAGTTTAGTCATCGTCAGTTGTAGCATCTTAAATGAACATAAGCATGCCTCCATAGAGAATACGGTTTCCTTTTAAATTGCCACTTTTATGTTTCTTATGACTTCATTTTTAACTGAAACTGAAAATGGTTAACTTGGACTCTTCTTGCAGGAACGTGTTGCACACAGAGCGTTGTGCTCTCAACCTGGTGGTGGATAGGTGTGGGAGCATTCACAGATTGGAAAAAGATTCGATTTTAAAGTTTTAAATCAAGCAAAAACTGTTTGATTTTGGTCACCTGCTGATTTCTTGGTGCATATCTAGTCATGACATTCTTCCTTTCAGATAACATAGTTCCCTATAAGCTGGTCTTGGAGCGGGTTTCTCTTTTGGAAGCAGCTTTTCGTTTTGTTCAGACTCAAAACTAGGGCTGGGCGATTTTGACCTAAAAATATATCTCGATGTATTTGGGTTATATCTCAATATAAAACATTTAATGCGATATTTAAGGTTCCTAATCACTGTTTCAACGTTTAATTCTATAATACAGTGGTGAACCATGACTAAGACTCTATACCCTACTTTAAAAAACAACAGGATAGAAATAAATGTTACAGCACTCTTGCTACATACTCTAACAGCAGAGATTACGTTTAACACCAAAAAAAGATTTTGCTGCTGTTTGGCTCCTCAGCCTGGCGAATGCAATCACAGAAAACAACTAATAACCAATATTTTGGTATAAATATCCATTGCTGTGACTTAATAATCTGACAGCACAGAGTGAGTGTACAGTCAGCTGATGAGAGCACAAATTTTCAACCACTAAATTGCAAAAAACAAATAAACCAAATAGAACTCGCATATAAGCTAAGTATCGAGTCATCAGACCAATGTTCATTGAGCAGCGCTTATGGAGCCTTTAAACTGACTTCATACCTACCATACCAACCTAAAAACAGCCACGAAGGCACCAGATTAAAAGCTGTTTCACAAGCAGCCAAATTACTTACCCTTTTATCGACGGGATAAACACTGACAAAGTTCAGCGCTGGATCCGGTTGTCCGTTAATAATTCTTCATGAAACCGAAAACCAACACTGCTACTTGTTTATCAGCTCAACATGCACTGTTTGGTACCTTGAAGTCTCCTTCAGCTTTAATCGTGCAGCTTCCAACAATCGTAAGTTTTGTAGCTTGTTTTTTTTTCTTTTATAAGATTATCAAACAAACTGTAGACAAAAGCCGAATCAAACCTGATTGTATTACTCACAAAAACATTCCCAGTTGTTTAAACTCTTCTCCTTATAACCAACCCTTGATTCAGAGGTTTGTGTGTTTGTGTGACATCTCCAATCCTTGTCGGGCTGGCGCCATGATGCCTCCTCTCACTTGAAACAGACTGCACACTCCATTTTCCCAAAGAGCGAGAGGAAGAACAAGCAAGCGAGTGGGGCCTTCAGTAGCCTTTAGGAAAACTAAGGTCCCAGCAAATTATATGCAGAAGGATAAACATTTCTATGGAAATGTATATCGATATTAGCAATAGATCTATTTGAATAACTCATAAATGTTATTATTGATTGATCGCCCAGCACTACTTAGTCAAGCAGAAAAGTGTTTTATGTAGCTCATTGGTGGCTCTCTAATGTTGAAAAGCAGAAACTGATCCCAGTCCAATTTGACTCTAGTCTTTGATGGGGTATAAAAATTTGTATTCTTCAGCAAACTGTGACCAGGTCCTGTTTTATAAAGTGGTGGTTCAAAAAGAAAAAACTTGCTGTGAAAATAGGTTTCTCTTTCTTAGATGACCCATACAGGTTTTTCCATTGTGTCCAAAAAGGTACTTGTTTAAGCCTGGTATTGGTATTAGTTATCATTTAAATAGCAGGGAAAGATAAAATGTGGGTTCAGGATGACCACACAGGTATGTTATAAGTTTGCTACAAACTAACCACATTTGCTGGATAAAAAAGAAGGTACTTATTCACCAAATTGTTCTGGGAGGATTTGTATAGTATGAAATGGCTTTAATACCTGTTTGCTGAAGATGGAAAAAAAAAACAAACATTGTTATTTAGCCAATTTCTTCTTCCAAACATTTTTTAAGAGCAGTTTTACAGATGGCAACATTTTGGACATATTTTAGGTTTTTATTTGTTGATGTGCAGCCTCAGTATGATCAAGGCTGTCAATCTGAAATGTTTGTCCTACTGATTACTGGCTTTTTTTGAGTCACTGTGTTCATGCTCATTGCCTCCATTGTGGTTAAACAAAAACAATCCATTTTGCCTTATGATCTGACTTTTTTTCTGACACAAGCTTACCAAACCTAATAATGCTGCTTAGTTAGTCTTTGTTTAACTTTTTTTCTCTAATTTTCTACCAAACTTTTAAAAATGCTGAGTTTTCTCTACAAAACACAAAGTTAGAAAAGGTGTTGTTAATTGGTTTTACTTGCCTACGTAATTTGAAGTCTGAAACATTTAGAAACCACTTATCTGCTCTTCATCTGATGGTAGTGTTGCTTTCTCCCCAGGTTGTAGGGCTGTTGTTAAACAGTCAATATGGCTGTAGTCATCAGGCTGCAGGGTCTGCCAATAGTGGCTGGGACCATGGACATCAGACACTTCTTCTCCGGCCTCACCATTCCTGATGGGGGAGTGCACATCGTGGGTGGGGAACATGGTGAAGCCTTCATTGTGTTCGCCACGGATGAGGATGCTCGACTAGGGATGATGCGTACAGGCGGGTCCATCAAAGGCTCTAAAGTCTCATTGTTACTTAGTAGCAAGACAGAAATGCAAAACATGATTGAACTTAGCCGCCGTAGATTTGAAGCTGGAGCAGGGCCAGTAGAGATGGCCGCACCGATTGCAGGAAATGCTAACCGACAAGCACCAGCAGCCTCCATACCCACGGTCCAGAGCGGGGCAGGGGGGAGATCTGGTAGCCATGGGAATCAGGGTTTCAGCAACACCCCAGCGGCTGCTGTAAGCTCATCTCAAGAGCAAACAACTAATAAACCACCAGCTACCATGACTAATGTGGTGCCAAGCTTCCCCAACAACTACAGTTCAACTCCCACTATTTCCACCGCTCTATCATCACTCAATGCTGGTCCTCCTCCCATCTCTGCACTTGCCAACATGGCTTCCATGCCCCCAATGCCCACACTGCCCACGATTTCAGTTCCTCCTCCTGTGTCTACCCTTCCGCCTGTTCCCTCTGTTACACCTCTTTCCCAAGGTCGTCCAGGGCCACCCATGTCCCACCTTCCCCATATGCCCTCTCTACCTCCCTTCAACCCTTCCCTACCTCCCCCTTCAGGACTGGGCTCAGGCCTACCTCTTGGAACCCCCAATCCCATGCTTTTCAACCCTCTTTCTCCTTTGGCCTCACTTGGCCTTCAAGCTCATATGAAAGCTGCAGCAGTTGCTGCCACTGGGGCAGGAGCATCTAACCCTAATGAACAGTACGTTCTCCTCCAAAATCTCCCATTCTCCTGCTCAGAGATGCAAATCAGGGAATTCTTTCTGGGTCTTGGTGTTGATGGGGTTCGCCTACAGAGGGATGGGCAAGGTCGACCAAATGGAAGGGCTATCGTCAAGTTCTTCTTGCCCCAGGACAGTTTTGAAGCTTTGAAGCGAGGTGGTGGCATGATGGGCCAGAGATTCATTGAGATCAGCCCAGGTTCTGAGCATCAGTGGGTCAGTGTCACTGAGAACAGGATAAGCCATGTGTCTCATAATATTAGTAAATTACATAATGAGCCACAGGATCAGCAGCACCACCGCATCAATGTTGGTACTGGAGGCAGAGATCAACGAGACAGGTCGCGATCACCTCACAGGCAGGAGTTTTGCGTCTATCTGAAAGGTCTTCCTTATGAGGCCAACAAAAGACAAATTAAGGAGTTCTTCAACAATTTGGCCATTGTAGAAGATAGTGTCTTCATTTCTTATGGCCCAAATGGGCGTGCTACAGGAGAGGGCTTCCTGGAATTCAAATCAGAACAGGATTACAAGAGTGGGCTTGGAGCTCACATGCAATACATGGGCTCTCGCTTTATCCAGGTCCATCCAATCAGCCGCAAAGGAATGCTAGAAAAGATTGACTCAATCCGCAAACGTGAAGCAGCACAATGTGATGGCAAGAACCCAGATGGAATGAAAGCTCCAAGGAATTGTGTCCACATTAGCAACATTCCATACAACATTTCCAAGAAAGATGTCCGTGCCTTTTTTGACGGTATAGGCATTTATGAGGAGACCCTGAATGTCCTGACAGATAGCAATGGCAATGGCTTGGGGCAAGCCATTTTACAGCTGCGAACTGAAGAAGATGCTCGCAAAACTGAAAGGCTACACCGCCAAAAACTAAACGGCCGTGATGCCTTTGTCCATTTGTTGACCTTTGAACAAATGAAGGAGATTGAGAGAAATCCTCCACCCCAAAACAAGAGAGGTCAACGCAACCAAAACCATCAGAACCAAAACCAGCACCAGCAAGCACAGCCTAATCCCCAGCAGCCCCAGATTAATCCCTTTGCAGGCATGAGTGGTGAGGAATTTAACTTTCTCAGAAACACCATGGGCAACCTCAACAGTAACCCATTTATTACTCAGTTTTCTGCCCCTGGCAATGGGCTGGCAGGCCCTCCTCCCATGCCTCCTTTGGCAGCAGGGTTAGGGGAAGTGAATCTAGGTGTTGCTCCTCCTCTGGTTCCAGGAATACCTGGAGCCCCTATCTTGGAACCACCTGTATTTCGCCCAGGAGCTACTGGAGGGGCTCCTTTTGGCCAAGATGGACTGCGAGGCTTAGTGCCTTTTGACAATTCCAATAGAAAGGGAGGTGGAGGGGGACAGAACCGGGGAGGAGGGACCAACAACATCAACCAGGGACTTCCAAGCGGTGGAGCAGCAGGTGGACAGCAAGTGTTTACTCCTGGGAATGAAGCCCTCCGCAACCAGTCGGCCCCTGGAGGATCCAACAACCCCAACAATCAGCGTGTTGCTGCTGGCCCAACAGTTGTAAAGCTTCAGAATATGCCGTTCACTGTAACTGTGGATGAAATTATGGACTTCTTCTATGGTTATCAGGTGGTGCCGGGCTCAGTCTGCTTACAGTTCAATGATAAAGGCATGCCAAATGGTGAGGCGATGGTGGCTTTCCAGAGTCATGATGAGGCCACTGCTGCAGTAATGGAACTCAATGACAGACCTATTGGAGCACGTAAAGTTAAAATAAACCTGGTTTAAAACTCCTAATTAAAATGACTGTAAATAGGACTTTACTTCTTTCTGGATCAACAAACCTGGCTAAACCACAACCATAACTGATTCTGAAGTAACCCAGCTGTCAAGAACATTGTTAAAACCTTCAGTTCAGTGACTTGGTCATTACCAAAACTCCTCCCTCTTTGTGTAGATATCTACAGGTAAGCCCTGTCCTTTTCAGTCTGTCCAGAAAGGACTGTAAATCCACACGTTTTTTTGATTATTTTTTCCGCAGCTGCTCCACTGACTTTGCTTGTACATACCAATAATGGTTGCGGATATGATACTTATAATGATAATGTTGGCAGTATTTTGGTCCTTCCATATTCGTTTCATTGGGACTACAGCTTTTTTTTTCTCGCAGTCACCCGTCTTTCTTTGCTACGATTACCCAACTGTAAAGAGTCTCAACCATTGTTGCTGTATGTGCTTAATAATGCTCTGCTGCTGTGGTTTTAAATACACACGCTCTGTTGCTCGGTAAAACAACCACAGTAGGATGCTGTGATAAAATGTTTGTTTTTGTTGATAGGGTAAAAGTCTACGAGCATTGTTGCTGCATTCAGATCACATCCTGTTTTGCTTTGGTAAAATCTGCTGCTGTGCTGATGAACTCATAATCCATGTTTCAATTATACAATTATATGAAAAGGCTTTTTTTGCCGGGATCAAACGTCTGTGACCTGTTGCTATGGTGACATGTGAACATCTGTTCTTGTTTATTAAAGTCATACTGATTAAAACTGATGCATTGGTCAGCGTTGCCACATAGAGGATGTGGGATGGCAAGACAGTGGAGTGATGTTTTTGTTTTTATTTAACGGAGCTGCTTATTTCTTTTTCTCTGTCACGTTTTATGATGATGCTGTTTTTGAATTATGCTACCCTGAATACCCCCACCCTCCTTCACAGAACATGCTTTTTAGGTGTTTGGACTGTAGAGTGCAGAGATGAAGTCTGTAGTGTTTTTACTTTCTTAGCATTATGCTGCTTGTACGTTTAATTCTGTTTCCACCTCAAAGCTCATATTTGTTTCTGATGTTGGTGTGAACAAATTTGTATGATCGTATAACCATTCATAATGTGGAGTCTCCTTTGCTTTGGCTAATAAAGGGACATTCTTCATCTGCAGTGATCTCTTTCAGCTGTCTGCTTTTCACTTCTGATAAAGGGAACACTTGATTTAGCTTACACCAATCTTTTGAAATACTTGAACTGAAATGTAAAGTTTTTATACCTCTTTGTTTTTATGACTTGGCATTCCGACGTGGGTCCAAATTACTATCACCACCTCCCTTAGATTCAAGCTTTAGTACTTTACTGCTGTAAGATTGTCCAATGGCTGCTTCTTGTCCTTTCACTCTATTTTGTCCGTGTGTGAATAAATATACAACTGGTTTTCTTTACATCTATACTATATTACACTGGACATCTGGAAGTACAGCAAGTGAATGTAAGTACAGCCTGTGCAGTTGAAGGTCTAAAATTATTATGGACTCACCGGCCACTTTGTTAGGTACACCTTACTAATATGGGTTGGACTACCTTTTGTCTTCAGAACTGCCCTAATCCTTAATGTCATGGATTCAACAATGTGTTGAAAAATTGTGGTCCTTATTGACATGGAAACACCAATGCATGACAAACCGGTGCAGGTTTTTTGGCTGCACATCCAGGATGCCAATCTCCTTTTCCAACATCATTCTAAAGTTGGTGTATTGCAGTCATTCTCACACAGTGGGGCACATCCTTTAGGGGGGGCGAAATGGCATGATGGGGGGACGCCAGAGAACAACCTTGTCCAGAAATGACAATCCAAGAACGGAACTAATGTGAAAGTCCGAGGACACTGACACAAACAAAACAAGCAGGGAAACGCGGACAGATCCAGAGAGAGTCTTCTGTCTGTAAAATGGACAAATATAGCGGCAAAAAGAAAAATAAGCAACGTGCCAGGTACAACCAGAGCAAAGACAAATGAAGACTGTTGGGCTGAAACAATTGGATTAATCAGTTATTGAAATTATCGTCAACTAATTTAGTAATCGAATAATCTTTAACTGTAGAATACAGATTAAGACATGC
The DNA here is from genome assembly GCA_036173005.1 of Crenichthys baileyi. Taxonomy (NCBI): domain Eukaryota; kingdom Metazoa; phylum Chordata; class Actinopteri; order Cyprinodontiformes; family Goodeidae; genus Crenichthys; species Crenichthys baileyi. The sequence continues at coordinate 652,499 of JAHHUM010000037.1, forward strand.
TAAAAGAACAACCGAGTCAGGGTAGTGATTAGGCCAAAATTGTACAAAATTATATACATTTTGCATTTAAGATGAAAAACTTTTGCTGGTAAATATGCTCTTTCCAGAACTCAAGTGGCATAGCTTTAGCTTCACCTGGTTCAACTCTCTTTTTAAACACCTTTTGCGATCAGATTATTAATCGAAAAAATAGTCAACAGATTAATTGATTAGCAAAATAATGGTTACTTGCAGCCCTAAATGTCTGAGGAGACTTAATTTTTTTGCCAAATAATTGCACTTAATGCAGGTTGCACCTTTTAGTTGTATTGAAAAGGTGTGCAGTGGATAAAAGGCTAATTGTGAGTGACGCTATTAAGTTAGCACAAATTGACAAATTAATCTGTTTGCCTAAAATACTTTTTTCTTTGCACACAACTTTGTTACTGTTCTAAAATGTGTGATTCCACATTTGTTTTTTTATCAATTTAGATGAGTAGTTGTCATTTTTATCTTCAATTAAAGTTACACTTTTGCCGTTTTGTTACGTTTTGCTAGAGAGTGGGGGCAGAAATTTTTTTAGTCTTCATAGGGGGATGCAACAGAAAACGTTTGAGAACCTCTGGTGTATAGGATTGAAATCTGGTGACCATGGAGGCTATTTGAGATAGAGCTTAGCTGTCCATCTCCAAGTCCTCAAGGGCTATGTCCTACATGTTTTAGATGTGTTCCTGCTCCAGCACAGCAGATTCAAACTCTTGACTTTAGAATCTACTGGCATAGAGTAACCTCATTGCCATGTTTAAAAATTCGGTTTGAGATTGAGCGACATGGTGCATTATTCTGCACCCATGGTACAGTAACCTGGAGGATTTTGGAGATATTCCAAACTGGAAACTTTCCACGTTAGGAATATATAATTTGTGCTAACAGGTGTATCTAATAAACTGGCTGAGGACTGAAAATTATCATTTAAATTCAGTAGTAGCGACAATAACTGAATCATCAAGTGTCTGTAAGTTTAACCCAAAAGTTTAAACAAATGCTAGAGTATTGGAAACACTGAGTTTCTGTCTTTGTACTCCATAAAGTGTTTCTCCTTTTCAGAAAACAAATTAGAGACACCAAAATAAAGCATTTAAGAATTATTCAAATATGTTTAATAGCATGTGGTGCCTCAGCTGCTCTCTTCTTGGTTAAACCTGTGCTGTAGTTAATCTTTAAAATACAAACATGTTTTGAAATATTAACCCTGACTTCTAGAAGGCATTACTGAAAACAATTTGGTCTGGAGAACACTTATGATTTCAGGGAGTGGTGAACCCCCGAACAGGTACAAGAACCATGTTCAACAAAATGTGTGCCTGCGTTAGAGGGTGTGTGCATGAATTATTTTTTTTCTCCTTTGTTAATAAAGGAAATTAAACATGTTGTGGTATAAAGGTGATGCTGTGCTGCTGGTGTGGAAAGAGGGGAGTTTTTGTGTAATATAGTAAATTCAGATGGTGGACATTCAGCAAAGGATGTGACTAAGCGGTGAGTGGGATTTATTTTACTTCTTTTTAATGGGACCAGCTGTTGATCATACAACTGTTGAGATTTAACAGAAGGCATATCTGGCAGGTGAGTGATGGACACATGGATTGTTGAACAGCATCGTGACGACCCTCAACATCAATTATCAGTTTTCAAAGGAATATTCATGAACGTCAAAGTTGCTCTTGAACTTAATATTGTGAGTGGGTGCTGTGATAGTGTGGCAGTCAGTAAATGGTGCATTTGACTAGGACAACAGAGGATGATATGTAGATGGGACCCTGGATGTGTAAAAGGGGGAGCATTTTTTTAAGACTTTTAGAAATATTTAAATCCGTTGTATTTACATAATGGGTGGTCTGCTGATATTTCTCGTAAGGTAGCTAGTCGGTCAAAATAGAACCTAAATAACAGCATTACTTACAGCATATTTTTAACAGTGGCATTTGATGGTTTTACAGCTGTTTATATAAGTTCAAATTGACATTACTCGACAAGTATCTAATATTTGAAATAGTCAAATATAGTGACTAAGGTGGTGGCGCTAAATGCACCACCATCTCTCTGGTTGCTTTAAATAAAAACTCAAACCTGAAATTACTGATATTATGAAATCATAATACGCCTTCTAAAAAGCAACTATGTCAAAATGTGTGATAGGAATTAATTGCTACATAAATTTAACGCACTAACAAACTATCCCAAACATTATCAGAGGTAAAGAAAGTCCTTATTTTTCAAATGTAATGCCGATAAATACATCACATAAACCTAATTAAGAGTAACTTTCTGCAGTGGTTTAAAAGTATAGTGTTTTAGTCATAAATAACTACCAGGATACACATTTTGCATGTGGGCACTTTTAAATAGTGCTCCTATTTTTGAATTCATGCTAAAATCAGATTTTCGTACTTTGACAGAGCATCAGCGCTCTTACACACTTGTCATTTTGAATTTAAAGTTTAATGCCTTGCAAAGGTATTTATAACACTTGAACTATTCCACAATATTTTATGCTGCGACCAAAAACAGTTGGTATTTGATGTAATACACAGGCACCAAGTAGGGTATAATAGTGAAATGAATGGCAAAGAATACATGGTTGTAATTTTTTATTTTTTTTTACAAATAAAAACCTGAAAAAGTGTGCCGTGCATTCTTATTCAGTCTCCTTAGGTCAATACTTTTTAGAACTAAATCAAAATATCAAATTTGCACACTAGGATATTGAAAATAAACCCATGAAGGACAGACATTGAGAATTTAATTGTATGTGTTTATTGTTCCAATTAACAGTATAAAAATAAAGCAATTTCTTATTTGCAAAATAGTTCATCCAGACAATTAAGATGGCGAGTGTCTGTGAACATCAATATTCAAGTCTTTCATAATGATTTCCAAGGTCTGAGTATCTAACACATGGGTATTTTAGTTGATCCAAACCCCTCTGTAGATCGGTAAGTTTAGTTGTTCTGCTGGAAGGTGAGCTTCTACCTCACTCTCAGGTTTCTCCAGCCTTAAACAGTTTTTCTTCCAAGATTTTCCTGTTTTTAGCTCAATCCATCTTCCCATCCACTCTGACCAGCTTCCCTGTCCCTGTTGAAGAAAATCCTCCCAACAGCATGATACTGCCGATAACATATTTTAAGAAGGGTGGGGCCTGTTTAACGTGATGGGGAATGTTAGTTTTTATCCACACACAGCATTTGGCAAGCAGGTCAAAATCAGTCATTTAGTTTTGGTCTTAATGAAGCACCTTGTTCCACATGTTTGGTGTGTCCCCTGCAGCTTTTGTGGCACACCACAGAACTTCCTCTGACTTTCAGCAATGGCTTTCTTCTTGCCACTTTTTCATGAAGGCCAGATTTGTGGATTGCACAACTAATAGCGGTCCTGTCGACAGTGGATCACTGTAGCTTGTCCAGAGTTACCATAGGCCTCCTGGCTGCTTCTCTGATCAATGTTCTTGATAGCCATGTCTTGACCTGTTTGAATTTGTGCCACACCTTTCCTTTTTTAGGTGATGGATTCAGTGCGTTGTGAGATGTTCAATGCTTGGGATATTGTTTTATAACCTAGCCCTGCTTAAAATAAACAATCTATAACTATCACTGACCTTTCTTGTGTGTTCCTCTGTCTTCATGATGCTGTTTGTTCACTAATGTTCTCACCTCTGAGGTGTTCACAGAACACCAGGATTATAATGGCATTAAATTACACACTGGGACTCTGCTTACTAATTAGGGGACTTCTAAATGCAATTGGTTGCGCTGGATTTTTTTTTAGGGGTATTGGAGTAAAATGCAAGCTGCCCATTTCAGATTTTTATTTGAAGAAAATGTTAGAAATCACATATCTTTTTCCTTTCACTTCACTTTTATGGTCTACTTTAGTAGGTCTTTCTCACTAGGTCCTGGGAAAATACATTAAAGTTTGTGGTTGTAATGTGACAATGTGAGAAATCAAAAGATCTGTCTAATTGACCCCTAAATGTAATGTCCATAAGCATACTTAGACAATCAGTGACTGGTTGCCTGTACAGGAAATAGCTTGTTGTTAGCGATATGGTACTATGATCATGTCAAGTAAGTGGTGCCTATATCAAACTGGGTTTTGTATAAACAAGAAGAGCAGATGAGCTTTTCCTTCTGGTGGTAAAAACTTGATGCAGTCAACGGTCCACTGTCACCACATGTTCATTCAGGATGAGGGATTGCTGCAAAGCCAGTGATGATGAATGTATGTTACTGACTTTGAATTTGTCTATATGATTGCATTGAATTCACAGTATATTTGTAAAAAGGGTTTGTTAGTTTTATAAAGTGCCTTGAGACTTTTTTTTTTGAGTAGGCACTATATAAATGAGCTGAACTGAAGTTATTGGGAAAAGATGTGTTATGGATAATATTTTGTAGGCTGCATGTTGTGATTGGTGAAGACGGTTGCCAGCAGATGGTGTTTAAAAAAGGAATAGTGAGCCATAGCAGTTAAATGTTAACATGCAACTCAAGTCAGCGTCATCCAGAAGGTATTGTTTACAGGAAGTGGTTTGTAGATTATGGTATTCATAGAGGGTAATGGGCACGCATAACTTTTTCTTATTAAACAAAGATTCGTAGTTTTATATTTAAAGTAAATTTATGACGCACCTAATAATTTATAATCATTTGGTACGTGTCTAGATCATCAGAATTTCTCAACATCATTGTATTGAGGTACAACTGTGATGATGGTCTGCTGGATGTAAAAGTTTCTCATGTTTGATCAGGCAGATCATATTAAAGGGTCGCTTGTGTCCTGCTCTCATTGCTGATATGTCGTCCAAAGTGAAAGAAAATGAGCAAAATGAATAATTTAACCCTTTTGGGGAGGTTACTTTGGATTATGTTCAGACACATTTTTTGTTGACACACCTCTGTTCTTACTTTTTCTGTATTATAAGTCTCTGGACTAAGTGTCTTTTTGTGTAAAAGTTGATTTAATATTGGTGAGATGCCTTTAAATGACACCTCATCAGGGGGATGAGATTAGCATTTATACTTTATCATTATGGTGTGTGTGATAGCTCATCTATAAGCTATAGTAAAGTGCCTTTTATTCCTAGCAATATGTAAAACAAAATGTAGCTCATGTGACTTATGCTGGAAGGAAAAATACCAGAGCACCTTGAGGTTATGTTGGAAGTATTTTAATTTGGTTTTAGCTCTGTGTTGGTGTTTATAAGACAAAAACCAATAAAAATTAAAAAAAATATCAGTGAGTGAATATTTAGTAATTCAGATAATTATTTACATTTAGGGGGATATACATATTTACTCAGGGAATGTAGTACTTGTTATAAAAAGGGCATAAATTAGAGCATGTCTGTCTCAGAAAAAATCACCGAGGATTGAAAATGTTGCAGATCATAGATCACTTTAACATTCTGTTTTATTAGTTGTTGTATTTAGTTGTTGTACATAGTTGTACAAGTTTTGTCTGTGTTTTCTAATTTGTTGGCATGTACAATGCCAGTAAAGGATCCTGTGGTTTATTTGAGAAGTGTCTGTCACATTGTGTCGCCACTTATTTTGTGAGTGTGTCCTTCACATCATACAACTTAACTGAAAGACAGCTTGTCCAATCAGAGCACCGCTTTGCACTAGACTGGCCAATCAGAGAGCCGTTTTTTTTGTGTTGCGTTAGCTAAACTTGCTGGAATTTGGTAGCACAGCTAGACGCCTTTTTTCCCTCTTATAGCTGCGACAAAGATACAAATTGTAGCTCTCTTTTATGTGAGCAAATCTTTAATAGGGAAGTTAGCGCTTTGTGGCCTTAAGCGGGAAGCAGAAGCTAACAATAAAGAAACGTATCTGTTCCGGTGCTGAGGGAGTGTCTGTCTCATCCGCCTCAGTGTTTGTTCCTGTGGTCTGGAAGAAGAAACGAGCGCTGTGAAAAGGTGACTGATAACATTTATGCTGACTTAACTTTGTGTTTTCTGTTTCTGAATGAGTGTGTGTGTAGGTATAGTTCTTGCCTATATAGCTGAGCAGTATTTTATAACTAATTATTCTTTAGCATGCCATGCATACATATTCCTGTTCACAAAAATATGGCAGATAGAAGGGCGTGAAAGAGGCTACAAAGTAACAAATGCGCATCCGTGATGGAGAGTAGGAATTATATTTATTTAAACACACTACGCAGCATCAATAGTTGTACAGCTGTGGTTGGAGAGCCTTGTGCAGCAAATCGTCAGTTAATGTTCTCGTAAAACCGGTTTCGCCCTCATAGCAGAGAAACCTAGTGTAATTTCCATAAATGGACGCTTCTAGAAAGTGGGAGGCATGTAGAATAAGAGAACAAGTTCAGAAGTGGAAGTACAACGCTACTGGAGTTAGTTGGACTTCAAAGAGAAAGATGGAGTTACATTAATTGCTAAATGGGTGTATCTGGGTGGATGTGTTCGCTCATCAGTGGAGATATGAGGTTATAAAACACAAAGCTTGAGGTTTAAGTTCTTGATAGGCAAGGCAAGTTTATTTGTATAACACCATTCACCCCCAAAGTATTCCTATAAAGTTCATTGTGTCTGTATACAATATAGTTTTTAAGGTTATTTTGTTGTTAGATGCACAGCTTTACCTGACATGTTTCAACGGAGACAAAAAGTTGTCTAATAACAAAAGAACCTAAAGACTAAAGCCACAAAGTATTTCTAAGTGCTTTGCAGGAAAAAGAAAATGTAAATACTAAAGGAATAATCATCACATAAAAAGACACATTAAAAGCACATTCAATACATAGCTTGGACATTATACAGTTGAAGTGTTAAAATGTTGTTTGAATTTTATAAGAAGGTTTTAGTAAACAATGTTTTTAGTCCTTATTGAAAGAGGCCAACAGTTTCTGCACAGCTCAGGCTTTCTGGAAACCTGAGATGGTCCTCACACATAGACAATATTCGGAAGAAGGCCAGGCAGAGACTGTACTTTCCAAGGCGACTCGAGAAGTGCAACCTTCCACAGGAGCTCCTGGTCATCGTCTATACTGCCATAACCCAGTCTGACCTGTCTTTGTCCATCTTAGTGTGGTTTGGCTCATCCAAAAAACAGGACAGGTCCAGACTGCAACAAACAATCGGGTCTGCAGAGAGAATCATCAGGGCTGACCTTCCCTCCATCCAGGACTTACAGGTCTAGGGTCAGGAAAAGGGCTGCTAAAATCTGTTCAGGCCCCACACCCCCTGCTTTTACCTTCAGGTCGGCGCTACAGAGCGTTTGCTAAAACCAGCCGCCACATAGACGGTTTCTTCCCCCAGACTGTTTCTCTAATGAACATTTGACAGAGTTCCAGAGGAACACCATGCGTACTTGGGCTGATCTCACGTCATCTTCCCTGTAAAGTCAATTGTGTAGATATGTACATTTTAATGGCATTTTATATTTTTTGTTTTGTTTAGACACCACTGGTCTAGATTGTTCAAACCTGACCAGGAACTTTAAAATGTATTTTGGCCCAAGACTATTAGTGCTTTAAAGACGTTAACAAGATTTTACAAGGAGTAAAAAGTGTGATTGGATCTCTTTACAGGTAAAGGGTTAGTGTTAGTCAGGACTCTGGATGGATGACCTGCAGCTGCTTGATTTATTGTTTTTTCTAAATGAAAATGATCTAACCTTCGGAAAAGAAAAACCTTTTCTGTGTCCTGATTTGATAGGAAACCCTTTATTCTGACAATGTTGTTAACATGGCGGTAGGCATATTTAGTAATACTTTATTTTGATGTTAAAATTTAGGCTGGTTTCTACCTAGGTTGCTGGCATGCTATGTGGTCTTTAGCCTCACTATGTCTAGTTTAGAGATGAGCTCAAACCTTGTATTTTTGAGGTCAATGCAATTACTTTTGTGCATTGCACTGGAGGAAATTTTGACCAATCTATTCAATTCAGTTTATTTATATAGCACCAATTCATAACACATGTTGTCTCAAGTCAGTTGAATTGAATTGAAGTTGGGAGCATAGCTTAATGTCTCTTTTCTCTTAAATGCATCTATATTATCTTTGTTGGTATGATGGACACACTTATTTGGTGACTGGTCATGGGAGAACTATATCAGTATGTATGGTAAAATATGCTGCATGCTTCCATGAGGGGGAGCATATAGATGTTGAATAAAAGTGGCCTGAAAATTAAGCCTTGAGGAACCCCATATGTGATTACACATGTGAGCTGAAATGTGTGCACATTTCTTACTGCATCTCTTTTGTATTTTATAGTGTTTTATGTTGGCATTAAGGTAGTACTTCACTGTTGGAACCTTGGCTGAAGTAACGTTTTTTTTTTTTAAACCTGTATTTTTTATGGTTTTAGGTTGCCTTCAAAGTGATATGAATATAATTTGTAAAAAGGTATGCATGCATCTGTTGCAGAGGTGTACTATCATTGATTTAAAGCCACATTGCAGCTGCAGAACATTTGACGTTGGGTTTAAAAAACAACTTTCTGTATTTTTTAGTCAGTCATCGGAACAGACCTGCTAATGGTTCTGATTACTGATGAAACCTGGAGTATTTTATTTTTGGAGCTAATCAAAATGCCCCTATGTGCTTTTTTTCAGATGGCAGACTGTGTCTCTAAAATTGAGCTGACAGTTTCCTGCTCTAACCTGCTAGATAAAGATGTTGGATCAATGTCAGACCCTCTTTGTGTACTGCTCCAAAAATCGGGAGAGGACAAATGGACAGAGGTAACAGCTCTTTACCAGCTACAGTTTTTCTTCCAGATTAAATTAATATTTGAACTAAACCCACTGCAATCATCTCTTCCTGTTTCTTTGCCAGCTGGGTCGCACTGAACGCCTGAAGAACACATCCAGTCCGTCCTTCAGTCAGCGCCTCAGGTTGGATTATCACTTTGAGACGGTTCAGAACCTGAAGTTTGGCATCTATGACATTGATAACTCCACCTCTGATCTCGCCGATGATGATTACCTTGGAGGGGTGGAGCTGACACTGGGACAGGTACTCGGCATACATGGCCAGGTTTAAAATGTATTAGAAGAAACATTCATTTACTTTTGATTCCATCCGTTTTAGGGTCAAGAGATCCTTAAAAGGTCAATGTTTTATGCATGGCCTTACATCATTGTTTATGTCAACATTCAGTTATTGGCCTGTGGGAATCAAGGCACCTTAAGGCCTGATCTTTGTTCTCATAAAAGCTGTGGATTGAATGTCAGTGAGTGATGTTCTAATGGGCTGCTTAGAAAACCAGTAATGAAGGAATTTGATCAGACCAGTGCTGAATGTTCGGGCCAACAGTGGAGAATATCAGGCTTTTGTGCATTTGTTATGTAAATTCCTTAATAATTAAACATTTATTTTGATTCAGATCCGACTGAGCATCATGCTCTATTGAACAGGCCTGTTGGATATGTAGAAACTTTGTATATGTGGGATGTGTGTGTGTTCAGATAGTTTCCAGCAAAACTGTGACCAGACCTCTGCAGCTGAAGAGAAACAAGCCAGCTGGGAAAGGAACCATCACAGTATGTGGCCTACATGTTATCTAGCTAAGCATCTCATAGTGCCGTTTAGAATCGGTGATAATGAAGCAATATGTTTTATTAATGTGACTCTGTGTCTGTAGGTCGCTGCAGAGGAGATAAAAGACAACAGAGCCATTGTGTTGGAGGTGGAAGCTAAAAAACTTGATAAAAAGGTAACTGCTGAAACTTCTTTCTCCTCTTCATTTTTATTATATCAGAACGAGAGCAACTTTTTTCTGCTTTGCCGTCTTCAAATAACAAACCTATCCAACACTGCTTCATTGTTCCTCATAAAAACTTGCTGAGAACAATCATTTTTCTTCAGGATACGTTTGGGAAGTCCGATCCATTCTTGGAGATTTTTAAACAAGGAGATGATGGGAAATGGCAGCTGGTTCACCGAACAGAGGTAAACATTTTATTCATGTATCTGTGCAAACTTTAATAGACAAAATTCATAATTTCCTGTATATCAACCCGTTAATGGTCTTCTATGGTATAAAGAGGGGATATGTGTTTTTGTGTGCAGGTGGTGCAGAAAAATTTGAACCCCAGCTGGAAGAAGTTCACCGTTCCACTGCAGACCTTCTGCTCCTGTGACCTTGAAAAGCCTTTGAAGGTTTCACCAATCAGCATCCAGCTTCATTAATGACAACCAATCAGATCTTCATCTATTTTGTTAAATCCCTTTTTCTTCTCACAGGTGGATTGTTCAGACTACGATAATGACGGCTCTCATGATCTGATTGGTTCCTTCACAACAAAAGCTTCAGAGTTGCTGAAAGCTGCTGGTGGCTCACCAGTGAGTTCAAGTAAAATTAAAATTTGGAAGTTAAGTGGTTTTTGTTGGTCAGTGGTCATTAGGCTGAGTGCTGTTTGTTTGTTTAGGTGGAATTTGACTGCATACACCCAGAGAAACAGAAGAAGAAAAGCTACAAGAATTCTGGGGTTGTGTCAGTGAAGAACTGTAAGGTAAGGACTACCAGAGCTCATGATTGTGGGTTTTTGTTTAAAACTATAGGATCACTTGTGATTATATAAGTTTTGAAAACTGCACACGTTGCCCTCAGTTCTGTTTTTGATTCTTAGGATTAGATCTTAAGTTTTGAATCATCTGACTATTAGTTTCATGTGTTCACCTACAGCTTTTTACTCAGTACACCTTCCTGGACTATGTGATGGGCGGCTGCCAGATCAACTTCACTGTATGTCCATATCAACTTGTGCTAGCACGCACACACACACACACACATTTTAACGGTTAATTTTGACCAGTTCCAATTACACGCAGATGTTTAGGTTTCTAATCTCTGAATAACTTCTTAAAATTAATTTTTTTATAGAAACAAATTAATGTTTGTGAATACATTAGGTTGGCATCGACTTCACCGGTTCAAATGGTGATCCCCGCTCTCCCAACTCTCTTCACTACATGAGTCCAGATGGGCTGAACCAGTACCTGTCTGCTCTGTGGTCTGTGGGTCAGGTGGTCCAGGATTACGACACGTTAGTACACAATAAACCACAATCTACACCCATACCGACTCACAAAAGGAGACTAACAATTTAGAATATCATTAAGTTAATTTATGTCCTTGTCAATGATGACAGAGTTTATCCAAAAGGAGCCAAATACTGTTTAGTACATGGCAATACTTTTCAGTATGCTGACATTCTGGTATTAAAGTCTTTTTTTCTTATTAAATATCATTTTATGAGAAACTGAACTGTTCTGGTTTTTCATCAAAACGAACAGAAATAAAAGGTCGAAATATATCACTCGGTGTGTAATGAATCTATAAAAAGATTTTCACTTCTGGAATTTAACTACTGAAATAAACAAACTTTTAATGATATTCTTATTTATCTCCCTCCCTCCCACAGTTTAACACGCACATCCTTTTAAAACTGTAAACAGTATGCAGTATATTTTAGATTCTGTAATTTATGCATTACATAACTGGGTAACTTCTTACTCTCAGAACAAGTTATTCACCACCTCCTTTTAGTAGTGCTGGTAAATTAATATTTGGGGAACCTGCTTTAAACTTTAGGATTTAACTGCAGGTATTGTGAGACCTATGTTGAAGAGCATAATTACTAAGACAATGAAAGGTCCTTTGCATACAGTTGCCAGCTGACCTTGATGATGATCTAAAACTGAAATCTAAACTAAGCTTACACCTTGCATCCTGAGCTCATCGTCCTACAACTTCTTAATATTAACCACTGATCGACCCAATTGGACATTTTGTACAAAACTTCTGTTTGGAAATAGTATTTTTCCTTTCCGGTCCTGTTGGCTGCAGAAATTGAAGTAAAACCTGTTTGACTTTCCCATATTGCAGATTTGCTATCATTGTTCAGCTCTTATCATTTCTGCTTAAATCATTGAGGCCTACCGTTGTAATTGGCATCTTTTGATGTAAAGTTTAGTTCTTTTAATTTGATGTATGTGGCCATAACAGCAGTTGTGTGTTTTCTTGCAGGGATAAACTCTTCCCAGTGTTTGGATTTGGAGCCAAACTGCCTCCAGACTTTCAGGTCAGCTCTTATAACCAACAGTACACATTCGTGTGTGTCCAACCAGGATGAATTGCTTTTTAAATGTTTTAAGAGTTAAATCACGTATATATTTTTCTCTTTTAATTTTTTTAACTTGATATTTTTATTGTTGTACGGTCATTGAACTGATGTTGGATTTCATAGGAGGCCCATCATGAGTTTGCCCTCAACTTCAACCCCAGTAGCCCCTACTGTCAAGGTAAACAAACAACAACAATACAAGGGAATTTTATGGTGGGGTGCTGAATCATACTCATCATACTAACCGTATATGTCACAAATACGTCTTTGTTTCAAGGTCATAGAAATATAAATTAAAAAAATAATTGAAATTTCTCCCGACCTCTTTAACAGGTTATTTTCTGAGCTTTCATATTTGCATTGTTTCATTTGTTCCTTCTTTGCTTTGCTCCTGTGTCTCCCAGGAATTATGGGGATTCTGGAGGCTTACAGGGCAGCTTTGCCTCAAATCAAACTTTCTGGACCCACAAACTTCTCTCCCATCATCAACCACGTTGCTTCTATCGCCTCCGGTGCCGCTCAGGCTCCCACCACCTTGGTGAGGACCCGCTAACAACTCAAAAATCTAATCTGACATACACAAACCTTTAGAGGAGTCTGATCTCGTTTTGTTTGCGCAGCAGTACTTTGTTCTCCTGATCCTCACTGATGGCGAGATCACTGACTTGGACCAGACCAGGGATGCCATAGTCCGTGCATCCCGGTTGCCCTTGTCGATTATTATTGTGGGAGTGGGGCCAGCCGATTTTAAGGCCATGGAGCTTCTGGATGGAGACAACGGCGTGCTCAGGTCCACTGTGGGAGAGGCCATATCCAGAGACATTGTTCAGTTTGTCCCTTTTAGAAAATTTAAAGATGTAAGTATCCCTTAATAAGTAATAATCACCCATTTTTTCATTTTGCCCTAAAAAACAAAATGTTTGACACTTCGTGTTCAAGCTAAGGGGAAATATAGAAAATCAAATATTTTAGGTTTTCAGTCCCATTTAAGTGTTGATGACAAACATCACGTTATATAGGAGCTGATTATTATTATGGGCTAATAGGTATTCCTCTGAAGTCAGAACCGAAATCTATTAATGACATCAAACAGAACCTAACTGGGTTGCGGTTCCGAGTTCGAAAACCAGCAGGATTTGCTAACTTTCATTATTACCACTACTGTTATATTAATAATACATTCTCTGTACTATCTCTCTTAGTTACATGTTCTCTAGAGAAGTATGTGAATGATTTGATGTAGAAATGAGAATTGAGAATCACATTTTTTTATGAATCTTGGGTAAAGTTCGCTAAAACGTTATCCTATCTGCTTTCCCACAATATACTAAAAGTTTAATAGAAATCTAAGAAAACCTGCCTTGACATTGACAAGCTTTACATTGAATAAAGTCTTGCAGTAATAGTGGAAAAATAACAGTTAATTTAATGAAATATAGAAATTAATATTATTAAAAAGTGTGTTTTCAAGGTGACAGATTGACCAGTTTGCCTTAGTTCTTCTTTCATGAATTTCTACTGAAATGTATCTTCATTTTACATGTCATTTAAAAGTCTCAAAAGCCTCATGTTTCATTAATTTTCAGTGGGACTTGTACACTGTTAAAAATTTGTTGCACAAGTGGTTGCATCAAGTCTTAAACCCTGCAGTCATGAATAAATGTTGGTTTTCATGTTTTTGAAGTTACTTCCCTTCATGACATCACTTTACTGCAAAAACATTTAGATTAGAAAGACTCTTTTGTGCTTTGTACAAATTTAAAACATTAAAGACTTTTTGGATGCCAGTTAGAACAAGATGTTTCTAAAATCAGTGAGGCCTGGTAGAATTGTGTACCAGAAGACGGTGGTTCAGGCCCTGGAATTGTTTTTGTTTGGTTTAAAAACAACCAAAGAACCTGACATACCCAACCTCGCATACATTGACATATGTCTTTTCTTGCTCAGGCTCCCATGGAGGCGCTGGCTCAGTCTGTCCTCGCTGAGGTCCCCAACCAGCTGGTTTCTTACTTCAAAATGAGAGGCCTCGAACCACAGAAACAACAAGCTGCTCCCAAATCCTAAACGCCGCAGTGGATCGGCCATCCTTTCAATATCCAATCACACATTCCACAAACCTAGACATAAAACTCCAGTCCCATCTCATTCCAGATCACAATACCCTGTTAGGATGCAACACACAATCAACCAAGCATCAAGAGTTAGCATTAAAAGTCAACCAATCACAAAGCTGTACTTTAAACTGCAAGCGTATTACAATACTTTATGCTAAATCCACTTTAAAGTAGTTTTGTGACTATATTCTTTACATATTTCTCTCTTTCCACTTAAAAATATTAATAACATAGATTATAATCTTTGCTGCTTCCAAACTAACTATGCATGTTTTGTATCATCTGGGAAACGCTGAGCCACCTAGTTTTATCAATCTCTAGTGGACATTTGTGGAATTGCATGAGTAGATACCTCACCACTCCCAGTATTTTCATTCCCAATTATTGCCAAGAGCTTTTGCACTTCAGTCAGCTCTCTGTGTTTGTTGTCTTTGATTAGCTTTATTGATCAGGTGCCAACACTTTGCACTTTGCATTTGCCTAAAATGCTGGAAAACTAGATCAGGAATGAAAGATGCTAGCAGCTTTGCACCTGAAGCCTTACTCAAAATTTTATGGTTGCCTTATTTTAGAATGCACGCTGCTTGTAGGATGCTTTTCAGCCACTATAGCCTAATAGTGGCTTGTTGAGGCTGCCATCTTTGCTCCTTGTGTAGCATTCTTCACCTTGCTTGTTGCCAGACCATTCAGAACCGGTCAGCTTGACTTGTCCAGCTGCAGCATCGCATTGATGTCTCAAGTGTGATTGCCATCTCAGTGTGTTTTTTTTATTTAAATGGGACCAAAACATATGGTCAGATTTGTTACATATTAGAAATACAGTGTAAAAATTACACACAACTCACACCATCACAACTACAAGGAGGCCTTAAATGGTTTACAAATGTTGCCTTTGACTCTTATTTTTTTCTGAATGAATTTCTTTTGTTTTGTTGGTTTGCACTTTGACAAAGCTTCAAAGTGATCCAGTGATTTGGTCCAGGGCACTGTTGAAAATTTTAGCATAAAAGGCAGTCGGCAGAAATCTGACATGGGCCTTAATACTTTTATCAGTGCTTTATGTAATTAATTTAGTGAATAGTTCCAGGAAATTTAGATCAAATTGAATAATAGATATCTGAATACATTTTTTAATTTATTTCTTAGAAAAGTTTCTGAAAAATATGACCCAAATTCTGCTCAGACGGAGCAGTCAACTTACCCAAGCCACGCCTTGTCACATTGCATCACACATATATAAAAGGATCTAAAAGTCCAGTGTGTCTGTTTGTGGAGTTTTTTTCTTGCTATGGCTTCTCTGATTATATTGGAATGACCTGAACAGACCTGAATGTGTCAAACCACATTTGTTGCCAGAAAACACATTATCATTAATGTACAGCGCTGCCAACATTTCAGACAATAATCATCTAATTAGTGCTTGTGCCTTTTTTTTCCAATGATAGTCAAAGGGAAGGATGTTCCTTTCCTTGAATGTTGAAGGAAAGTCACAGAGGTGACCTGTTTCACTTTAAATCACCTGTAACCACTTTAAATCACCTGTAACCACTTTAAATCACCACTTATTTGTCCACTTACTTTACATTTGTAATAAAAAGCCGTATCTTGTTTGTTATCCTTTGTTTTTTGATAGATTGTTTTTAAACTGTGGAGAATAGTTGGGGAACAGCTTAAATAAAAGGTTACATTTGCACAAAATGTGTTTGCTGAAAGACTTTGGAATGGTGCTGAAAGAGCTAAAAATAGCTTGTTACACACACTGACAGATCATTGTCAGCTCTTTGGGCTGAGCTACATCATTGAATTCTCAGCCATCATCTCTACATTGTGCCTTTTATTTTTACATAACAGTTTTATCCAGGAGAAACTGGGAGGATGAATGCGGTGCGGTAAGCAATCTTTATCTTTAGTATTAACATCTTCTGTATCAGCATCATGTACCAATTTAACCAAATCTTGTTTCCTGTTAATGGAAGCTGTTTGTATTCCTTAATTTGGTTATGTGTCAACATTCAGCTTTGGGACTTCTGGTTTATTTCCTTGTCAGAGCTCTTGGAAAAACACATGGTGTCTGGGAAATGGATCATTGTTTTCTCAAACCAAACAGAAACTAAATTCACTTTTTTAAAATAAAATAACCTGAAGCTACTCCAGGAATTAAAATGTATGTTTTAGCTCTAAGATTGTTTTCCTGGCATATAAAGAAATTCTAATTCAGTGGACTGCAAGTCCATATTTCTTTTTGTTTTCATGTCAAATTGCAGTTTAAAATGAGCTAGTTCTGTTTTAAGGGTTGTCTGTTGGATCATTCAAGCTGCTCATCTATGTTTTCACTGGGATGTTGTTGATGCCGATGCTGGTTTCTCATTAATTAAAATAAATCTTGTTTAATCATTTAGAGCCTGCCATTGTTTTGTTTTTTTCAATTTGTTTTCAGCATCATTTGCCCGTTTTGAACTGACCAACCATTCTAATTAAACCAGTGTACCAAATAACATGTCTGTTCAAATGCTGCTGGTTAGAATCAATAAATAAAACAACTCTAGTAAACAAAGATTTCTTCATGTGTGCATTAATTGACTAAAGTGAGTTCACTTAATCCAGTAACGTTTGTTACTTCTGAAACCTATAATTCAGTCCAGGTTTTGAAAAACTTCACATACTAAAATACTGCAAAGGTCTCCTTGACAGATGGGATAACAAATACATAATTTCCATAAGGGATAGAAATATACTATATTGCCAAAAGTAATGGGTCACACCACCAAATCAATGAATTCCAGTGTTACAATCACTTTCATGGCTGCAGGTGTATAAAGTTGGTGTGGAGGAACTTGATTGGCCTGACCTCAACCTTCTTGAACACCTTTGGGATGAGTAAGAGCAGAGGCTGCAGTTCGGGTTTTCTTATCTAGCTATGAACACCTAAACCTTGTGGAAGATCTTTACAGAAAAGTTGAAGTTGCTATTGCTGGCAACAGTGGGTCCGTCAACAAATTTGATCATGGAGGTTAAGAATAGGTTATCATCAAAGTTCAGGTACAGGTAAAAGTAGACAAATACTTCTGACCATATAGTGTATTACATAAAATAGCCATATCCTTTTTATACTGTATATTTTAGAGAATTTCCTGTCCTGTTTAGACTCCTGAACTGAATTGAACAGTTTTGTTCATTTTTTTATTATTTTTTTTAGATCTTAGTTTTCGTCTCTGTTTTCTGTTTCATCATTACTACAGATGAGCCCAACCACAGTGGTGTCATCAGCAGACTTGATGACGACATTGTCAGAGTGGTTGCTGACAGTCATAGTTATAGGTGTAGGAAGGCCAAGTACACAACCCAGTGGAGAGCCCGTGTTGAGTCGGAGATCGGACCCACTGATTCTCTAAACCCGGTCAGAAAGAAAGTCTGATCCAGGAACAGGTGGTGATAGGAAGACCAATATCCAGTAGCTTTACTGACAGGTATACAGTAGTTGATAATCCAGTTTCAGAGACTTTTGAAGATCTTGGTTTCATAGTGTAAAATACAGCATTGCAATGATATAATATAAATGTACAAAGCTTAACGGTGCACATAGACAGTTGATTCATTACTGTATTGCTAACCTTTCTTATTTGAAGTTTCGGCTGGATTACGGCACGTAAAGGTTTAAATGTTACTTTGTCTGTTTACCTTATTTATGTTCTGTCTTTTTTTTCCCTAGAAGCTACACCTGGCCTGACTCTGTGTCTACCTGTGACACCTCTCTGGAGGGGGGGATCGTCCAAGCTTCTGCTGGCAACAACTTAATGCTCACCTTCTACTGATGATCCACATGGCCCTGTCTTTTAGTGTTTAACCCTTTCTCTCTCCTAGACATGGCAATTGACTGAGCTTTTGCTGTGACTAACTCTATGTGCTCTCTTCAGACTCTAAACTTGAAAACTGGTTCAGAGTTTATCTGTTCTTTCTAGGTGAAACGACTAAAGGAGCTACATCCATTAACATTTACTTTCCCTTCCCATAGAAAGTACTCCTGGATCAGTGCTTCTTTGTTCTCTTTGTGTCTCTGCTCTGTTCTCTCTAACCCCCAGTCGGTCGTGGCAGATGGCCGCTCACACTGAGCCTGGTTCTGCTGGAGGTTTCTTCCTGTTAAAAGGGAGGTTTTCCTCTCCACTGTCGCTACATGCATGCTCAGTATGAGGAATTGCTGCAAAGTCAACGCCAGTGACTGTCCACTGTCTCTACATGCTCATCCGGGAGGAGTGAATGCTGCAAGTCACTGACTGGATGCAATCTGCTGGGTTTCCTTAGATAGAAAAACTTTTTATCTAATTTGAATAAATAACTGAATCTGACTGCACTGTTCAATGATTAGGATTAATTGGAATGTATGTACCTGACTTTTGTGAAGTGCCATGAGACAACGTGTGTTGTGAATTGGCGCTATATAAATAAACTGAATTGAACTGAACTTTTTCTGGTGCTTAGCTTCTCTGTTTGTACGCGTGTTTTCTGAGGAGGAAACTAGTTGAGCCACTATTTGCTTTATCAAACATTTGAAAGACCTGCCCAACGACACACTTTAACAAGCCTAGATGTACAGTTGTACACACAGAGAGCAGACTCAGTTAGTTTCCACCAACAGTGAACAGAGGACACTTAAAACATGTAGACCCAATCCTAGAAAGACCAACAGTTGAGCAGACAGCTAAAGGTCATCATGTCCATCAGTGTGGATCTGAAGAGGATCTTCAACCTGCCAGGACGTTCTGACAGAAAGGTTGAGCTCTCCTTCAGAGGTAATCTGTACAAACATGCTCTTTTCTTTGTCTTCGCAATGCTGTACATGTCAAAGGATTCCTAACCAATATTTTTTGGAGGTTTCATTAGTGGATATCTATTTTAAAGCTGTCTTGATGTGGTAAATGGTCGGTTTGAAGTTAATTTACATCTTTTACACCCTGTTAGATGGTTGTTTGTAGCCATTGCTTTAACTCTGATATTTGAGGTTGAAAGGAAAAGAAGAATGATCTAAAACATTTTACACAGAGCAAAAATATGTTGAATATGACCTCAATCACATTCACCTTTGTAAGACTAGAAGTTATTGTTTCACACTGCAGGATTTTGGAGGTTCATCAGGAAGGTTCAGCACAATGTCATTAAATGTCAACATAATACTGAAAAGTATAATTACAAAGTGATCAATTGTTTTTTTATTTTTATCAAAAGAAGTTATTTTACACCAGGGACAATTATCTCTAAAGCACAATTGATCATATGTATCATTTGTGAAGCTTAAAATAGTTCGTTAATTCATTGCCATTCAAGAGCTACACAGGTTAGGAGATGGTACATCTGCAACACTAGTAGCTTTATTTTAAAGGAAATGTTTTGGCTGGGTTAGAGAAATCTTGATTCTTCAAAAAACATCACAAACTTTGATGAAATATTTATGTAAATGAATAGAAAGTACAGAAAAATAAACCATAAATGTTGAAACGAGACAAAAAATTCAGAAAATTACCCTTAAACACTGTTTCACAGTTTAGAGTATGAGCCTAATGCAGTAATATGAAAACAGATTGTCTGTACCTAATTTAAAAATAGTAATGATAATAATAATAATAATTGTGTTATTTAGATCCAAAAAGGTCCACTGATTTCCAGCTTGCTTCCTTTTATGGAATTGTTTGTTTTGCTCCCATTTACCAGATAATGATCAGTAGAGTAAACTCAGGTAATCAGTTTAATTTATTTATCCTCCAGGTTTCACTCATAAAACCAGAGCCCTGCAGTGCGAGAATGTTGCCATCTTCAATGAGGTCAGTAACCATTTGTAGATGAACTCAGTTCAACATACAGCTCTGGCTGTATCTACAGAGAATGAACAGCTCTGGTTGCATGTTTAGAGTCATTGTCCTGCTGGTAATTAAACTTTCACCCCACTTACAAAGTTTTTTGCAGCTTTTAACATGTTTTCCCCCAGGATTGCTCTGCATTTAGCTCCATCCATCTTCCCCTCAGCTCTGACAAGCTTTTCTGTCCCAGCTGAAGAAAATCCACCACAAATGCCACAACTGTGTTTTACTGTGGGAACGATGGGGATAGCGGAATGTGCAGCATTAGTTTTCCTCTACACGTAGCATTTTACATGGAAGCAAAAAAGTTAAATTTCAGTCTCATCTGATAGAAGCACTTTCTACATGTTTGCTGTGTCTCCAGCATTCCTTGTAGCAAACTGCAAACTGGACTTCTTATGGCTTTCTCTCAACCATTGCTTTCTTATTACTACTATTCCATAAAGGCCAGAATTGTGAAGAGCACAAATAATGAAGTAGTGCCAACAGATTCTCCCACCTGTCGTGCAATGCTTCTTCCATTTCAGGTTAACTGACTGAACAGTGCTCCAATCAGATTTTTCAAAGCCTGGGATATTGTTTGATAAAATTCCTTAAATGTCCACAATACTTTATCCCTGAGCTATCTGCTGTGTTCCTTGGGCTTCACGATGCTGTTTCCTCACTAGTTTTCTCCAACAAAACTCTTAGGCCTGCAAAGAACAGATGCATTTATACTGGCTACTGCTCCACCTGATTATTCCTCCATAACGCTCCAATCAGAGACGGGTCCGCTCTTCTCCTCGTCCAATCATCTCCCAAGACATTATATTTAAAGACCTTCATCGTGGAAGACACTGCTTGTTGCTGAGCTTCGACCCTCCTCCTCCCCTTTCTCCACCATCTGGCTCCCATATTCCTTACAAACTTCTTCAGGCCACTCCACCACCAGGATCGGATTCCCGGGAGGAAGACGTACCTAATCCTAATCCTAAAATAGCCTTTCTAGCTCATGTCATCCTCAGACTACACGTCTTCCTCCAGGGTCTGAGTGCCAAATAGATAATTTTCATTAATAAACCTGCTAATCATTATCTCATTGTTTCTCCCTTTTTGAGTCTTTCCAGGTTGAATTTGTTATTTGTGTGTGTGTGTGTGCGCGCGTGTGTGTATTTGACAAACTCTGACCAAGTTCAGATTTAGAGATTTACATAAAATTAAGACATTTTCTAATATTTATTTAACTCCATTCCAGTTTTTTGGATGATGAAAGGCATTGCGTTATTGATGGTCTACAAGGGGAAAGAAATGTCACATACTAAAATATTTAGGCATGTGTGGGAATTTGTTGGCTACAGATTAAAACTATTTTAAATGAGCAAATGTGAAAATGTACCCCTCCTGCTATACACACACACATAAACACTCGTCAAACACACCCACACCTACATCTGATTGATTGTCTCTTGTTTATCTTTGCTCTGTTGAAGCAGTTCTTGGAGAAATGTTTCACAAAATGTTTACAGCAATATTAATTAAAATAGACCAATAATGTCATGCAAATGTTAATGTTGGTTAACTTTAACATTTTCTACAGAAATCCTATGAGAATTTTTTTGGTTGGAAATAAAATAGTTCAACAAACAGCATGTTATAAATGATGCATAAATACTTTATTAGATAAAATTGTTCTCTACAGAGAATGAATGTTTTACTTTATTTTATAACATCGTTCGTCTTGCAAAGTACAGAAAAATTAGTTTTATGTAAAACGTAAAAAATAAACACTTTTAGTAGTAAACTGCTCATAATACTGGTTGCTGCTGGGGTATGAGTTTGACCCATTGTTAGGTGAGGGTTATAAGTATTATGTCAGTATGTATATATTTATAAATATATATTTATAAATGTCAGAGACATTAACCATGACTGTTTGTTGAAATGAACACAGCTTACAGTAACAGGAATGTAACCTCTACATGACGTGAATAGATATGCGGAACACAGCCTAAGTTATATTTCTTTGCTAGTGAGTCAGTCAGGTGTTTGTTCTGTAGGTGTTACCAGGTGAGTGTTTGTGTGCGTGCCTACCTCTCAGTTAATGATTGTTCTAGAAATTTTCCAAAGTAAAGAAAGAAACAGTCTTCTTATTCTAGTTCAGGTTGGATGTTTTTCTGTGTTAGAAACATATATTTTACAAAACTGAAATTTACTCTTAAGACTTATGGAAAGACAAGAAGGAAACTGGTCATGGAGGCTGCCAAGAGATTGGCTGAAACAACGAAAGAGCTGGTTGTGTTCTACATGTGACAACAATCGTCAACTGTGACACATAGTGTCATAGCATCATACTCTGGGGTTACTTTTGTCTAGATGGAAATTGGTTTTTCTGTCAAGGTGAATGAGATCATGAAAAGTTCCAAATACCAGTCAGCCTTGACCCGAAACTTTATGTGTCTGTTAGAAAGCTAACAAGAGGGATTTTATTTTCAGACTCACAGTGAATCCAACGATACATCCAAATCAGCAAAAGAATGGACTTTACCAAAAGAAAAATAAGGTTCTGTAGTGGTTTAGCCAGAGTCCAGAAGTGTAGGTCAACTATAGAGGGCTTTGGACAAGAGATGTCCTCACTGATATATCTGAGGAACTTTTGCAAGGTGGAGGAGGCAAATGTAGCGAAGTTCACCTTTTACTTCCAACAAGTTTTTCCAGTTCATTTGTACAGGATAAATGTCACATTGGGGTGAAAATGATCTGAAATCATACATCATGATCTAATTTTCTAACATTATAAAAATGTGCAGTTTCAGTAGGCGTGTGTAAACTTTTTATATGTTGCTGTATGTGCTATAAAGATGAAAATGTCAAGAGATGCTAGCACAAAGATTTTAGTTAATTTATTGAACCTTTTCTTGATATTGCATAAGTAAATGGCCAGACTTAGAAAAAAACGGCTTGAGCTAGCTTTGTTGACTTAAGATAATGCAGATTATAAGTGCTTGTAGCTTGTTGTGATTCTATGTTTGGTGGTTTTACTGCTGCTTCTGATATTTAATTTTCTCAACATGCACTTATCCTGTATTCTCAGTTTGGAGGTTCAAGTTTAGGCAAGGTTAGAAAGGACCTCCAGCAGTGATCTCCTAACACATGCAATGTTTTCAAAAAAGGGTGTCTTAGTTGTGATATTCTGGTTTGTGTTATTCTTTGATGCAGCATTTCCGTTGGCCCAATTATGGTAAAGATATCACAGAGGAACTTTTGTCTGTCAGTGTTTACAACTGCAGCAAATTCTTTTCCAACAGGTAAAACACACTTAAACACACTCAAACACATGTAAACACACATATGCACAAGAATCCAAGATATTAGCATCCAAGTTTTAAAAAAAAACTTTTTATCAAGGATGTTGATTTTACATACCAAACACTGATCAGAAGTTAGTACATGAACCTCATACTAAAGCACAGTCACAACCTCCAATGCAGAACAGCCTTAAAAAAACAGATACGTCGTCAACAATAGGATACATTGATATTACATTATGTTTAATTAGAAACCTAGTTGTCTTAAATTATGGTAACTGTTTGTGTTTTTTAAGACTGCTCGGTCAGCTTTTTATCAGTCTCCAGCATGTAGTCACCTCTGGGAGGTTGTTGCTTCAGGAACCTCTGACTGATGCCAACTACAGCCTGACTGATGTAAGGACACATTAAAATCACCTTCAAGTGTCTTGAGTTTGGTAACAGCCCCTTTACCTCTCTGTCGCTGTAGATTGTTATAGAGCTGGAGATTCGGTTCCATCCACTGGAGGGAGTAGCAGGACACTGGGAAGGAATTGACTTTTTGGAAGTGGAAGACAGTGATGAGTAAGATAGTGCAAAGTTTTCACTTAAGCATACACAATAAGAAGTAGAGTTCTGTGAAAAAGTAATTCCCCCCCTTACAGATTTCTTCAGTTAATTTAGTAAATTTTTTGTCACACTTTTTTGTTTTACAGCATCAGAAAATTTTTTATATCAGACATAGATTAAGCAGTTTTTAGACGATTTTATTTATTTAGTGAAACAAGATATCTAAACTAACTTGGCCTTATGTGAAAAAGTAATCATCCCTGTTGTATGATTAATCACACTAAAAGGATTAACTGATTACAATCATACCTGTAGAATCAAGGAATTGCTAAAATAGAACCTGTCTGACAACTTGAAGTAGGCTAAAATATCTTAAAAAGCAACACATAATGCCCTGTTTCAAGGAAATTCAAGAACAATGTCAATGACATCTATCAGTCTGCAAATGGTTATGAAGACATTTCTAAGGTTTGGGGACTCCGGCAAACAACAGTGAAAGCCATTATCCACAGATGCGGAAAATATGGTGAATCTTCCCAACAGTGGCCAGCCTACCACATGACCCCAGGAGCATATCACCAACTCTTTGATGGTTACAAAAAAAAAAAAACAGAACATTCAGTTAATGATTCAGTTCATGACTCAAAAGTAAGAATAGCACTGGGCAAAAATAAGATCCATCAGAGAACTCTAAGGTGAAAACCACTCCTGACCAAAAACAACACAATGGCCCAGCTCACATATCGATGACTTCAAAGACTTTTGGAAAAATATTCGAGACAAAAGTGGAACTTTTTGGAACTTGTGTGTCCGTCTGGCATAAAACTAGCCGCGATTTGAGAAAAAAACATCATACCTACAGTCAAACATAGTGGTGGTTGTGTGATGATCTGAGGCTGCTTTACTTATTTAGAGCCTGGATGATTTGCTGTAATTGATGTATGAATTCATTCTGCTCTCTACTAGAAAATCCTGATGGAAAATGTCCAGCCATATATTTGTGGACTTAAGCCCCTGGGTTTTGCAGCAGGACAGTGAACTGAAGGTTACCACCTTTAAATAGTTAAAAAAATCCATATATATTTTTGGAGTGGCCTAGTCAAAGTCTGGACTTAAATCAGATTGAGATGCACAGACGTGACCTTTAACAGACTGTTAATGCTTGAAAACCCTGCCATAAGGCTGAATAAAAAAGATTCTGCAAGGAAAAGCAAATGAAATTTCTCCACAGTGAAGTAAGAGACACATTGCCAGCTATCCCAAACACTTAATGGCAATTGTTGCCAAGGTGGCAAATCTAGCTGTTAGGCTTAGGGGCAATTACTTTTTCACATCAGGCCAGACTGCTCTTTATCTGATATTAAAATTTGTTTGATCATCTGAAACATGTGTGACAAAAAAAGCCAAAATACAATATACATTTTCCCTTGAGAACAATTAGCCTTTTTAGTAGGATAAAAAATGTAATTTGCATATAAATTGTGTTGACTGAATCATTTCAAAGGCTGTCAACTTTAACTTTCCAAAATCTAACAATAATACAGACTCTTTTAAGTCAAGTGATTTATACCTTTTATAATTTAATAAACAAGCGGTTCAAAATTTAGTTCACCTACTGCAGATTACATATATTTATTTAAACGAAGAAATAAAATAACAGCTTAGACACATTTGTTACCGATAAAGTATTAACTGGCATTAATTAATTAAAATATGAATTTGGAAAATGATAGCAGCATTATTCTGGTAATGAGCTAAGTTTTAAAAAGAGAAGCCAAAGCTGTGAGATCTGGGATTATAAGAAAATTGCTCCTCTTCATTTTTAAGACATTTGTTGATTTAAAAAAAAAATCTTTTATAGAATTTGTTAACTACACTGAATCAAAATATATATGTTATCAGAGTTCTAACATTGAAATGTTTTTTGAAGTTTTATAATAGCTGAAATGCAGCTCTACAATTTTTTTTTTACTTTATTAGTTATTCATTCAGAGTTAACACTATTGACAAAGGCAGAGAAATGGTTATTATTATGTTATTTTATATATTTTTATCCATTCACAGATCAGCTCTAGTCATCAGGAATGATGGATTTGATGACATTGAGAGGTGAGACTTTGCTGAAGCTACACATAACGTTCATTCATTCCTTACAGATGTTGCAAGACCAAGCTAGATATTCTATCCACAAGTTCTGTTTGCTGAACATCAGCAACCAGACACAGTCAGAACCTAGAGCTACATTATTTACATCTCTTAAGTATTTTCACTGTTCTGATGTTACAACTGAAAGCTTCGATGTTTTTGGGGGGAATTTATGAATCTTGCTTTTTCTTGTCATTAGAGGGTCCATGGTGGCTCGTAACAATCAAATGGAGAGAGATGCTCGTCGTCTGGGTCAGAGCTTGATCCGGATAGGGGATGAAGACAAGGATGATGAGGATTATGATTATGATGATGACCTTGTGGAGATGGAGACCACTGACATCATCTTAACTCCTCTTCGGAGGTCAGTCAGTGTGACTTTCTTTCTCTATAACCTATCAGGGTTAAATAAAACACTGATTTACTGTTTGTGTTTGGGCAGCCGTTGCAGACCACTGTCTAGAACTGCTGTTGCAGCAATGCCCAGAGTTCAGAGCTTTCAGGTAAGTTCAGTCAGTATTCAATTCTAATATACACTCCTGATAAATCTCTCTAAGGCTCTTCTAAAGTTTATGAAGTTAAGCTCCCCAACTTTGTGTTTCACTGTGTGTGGACGCAGGTGAATGTGAACATTCTGCAGGCTCAGAAGCTTGTCGGCGTGAACATCAACCCTGCCGTTTTTATCAGAGTTGGAGGTCAGAAAAAACACACAGCAACGCAGAAGTCCACTAACTGCCCATTCTACAATGAGGTATGTCAGAGTCAGGAATAAAACAAAAATCAAAAATCAGAGTCTAGTGTAGAAATCTCTTTGCAGATTAATATGGGGAAAAGAAGAATATTGCATAGTAATGTATTTATAAAAATGTTCTATTTTTGCTGTATTTTAATTACTTTTTCCATTTGTGCATTACATTTGTTGATAATTTTGAATGTATTTTATTTTCAGTTTCAATGCCATGTTTACTTTTATGTGTAGTTATTCTCCAAGATATTTGGACCACGCTTACATTTAAAAAATAATTAAATTTAGATACACAGAGAGACAGTGGGGTGGAATACATAAAATGGTGCAGTATAAGGCACCTCTGTAGAGTTTACAGGATCCAGGGTCCTGGTTTTCCTCAGCCCAGCCACAGGCTTTCTAGAGGATTTGGGTCAGGGGACTGAGATGGCTGTATGTTGTGGAAGAAGGAGAAAGCTGAGTTTGTATCTGGTGAACTATTTCCATGTTGATTTGACCATAACTTTCCTGCTGAAAGATCCAATGGAGACACAATTTTAACTTAGTGGTAGACTCCACCAGATTTTTATTGAAAATCCCCCATTATGAACTTCCTAGATAGTTCCTTATATAATGCTCTTTAACAAGTTTCAAAGGTCCTTGGGAGAGAAAAAGTCCCACTGCATCATAGATCCTCCACCATACTTAACTTAACGTAGTTACATATGTAACTGTGTGTTACATATGTGCTGAAAGCACTAAATGTTCCCTTCGCGCATTCACAGTTCGAGTAATTATACCAACAGAGTCACACCTGTGACACACCGGATGACCAGAGAGGCTATATATGTCTACGTCATCTGAGGCTCTGTACCTACAGAATCTTCTTGCAGAAGCAAGGATTCTGAGTGACAGAATCTCTGACGGTCATCCGGGATTCATAGAACCGTAATTACATACGTAACTTTTGTTGTATTTCATCCCCACTGACTGCCAGAGGGCGGTGCTGAAAGCACTGAATGACTAATACCAACCATGTCACGAGGACTCCTGAGCACATACTTCACTGAGAGGGCCCAGGGGTTGAGGGGCGGCCACATTAACATTGTAGAACCTGGCAAACGTGCCTGGGGAAGCCCATGATGCAGCAGCACATATGGCCTCCAGCGGAATCCCCCTCATAGCAGCCCAGTAAGCAGTGACGCTCCTGGTAGATTGGGTCTTCACACGGACCGGCAGCGGACAGCGTCCTGCTCTGTAGGCGTGGCAGATGACATTCACAATCCAATGGGAGGGAGGTTGTCTAGAAAGACAACAACCCAGCCTGAGATAGCCATAGCACAGGAAAAGCTGGTCTGATCATCTTATAGCTGCAGTGGTTGCACTCCAGCGCCCGAACTGGGCACAATAACCCAGACTCATCCGCCGTTGCACCTAACTGAGGCCGAAATCAAGCCAACCTCAATGGCTGGTTACGGTGCGAACTAGACAACACCTTAGGCACTCTACCGCCTTTCCCTCCGTAGAGTAGGCCACAAGGCGACACCAGAATCATCCGGACCCCATCGGAGACATGAGGGACTGACAGAAAGAGCATGCAGCTCTCGTACAGGAGAACTTGAGGCCAGGGATGAGCTAGCGCGTCCTGGCCCTGTGTGCTTGATGCCCCTGTTAGGGAATACCGCAGGGGGCAATGAGTTGACTCCTTCATGGCGAACAGATCCACCTCCACCTGACCAAAGTGGCCCCAGATCATGCGCACCACATCGCAGTGAAGGGACCACTCTCCCGGAGCAGGGGCCTGGCAAGAGAGAGAGTCCGCGACTTGATTGCGCTCCCCCAGTAAATACATCGCTCGTATGGTGGACAGATGAGGAGAGGTCCAATCCAGAAGATCCCTGGACACGCCGATCTGGTGCCACCCTGATGGTTGATGTGGTGAACAACAGAGGTGTTGTCTGTTTGAACTAGCACATGCCGTCCTTCTAGGTGGCGCTTTCGCTGACGCCAGAGACCCTGAACCGATCTGTGTTGCCACACAGCACCCCTGGCATCTGTTGTGACCACCTCCCTGCAACACACCACTAACCCCATAGGGACGCCCCTGGACAAATAAGTCCCGTCTCGCCATGGAGCTAGGGCACGAAGGCACGTCCTCGTAATGGTGAGCCTGCGAAGCCTCTGCAGCCTGGAGTCTAGGCGAAAGCTCTTGAGCCACCTCTGCAAAGGACACAGAAGGAGCAAACCAAAGGGCACAACATGAGTGACTGTAGTCAGTTTGCCTAGCAGCTGCAGGAAGGTGATGTGGGGAAACCGCCTGCCCACCCTGAATCGACTGACCAACTGGAGTATGTCGGCCACCCTGACAACAGATGGATGAGCCCTCATGGTAGTTGAGTCCAAGAGCACCCAGAGAAAAGTGGTCGTCTAGGACGGAACCAGGCAACTCTTGCCTCAAAGTCAAGTTGACCCCAGAGGCCTGTAGAGGCGAGAAGGCCACCTTCACGCACCGAGTAAACACCCTTGGGGAAAGGGAGACGCCAAAAGGGAGCACCCGTAATTGCCAATGGCGACCCCGATAGGCAAACCTGAGAAAACGGCGATGTTCTGCCGCATTAGGCACATGAAAGTAGGCCTCCGTCAGATCTATTGACGTAAACCAGTCTCCCTTTGCAACGGCCTGAAGAACTTCTTATGTCATAAGCATGTGGAAGGGAAGCACCCTCAGGAACTGATGAGTCCCCTCAGATCTAAAATGGGGCGAAAACCGCTTGTTTTCTTTGGCACAACAAAGTACATCGAATAGTAGCCCCTGGGTTGCCACAGAAGGTCTACAGCCTCAACTGCACCCTTGGCCAGGAGGGTGGAAAGCTCCTGGTCCAGTGCTTGGGATTTCACGGGGTCGGCGTGAAAAGGGGGGCTGCCGTCGGAACTGTAAACTGTAACAGTGGTTCAAAGTGGAAACCACCCACGGATCCACCGTATGAGCAGCCCAGAAACTGAGCTGCAGATGAGAAAATATTCGACCGCTGGCCCGGCATCATCTTCGATCCCCACTGCCCCTGGCAGTCCTAAGGAGGGAGCGACCAGGATCCCGGGTCTGTCTAACTGGGCGGCGGACTGGCTGACAAAAGTCCCTGCCGGGTCTCTGCTGCACCTCTTGGGGATAGAAACCCACAGATCTATCACCATGCCGAGGTGGAGGCCGAGCACCGGGGCTAACAGAAGGAAGGCTCGAGCGCTGAGGAGGAGGAGGGGGCATACTCCTGTGGAGGCCAGAAAGCTGCTGGCTAGTCTGGCACGCTTGAACAGTTCGCTCCAGCGCCTCCACGGCTGCTGATCCAAACAACTACCCCAGCACGACTGGGACACTCCTGAGGGTCCGACGGCATGCTTTGGTCGGAGGAGACTGGGCCAGCCAGACCTGTCGACGAGCTTGGACGAGAAAAGACATGACGCAGCCGAGCTCTCTGGTCATCAGCGCAAAGGCCTGCAATGCTGCGTCGCCAAACCTAACTGCCACAGTTGCACCACAAGCGTCCTGAAGGGATGCAGAGAGGACAAACATGAGATGTGCCGTGGAATTGCCAAGGCGGCCAGCACGTGATTCCTCTTAGAGGGGGGCAAAGAGACTGTGGTCTCACCATGGCGCTTTGAACGCCTGAGGGGGGCCACCTGCCCAGAGGGCGGGAGGTCAGCATCATCCTGAGGGCACAACTGGGCCAACCGAGCCACCCTCGACGCATGGGGCATGAAACTACAGTTCATGCAGGGATTCTCAGACAGCGCCTCCACCAGGTGATCACGCCCAAGGCAGGTAGGGCTCAGATCATGGCCATCGTCTGCCTGAAGCTCAGCCCCACAATTCATGCAGCAGTGGGAGCCATTCATGTCCAAGACTGAAAACAAGGCTCACCCCAATTAAGATGGGAAAATAAATAAGCTAAAATGGGGAGAGGGGGCGTTAATGCTGCAGTCACCAATTTTAGCAGAGCAGGCAAACGAAATAAGGGGCCAAGAGGCTGCAATTAGGAGCGGGGGGCGCAAACGCCGCCGTCACCACTATAGCCGAGCAGGCAAACGAAAAGATCGGTTACAAGTCGGTTACACTGAGAGAGGGGGCACAGCAACACCGCTGCCTTCACCAGGTATAAAAAACACAACTAAAAACAGCTTAACACCGTATGCCAAACAGACCACACAGTCGGTTACACTGGGAGAGGGGGCGACTGCTGCCGTCACCAGGTATAGAGCCAAATTAACAGCAGCCAAGCTGCAATAACACCACAGACACAGTAACAGGAAGCCGTGAGCTGGGAGAGGGGGCGTGAACGCTACCATCACCAAAAAACAGCAAACAGATCAACCTGTTGCAGCCCTAGGAGGGCGAAAATACCTCAACTCCAGCAAGCGACAGGCACTCCAGGCAACGGGGAAGCAAAAGCTCAAGCGAACAGCACACGAGAAGAAATAAGGAACAGAGCCTTGGATGACGTAGACATACAGGGGTTGGACAATGAAACTGAAACACCTGGTTTTAGACCACAATAATTTATTAGTATGGTGTAGGGCCTCCTTTTGCGGCCAATACAGCGTCAATTCGTCTTGGGAATGACATATACAAGTCCTGCACAGTGGTCAGAGAGATTTTAAGCCATTCTTCTTGCAGGATAGTGGCCAGGTCACTACGTGATACTAGTGGAGGAAAACGTTTCCTGACTCGCTCCTCCAAAACACCCCAAAGTGGCTCAATAATATTTAGATCTGGTGACTGTGCAGGCCATGGGAGATGTTCAACTTCACTTCCATGTTCATCAAACCAATCTTTCACCAGTCTTGCTGTGTGTATTGGTGCATTTTCATCCTGATACACGGCACCGCCTTCAGGATACAATGTTTGAACCATTGGATGCACATGGTCCTCAAGAATGGTTCGGTAGTCCTTGGCAGTGACGCGCCATCTAGCACAAGTATTGGGCCAAGGGAATGCCATGATATGGCAGCCCAAACCATCACTGATCCACCCCCACGCTTCACTCTGGGCATGCAACAGTCTGGGTGGTACGCTTCTTTGGGGCTTCTCCACATCGTAACTCTCCCGGATGTGGGGAAAACAGTAAAGGTGGACTCATCAGAGAACAATACATGTTTCACATTGTCCACAGCCCAAGATTTGCTCTCCTTGCACCATTGAAACCGACGTTTGACATTGGCATGAGTGACCGAAGGTTTGGCTATAGCAGCCCGGCCGTGTATATTGACCCTGTGGAGCTCCCGACGGACAGTTCTGGTGGGAACAGGAGAGTTGAGGTGCACATTTAATTCTGCCGTGATTTGGGCAGCCGTGGTTTTATGTTTTTTGGATACAATCCGGGTTAGCACCCGAACATCCCTTTCAGACAGCTTCCTCTTGTGTCCACAGTTAATCCTGTTGGATGTGGTTCATCCTTCTTGGTGGTATGCTGACATTACCTTGGATACCATGGCTCTTGATACATCACAAAGACTTGCTGTCTTGGTCACAGATGAACCAGCAAGACGTGCACCAACAATTTGTCCTCTTTTGAACTCTGGTATGTTACCCACAATGTTGTGTGCATTTCAATATTTTGAGCAAAACTGTGCTCTTACCCTGCTAATTGAACCTTCACACTCTGCTCTTACTGGTGCAATGTGCAATAAATGAAGACTGGCTACCAGGCTGGTCCAATTTAGCCATGAAACCTCCCACATTAAAATGACAGGTGTTTCAGTTTCATTGTCCAACCCCTGTATATAGCCTCTCTGGTCATCCGGTGTGTCACAGGTGTGACTCTGTATAATTAATTGAACTGCGCATGCGCAAATAAAACATTCAGTGGTTTCAGCACTGCCCTCTGATGGTCAGTAGGGACGAAATAGAATAGATGTTTTTTCCACATGTCATGAATTGCAAATCAAAAGTAGAGTAAACTGAAGTTGTTTCTTCTTTTCAATTTTTTTTCAGAATTTCCAGTTTGAGTTCCAGGAGGTTCCACAGATGTTCTTTGACAAAGTCATAGAGATAAAGGTTCCTCCAAATTTTATTTATTTATTTAAATTTATTTCTGCCTTTAAGAGACCAGGGGGCATCATGACCACTTATAACTTTTTCTCTTCTCAGGTGTTTCACAGAAGGACTTTGGCTTTCCTCATGACTCACATTGGGACCTTCAAGATTGATATCTCCACTGTGTACAGTCAGCCAGGTACAGTACTGCTTACAACTCACAACAAACTACTCTTATTTGTGACCCTATCTAAACCTTGCTCACTCATCATCTCTCTGCTGCTCCAGATCACCGTTTCTACCAGAAATGGGCTCCTCTCACTGACCCAACAGACACCAGGTCAGGAGTAAAGGGCTATGTCCAGGCCAGCCTTAGTGTGCTGATGAAGGGAGACGCCCCTCACATGCCCGGTCAACCAGCGGGCACCTCGTCTGGAAGCAGCGAAGACATTGAAAAGTCAGCAATATTAATTATGGTTATTACTTAAGAAAATGTAATATCAGATAAATTAAAAATACAAAAGTGATGTTTGGTTTGAAATAATACATTTATCATGGATATTTCTGTTGTGGCTATCAAAGCTTTTACTAGCACCAGAACATTATAATCTCATTATAATATGGGATCCCTCAGGGGTGTGTTTGAGGCACTCTTCTGTTCATTTTGAATATACTGCCTCTAGGGCCAGTCAGTATATTTCTTTTCATTGGTTTGGAAATTACATGTGTATTTACAACGCTCTAAAAAAATTACAATGCCTTTCAAAACTGTCATATATTTTAGATTATGGATGGAAATAAACTTCCTATGCTTCAATGGAAATAAAACAGATTATGAAATTGTGACTGGTCTGGATGAGGTTGATAATTGTGCTCTAACTTCATATAATCCCTATTGATTGAGAAAACTGGTCGTGATTCTTGGATGTCTATGTCTTGTTTGCCAATGACATAAGAGATCAAATATATGTAAAAACTTATCACACTACAAAAGAGCCTTTGACTGAGGTGAATTTAGTTTTATTATGCTGTATTTTTGTTTTTAAAGACATCTGTTACTTCCTCGCGGCATGCCGTTTGAGCGTCCATGGGCCCGGTTTCGTGTCAAAATCTACAGAGCTGAGGGTCTCCCAACCATGGAAGCAGGGCTGATGGCAAAGATGTCCGTCACTGATCGGGCGGTCTTTATTGATCCCTATGTACAGGTGATCTTCGCTGGACAGCAGGTACATAGATACACATACACATATTCTTGACGTTGAATTTTTAATTGACACAGATTTTGTCTTGTATGCTGTGTGACTTTAAATCACAGTCTTGATTATATGTAATATTTTAGGTTTCTGGTCTTTTGGTGGAAAGGTTTGATTGAATTTGCTAAATTTTTAATTCTTATCGGTCTACTTTATGTTTTTAGGGGGAAACATCAGTTGCCAGCGCCACCAGCTACCCAGTTTGGAATGAAGAGATCTCCTTTATTGAGCAGTTTCCCCCACTGGCACAGCGAATTAAAATCCAGCTCCTTGATGATGCCAAGATGGGAGACATAGCTTTGGCAACCCACTTCCTTGACCTCCAGCAAATATCTGACCCCACCAGAAATGGTATGAACCTGAAACGATGCATACAACTTCTCTCAACCTTCAATGATGCTGAGAAAGCTAAAATAAATTCAAAACTTCCAACAGAATCACATATTTGTATAAATATATTGGAACAATGGAAGATCTTATTGCTGTTGTTTTGTTGTTATATTTTATCACATTTTATTTTATCCTGATGCAGCGATCTGTGATAATACCGTGGCTGATGCACTCAGAAGAAATCAAGCACACAAAATCCTGAATCTCAATCTGATCACTGGGAGCTGATCACACTTGGGCTCTGACAATTTGTTGTTTTGCATTGTGGTGTAACTATTATTCCTCCTCCCCTTCATTCACAAAGCATTGAATTTCTGAGTTCCTTTTGTCTCTCACTCTCCACCATGCCCAATTGTGAAGTGTCATCATTCACATTTTAGCTTTTGTTATCATGGGGGAGCTTGAGTCTGTTATAGAGTTGACCTTATGTTTTTAAAATATATGTGTATGTGAAATATTTTATGTTTACCTAATACGTTTTCTTGGAAAACATAAAAAGGTTTAATTGACAAAGTAAGAAACTGTAACATTGTAAATGTATTTTTAATTGTAATCTTAATACTCCTTCTCATTTCCCCATGCAGGGTTTAACCCAGCCTTTGGTCCATGTTGGGTTAATCTTTACGGTTCACCACAGAACTCCACCCTGGGAGACGTCCACCAGGTAAAATACATTCACATGAACTAAGCATTTACAGCAAGAATGAAGGGTTTATGCTACTTATTTATACTGAATTCACCAATTCCACACTGTTATCTGTACATGAAGACTACAGAAAGCTGATTTCTCATGAAATTGCCATTATAATGCTTAAGAACCGTATTTATTTATTAGATTATTTTATTGCTTAATTGAAAAACAGAGGCAATATCAGTGAGCTGAGAAGTTGCTGCTTGTTAAATATAGCTGGTTTTTGACAAGGTCAAGTTATGCTAAAGCATAACGTGTTGAGAGAGTCATAGTTTTTTTAGCCATATTTTAAAGGAAAATAAGAAAAAGATATAAAACATGTAGCTGTGGTAGAAATAAGAAAGTAAAATAAAACTTGTTAAACTTTTTTTCAGGCCTTAAATGAGGGTTTGGGTGAAGGAATCTTCTATCGAGGTCGAATCCTCCTGGCTCTCTCCATGGATCTTTATTCCTCTCCCTCTGCCATCCCCACAGATACAGGCTCTGTTGCAGCCGCAAAGGTACCCCTTATAGGACACTGTGATAGTAAACAACCACTTTATCAGCCATATGTACCTGTTCTGAATCTGTAACTGAAACTTCATTGTTTGGGCCTTGAAGGTGAAAGGAGCACGGGGCAAGTTTGGACTAAAGAAGAAAAAGAACAGCAAGAAGGAGAAGACGGAAGGTTAGATTTCATAGAACATTTGGTATTATCCATCAAAAAGTTTCATGTTTTAGTACAAAACTTTGCCTGGGAACAAACCCGTTTCAGCTATCTTTAATAGCTGCAACACAGTAATTTTCATGTTTGGTTGGTTAAAAAAATAAAATTAAAAATAAATTTTTTTAACTTTTTGCTGCCAAAGCAAATTCAGCTACGAGTGAATTAGCTGATGAGTCTGAAGAGGCAGGGGTTGAAGTACCAGAGTCTGTCACTGTGGAGGTCGAGGAGATCCACCCCCTGCCTGAGGTCAGTATAACCACTCAGTTTAGTTTATTAATACTCTGCCACTTTACTTTATTTTCAAGGGTAAATTAGCCAAATAAAGAGTGGCTAAATGTTTATATTAAATAATCAAAAAAATAGAGTAGATTTTATTTCTGAATTACTTGTTCAACTCAAAATTATGTTTCTTGCTTCTATCTGTTTTTTTTCTCCTCTGTGTCTTTACCTTGAAAGAGAGGAAAAGGTGCAAAAAGTTCATTTGTAGTAATTTCTATATATGTTACACTATTATTAAAAGTGAAAAATAAAAATAATAGATTTTATCCTTTCTAATTTTCATTTAAATTCGGGCTGCACGGTGGCACAGTTGGTAGCACTGTTGCCTTGCAGCAAGAAGGTCCTGGGTTCAATTCCCGGGTCTTTCTGCATGGAGTTTGCATGTTCTCCCCGTGCATGCGGGGGTTCTCACCGGGTACTCCCGCTTCCTCCCAAAGACTGTGAATGAGTGTGTGCTTGGTTGTTTGTGTGTTGCCCTGCGATGGACTGGCGACCTGTCCAGGGTGTACCCCGCCTCTCGCCCATAGACTGCTGGAGATAGGCACCAGCCCCCCCCGCAACCCACTATGGAATAAGTGGTAGAAAATGACTGACTGACTGACTTTTTTTACCCTTTTTCTACTAAAGAAAGATTGTCTAGAGATGCAAAATGCACTCACTGTATTTCCTTAAATTGATGCAGAGGCCTTTATTTGACTGACTAATTTAAATTCAGATTTGCAACATTTGGGTCAGTGGCATGTTAATTCAGAGCTAATATTATCAGTATTAATCTATTGGGACTTCATTTCATTTTTAACTGTATTTTAAAAGTTTAGTGAAACTTTTAGCAAAATCTGTTATTGTACACAATATATTTATTTTTCCTTCAGGGTTATCTGGGACAGAAGGAGGAGTTTCTGCTGTTTGCATCTCTGTTTGAAGTCACAATGATTGACCCTGCAGTAGGAACAAAACCACTAACCTTTGAACTTTCCATAGGTAAACATTGGATAATATGTTTTTTTTTTTTTTATTACTAATACATTTATTACTAAATATTGATACAGATTAAAACTGATTTGTGTTAGTCAACTGCAAGACAAACAAACTGCTCCTCTAAGAAATACATTATTACATGCATGCTAAATATTTTTAAGGCACTTCAGAACAAATTAGAGCTGCCATGTGTTTTTTTTCTCAGTTTTAGTGGCACAGACTCAAAATTTTCACTGAATATGCATCCTAAAGAACGTTTTGGCATTGGAGAGGGTCAGCATCTGATTTAGCTCACTTATTTACCATTTTATTTTTCTGAAATCAGCTTTTGATTTTGACATTAAACCCCAGAGGTCCCTCATATTTTTTGTGTTTGGCAGGAAATTATGGGAAGGCAGTGGGAGTTGGGAAGTCTAAGAAAAGCCAGAGCAGGGAGGAGCTGAGGAGGAGCAGAGAAAATCTGACTGAGGAAACACATGGTCTGTTGGGGTCGGAGGATGAGCTGGAGAGAGAGGAGATGACCAATCCTGAACTGGGGAACAGATCTGTGTCTTCTGCCATGAGACCTCAGCCCACTGAATATGACAGGTAGACAGTCAAAAATCACTCCAGCTGGTCAGTTCTTTGGACCTGCCCCAGGTAGTGTAGGAAGTATTCTAAAAGTTGTTTAACTTCATAAATTTCTTCAATTCTTTTAATGTAAAAGTTATAGACCACACAGTTGGGGTCCTCAGGCAAAGGTTAGAAAACTCAAGTTGTCTTGAAGAAAGCTGATCAGAAATCTAATTGGTACAAACCTTTTTATTGTATATGAACAGCTAGGTTCCAGTTTCAGAACATAATTACTGCATAGTCACATATTAAGGTGACTATGCAGGAACAAAACCCAAAATTAGATCAGCTGCTGTCCTGTATTATTCATTTAGGTATTTATTATTTTTTAGCAGGGAAAATTACATAAAACAATGTTAAATTAAAATAAACAGTTGTGCTGTCTATAGGCCCTCTAGCCTAAGGCTAATTTCCAGGCCCTGGTTATGCCCTGGTTAGACCTTTAGAAGTTAACCTTTAAAACTAATAATACAACGAAACCTATTTAGAACTAACAGTAAAATAAGACACAATCAAGAAGTTAACTTGTAAAACTACTATCACAAAGAATTATATTTTAAAGAGTAAAATAATAAAAATAATAAAAACAATGCATAAAAGGTGCCGAGCAGCATAAGATCAGAATCAGAATCAGAATCAGCTTTATTGCCAAGTTTGTACATACAAACAAGGAATTTGACTCCGGTACACTCTGCTCTTTGGTTTTTGTTTTTGCACTACAGAATATACATGTCTACAATGTACAATATACACATATATAAATAAATAAAAAGGTGCATTTGCAACATCTGTATGCTGTTGGTTTGTACTCTATTGAATGTTCAACAGAGAAACAGCCTGGGGGAAGAAACTGTCTCTGTGGCGGCTGGTTTTAGTGAACAGCGCTCTGTAGCGTCAGCCTGAAGGCAGAACTCTGAACAGTTTATGTGCAGAGTGTGTGGGGTCTGCAGAGATTTTAGCAGCTCTTTTCCTGACCCTTGACCTGTATAAGTCCTGGATGGAGGGAAGGTCAGCCCTGATGATTCTCTCTGCAGTCCTGATTATTCGTTGCAGTCTGGACCTGTCCTGTTTTGTGGATGAACCAAACCACACTGAGATGGATGAAGACAGGACAGACTGAATGATAGCAGTGTAGAAGATGACCAGCAGCTCCTGTGGAAGGTTGTACTTCTTGAGTTGCCTCAGGAAGTACAGTCTCTGCTGGGCCTTCTTTCGAACAGTGTCTATGTGTGAAGACCATCTCAGGTCCTCAGAGATGGTGGTTCCTAGGAACCTGAAGTGGTCCACAGCCGACACGGTGTTGTTGAGGATGGTGAGGGGGGTGTATGGAGGTGGTGTTTTCCGAAAGTCCACCACCATTTCCACAGTCTTGAGTGGGTTTAGTTCCAGGCAGTTCTGACTACAATTTCAATTCAGTTTATTTATATAGCGCCAATTCACAACACATGTCGTCTCAAGGCACTTCAAAAAAGTCAGGTACATGCATTACAATTAATCCGAATCATTGAACAGTGGAGTCAGATTCTGTTATTTATTCAAATTGGATAAAAAGTTTGTCTATCTAAGGAAACCCAGCAGATTGCATCCAGTCAGTGACTTGCAGCATTCACTCCTCCCGGATGAGCATGTAGAGACAGTGGACAGTCACTGGCGTTGACTTTGCACCAATCCCTCAAACTGAGCATGCATGTAGTGACAGTGGAGAGGAAAAACTCCCTTTTAACAGGAAGAAACCTCCAGCAGAACCAGGCTCAGTGTGAGCGGCCATCTGCCACGACCAACTGGGGGTTAGAACGAACAGAGCAGAGACACAAAGAGAACAAAGAAGCACTGATCCAGGAGTACTTTCTATGGGAAGG
The DNA here is from genome assembly GCA_036173005.1 of Crenichthys baileyi. Lineage (NCBI taxonomy): Eukaryota > Metazoa > Chordata > Actinopteri > Cyprinodontiformes > Goodeidae > Crenichthys > Crenichthys baileyi. The sequence continues at coordinate 692,092 of JAHHUM010000037.1, forward strand.
AAAAGGTAAACGTTAATGGATGTAGCTCCTTTAGTCGTTTCACCTAGAAAGAACAGATAAACTCTGAGCCAGTTTTCAATGTTAGAGTCTGAAGAGAGCACATAGAGTTAGTTACAGTAAAAGCTCAGTCAGTAGCTATGTCTAGGAGAGAGAAAGGGTTAAACACTGAAAGACAGGGCCATGTGGATCATCGGTAGAGGGTGAGCATTAAGTTGTTGCCAGCAGAAGCTCGGACGATGCCCCTCTCCAGAAAGGTGTTACAGGTAGACACAGAGTCAGGCCAGGTGTAGCCACTGGTGGAGGCTGGGACTACACCAGTGTATCAGGCGATCCACCTCCTGCCTGTATGCAGACTCATCACCGTCCTGGATCAGTCCAATGACAGTGGTGTCATCTGCAAACTTAAGGAGTTTCACGGACGAGTCCGCTTAGGTGCAGTCATTTGTGTACAGGGAGACGAGGAGTGGGGATAGAACACACCCCTGGGGGGCACCAGTACTTGTTGATCTGGTTCGGAAGAAGATGCTCCCCAGTCTCACCTGCTGCTGTCGGTCCGTCAGGAAGCTGTTGATCCACTGACAGGTGGAGGCTGGGACGTTGAGATGGGAGAGCTTCTGGTGGAGGATGTCTGGTATGATAGTGTTGAAGGCCGAGCTGAAGTCTACAAACAGGATCCTGGCGTAGGTCCCTGGGCGGTCGAGGTGTTGCAGGATGAAGTGTAGACCTAAGTTAACAGCATCATCTGCTGTACAAGATGTACAAGTTTCAGTGCTGCTGCTCTTAATTGTGCTTCACTACCACTCTTGTGTGTAATTTACAAATTAATAAATAAAAATGATAAACAATAATAAGCTTGAAATAGTAGTAAATGGATCAGAGCCTTGCAAAAGTATTTGTACCCCTTAAACTTTTTCAAATTTTGTCACATTAGGGCTTAGGGGATGGGCGAGAGGCGGGTTGCACTCTGGACAGGTCGCCAGTCCATCACAGGGCAACACAGTAACACCAGAAAAACAACCAGGCACACAGACACTCATCCCTAAGGGCAATTTAGTGAGACCAATTAATCTAATGGTCATGTTTTTTGACTGTGAGAGGAAGTCGGAGAGAACCCAGAGAGAACCCACGCATGCATTAGAAGAACAAGCAACCTCCTTGCAGAAAGACACCAGGCCAACATTCAAACCAGGACATTCTTCCCCAAAGGCTTGTTGTCATACTTGTAACGGAAATCCGCAATGAGCAGCAATCAGCACCCACTCTAGAGACATGTTTAACCTTTTTTACGAGGTTAAAATTTTAATATGCATCCCATAAACTGGTAGTGATTGATGCAGGGATAACAGGCTATATCTTACTAGTTTATGTAGTGAGCTATAGCGTGTTTTTGTTTGACAGCTTCTGCATGTCTCTTTCCTTTTTTTAGGTCATTTAAGTGTATTCAACTGCAGCCCCCGGCAATGAATCTAAAGCCTTGTCTGTATGTCTGGAGTCAGTTTGAGGATCACAGCTTTCGTCTCTATCAGGCCAACTGGCTAAGCAAGATGGCCGACAGGCTGGTGGGGGTCAATTGCTTTCAGTTCGTTCTCAGAAATGGCATTGAGTGAATTATTCAGTGTCTCCAAAGCTCTTCCTCTGTCTTTTAGGAGATCGGTCTCAATCAGGTGGAACATCTCCTGCGGAGGCCGAAGAGTAAAGGAAAGGAACGTTTGATTGAAGTGTTACTAGAGTTGGTGACTTGTTGCAAGTGAGTTTCCATCAGAAATGTTGATCAGAAATAGAATGATATTTGGATTATTATCAGTTTGTCCTCTCTTGCTTTGCAGACAGTTCAGTGCTTTCTCAGACAAGAGATCTCAGTCCCGTCCGAACAGCCTGGATAAATGCAGGCGGGAGTTTATCAAGAAGAATTTGGTGAGTCTGTTCCCAGCTATGTTTCTGCTTCTAACAACGTGACTGCCAGTTTCTAACTGACTGTTTGTAGGTTCTACTAGCTAGACAGGCAGTCAGAGCCAGGCGAAGGATTACCAGAACCAAAACCAAAGAGCAATTGATGGAAAGCTGGAAACTCCTGAGGAAGCTTCGCCAACTGGCTGTAGAGGTAAGAAAACACAGAAAGATCTTACAAACTGTAACTCACCAAAAAGACTGCACATTCTTTGACTGAGCTCTGACATCTCTTACTCCAGCCCCAGAGCACCATCCCAGATACTTTTCTCTGGTTGCTTAATGGAAGTAAACGACTTGCTTACGTCAGGATTCCTTCACACTCCATCCTTTTCTCATTGGTGGAGGAGCAGAAAGGGCGGGACTGTGGCCGCATCACCACTCTCTACATGAAGGTAAATATGGCACATCAGTCTGCTTTTACAGATTATTCTTAAAGTTGTCATTTTGGTAGGTGTCACTGTTATAAAACAGAGTAGTGATGAGTCCTAGGTGCTAGGTGTAAATTTAAAATCCCTTCATGCTGTCCCAGGACTGCACTACTACTTTAAAAAAACTGTCAGAATGCAGACGGTCTTTGTAGGGTCCTTGCGAGGTCTTTTTGAGTGTTTTGGGCTACACATTATGTGTCATGTTGTTTGAGAGTTCCCAGCCTTTACTAAACACGGGTATTAAGACTGTAGCTGTTCATTATTATGGTGGCATAATGTTAGTGTCCTGGGTGAGGCATGGATGCCAATGCATACTGTGCATACCCTGCTAGGTCATCTTGCAAATTAAATGTGTAGCAATGGTTTACGCCCTCCTCCGGAGTAGGGCTTCAAGCTGGGTTGCTGGGAGACCAAGCGAAGTGATGAGGATTTCAGTCTACAATTTAAATGCAAAATACCCCACCGTTATTAATAGCACTGAGATTACTTCAGGCTTTAGAGTCATAGTATTATTGGATCACTATGTTCAATGAAAAATTCACAAATTTTGGAGTTTGTGTGCATGATAGCATTTGACTTTATTCACCTCAAAGGGTGCTGGAGAAAGTAAAAAATGTTATACATGATGGCGTGCTCAGCAGCCCCTTCATCTGGATCCTTTCATGTTGCTGATCAGCTGATAATAGCATAGTTGCTTTCTTTGCCATAGAAAAGCTGAAACTTATTGTGGAGGAGCAGCAAACTCCAGATATAAAGGGAAACAGAGGTGACAAAGGTGACAGATTGATAGGCAACAAGCTGGTGCAGATTTGACACCCGTGGTGGTTGTATTTTGGTAAGGTGGCTGGGATAGCACAGTGGAAAAAGCTTTGGTGGGTACTAGGATTGTAGCAGCATCATGGTTGCTTTCTCACTGAAGTAGATTTTCCAGAGTTGCCACATTCCAGCAAACCTCCGAGAAGACATTGAGGTCTTCAAGACTGTGGGGCATCCATCCTGCAGTGTGAAATGACCCTTATCCAGACAGACAAAAACAGTTCAGATGAATTAGTAGAGATCAAAGTACAACGAATTAGACAGACTGGGACTCAGCTGGGCTGCTGGGGGTCATTCGGAGGATTTTTGGATAAATATAATACCTACCTTCTAAAAGTCATGCTGGCAGAAAGTAATAATACTACAAAATACTGGTTTCAAAAGCACTACCCCACTGCCAATTAATTTATCAATCTTAATGTATTAGAACAAATACCCTACTTGATCCCCTCATAAAAAGATTTGTTAGAAGAGTGAAGAATTCTTGTAATAAACTTAACATTTTACTTGGTACTGAGTCACTAAAATGCTACAAACAGCATGCTTTATACTTTTTGATAATAACATTTTCATCTCTACCCAAAAACCATCTGTGGTTGTTCATTTTTACTGAACTATTGTTCTCATTAATGGCTCCCATCACTCTTAGTTTGTGATATATGTCTGACTCCTAAATCCTCTGTGAACCTTCATTTTCTATTATCTCTCATATTACATTAAACTCATTCTCCAAAATGATGCTTCCGGTGTAAAACAGGACTTGCATCCTGATATTTTTTATCATCTGTGTGCTGTTGTTTCAAGTTCAACTTATTTTCTTCTCTGTGCTATAGTCTCCAGGATGCTCACCAAGTGAAATCTTTGCAAAGCTGGAGGTGTACCTGTGGCTTGGTTCTGTCAAGTACAGTAAAGAAGCAGTCAGCAGCCTCCCAGAGGAGTTCATGCCTATGTATGAGGAGGAGGAGGAGACACAGAGACAACTGCTTTCTGTGGAGGAGAGGAGAATGATTCCTATCAGTCTGTCCTGCCAAGGTGAGTCCCCTTATCACCAAAAAAGCGAAAGGTCGTTATCTTAAAAGTTCTAACTGATCCAAAGTCTCATTCGAGAGAACCTGTGAATCTCTCTGTCTCTGCAGACTGCAGGTACTTCCAGCTGCGGTGTCACCTGTACCAGGGTCGTGGCCTTTTGGCTGCAGATGATGACGGCCTGTCAGATCCTTTTGCAAGGGTGATCTTCTCTACGCAGTGCCAGGTCACCAGGGTAGGTCCAACTACTCTACTGGTTGAAAATACACGAATGTTCTAGCACAGAATGACCTGACATGTATCTGTATGACTTTGAACAGATGTTGCCGGACACCCTCTCCCCATCCTGGTGTGAGTGTTTGCTGTTTGACAGAGTTCTGCTGGAAGGAACAAAAGAGCAATTTCAACAAGACCCACCCCTCATCATCATCAACATCTATGATCACGACAAAATGGTAAATCTGTAAATCACTTCTTATGTTTCATATTTATATCTGTTCTATAGGTTAGAAAGTTGCTTCCAGTTTAACCAAGAGTTATTTTTATTTATTTAAGTTGCTTCCAGTTTAACCAAGAGTTATTTTTATTTATTTATTTTTGTCACAAAACTACAATTTAAAACAATTCAAATCAGTGGTGCTGGGTATGGTTTATGGCTTAGGTTGATTTAGGTTTATTGATTCATTTTAAACTCTGGGTCAGTGATAAATCTGTTAAAGGAAAAAGTGATTTAATCACTACGTGCCATTAATGGCTCCTGTGTCAGCAGAGTGATAACTTAATTTCAAGCAGTTTGTGAATTTCTATGTGTATGCAGGGCAGTCCGAAGCCTCTGGGTCGAGCTTATGCAGAGCCTGAGTTTAAAACTGTGGAGCAGTTCTATGAAAAGCCCAGACTTCAGTTTTACGATGTCAGCAGGGGGAGGATTCCTGCTGGAGAGCTCCTGGCTGCCTTTGAGCTCATTGAGCTCGACTACTCTGCTTTTGGAGAGGTGAGACTGATAAATAAATCAATCAGTCTAAATCTAATCTTTACCTGTACTTCATATTTTGTCTTGATAAATCCAAAACGTTCAATGTATTCTATTAAACTTTTATGTGATACTGCAGCAAGAAACAGTAACTGTGAGATGAAAGAAAAACGATGCATGGGTTTTAGCATTTTCACACATGAAAGTGTATTTGCTTTTGTATTAACCCCTTTTGCCTAAACATCCCTAAATTAAATCAACTCTAACCTTTTGCCTTTTGTTAAGTCAAGTCGAGTCAAGTTTATTTATATATCGTTTTTCAGTAATAAGGCACTCAAGGCGCTGTACATAAGGGAAAATATTACAATGATACAGAAAATCAAACAACAGAGGTAATTAAAAAAAAGAAAGAGAATAAAGAACATAAGTGAACAAACCATTCATTGAAACCAAGGAACATAAAGACAGGCCAGGGATAAAGAGGTGGAATAGTTTAAAGCAGGTAAAAGTTGTAAAACAACACCCCAAGCTTTGAACACCTCACAGTGCACTGATCAATCCATCATCTGAAAATGAAAAGAATATGGCACAACTGTAAACCTACCATGGCCGTCTGCCTAAACTGACAGGATGAGCATTGAGATCTTTCATCAGACCAGCAGCCAAGAGGCCCAGGGTAACCTGCAGAGAGGACCTGCAGAGACCCACAGCTCAGATGGGAGAACCTGCTTACAGGACAACTATTAGTCATGAACTCTATAAATCTGGCAAGATTTATAGAGACAAGAAATCCATTGTTAAAAGAAAGCCCTAAAAATTTCCCTTAGCATTTTACCACAACCCATGTAGGGGAAACAGCAAACATATCAAAGACGGAGACTAAAATTAAACTAAATGGTCTGCATGCAAAATGCTGTGTGTGGTAGAAAACTAACACTGCACTTCACCCTGAACACACCATCCCTATGGTGAAACATGGTGGTGGCAGCATCATCCTCTGTGCTTTTCTTTAGCATAGAGGAGGGAACTGGTCAGAGTTGCTAAGAAGACTGATGGAGTTAAATACATGTTAATCATGAAAAGACACCAAAGACATTTGGTGTCTTTTCATGTTTCTGGTGAACCTGAACTGTTACATTTCAGGAAACCTACATACAAAATTATAATTTTATTTAATGGTGTAGATTTTATCTTCTACACCTGATGCAATTGTTTTTCATAGTTTATTGCATTAAGATTAGGAGGTTTTAATTACCTGGATACCCTTGCGTTTGTTTTTAGCCAGTGAATGTTAAATACTATTAACATGATTATATAAAATTTGAAACAATAACACCGAATAAGATTATTGCAACAATCAATCACGGCTGTTTTTTCAACCCACTCCCTTGAAGCCCCGGCTCCCCATCAGTGTGGATCCTCAGAAGCTGACCTACCTCGATGAGCAGAGAAGTTATGTCATCCCAGAGGGAGTCCAACCTGTTCTGAAGACCTTTAGGATTGAGGTGAAGCTCACCAAAGGCACACCCATGCTGTTGAAATGTTCATTGATGATGGCTATTTGCATCTTTGTGTTTTGTGTTTTTCAGGTTCTTTTCTGGGGTCTGCGGGAGCTGAAGCGGGTGCAGCTGTTTGAGGTGGAGCGTCCAAAGGTGAGGGTTGAGTTTGGAGGAAAGCAGCTGGAATCTGAAGAGATCCAGAGCTACAAGAACAACCCGAACTTTAAAGAAGTGGTCCGCTACATTGATGTGGTCTGTATTTCTTTTCATGTCATCAAATGCAGTTAGAATTATTTTACGTTAACTATGATGAAGATCAGTAGCTGTGGCACCAGAGATCATTTTAAGAGCAATATCTGATAAATTCATGTACTCAAATTAAAGGTTACATTTTTATGAATTGTTTCTACATTTATTTTTTCTCACATCTTTGTGAAGTTTTCCGGCTGGAGGTTGCCAAAGCTCACAGAACATGAATCAAACTGAACATCCAGCTGCTTTCTGTCTTTGGTTTTATCAGGAGCTTCCAGAGCAGTCCTACCTCCACCCTCCTCTGACGGTGTTTGTGGTGGAACATCGGCCATTTGGTCATCTTGCTCTGGTTGGGTCCCATGTTGTCCAGAACCTCATGAAATATCTACGAGATCATGGAAGGGAAGAAGAGGAAGAAGAAGAGCAAAAACCAAAAGGTAACAGCATTAAAAGTAGTAAAAGCTGCAAAACGAGTTAGAATTTAATATATATTTTGGTATTTTTTTGGAAAGCAGGTTTGTATCATTTCAACACGCACTGCACTGCTTTAAACAACATCAAATATATTCTGTTGTGCTGAAAATGAACCAGACATTCATGCAATGCTTAACAACCTTCTCAGTCAGTTGTTTTCTGTGCTTTCTGACTATCTTTCAGAATTTCTCTGCAGTTTTAACTTGTTAATTACAGCAACATTACCTGTTGTTTACCTCATCTAAGTGTTAAAAAGA
>JAHHUM010000038.1:0-319496 GCA_036173005.1 Crenichthys baileyi
AAACGAGTACAAGCCTCCACAAATCTAAGCCACAGATAAAAGGGGTTCTTGAGCAAAACGTGTCAAACAGGAATGTTTAAAATGCAAAAAACTAAATGTTTTGTGAGAATATAGAGCAGTCAGTGTGTCTACTGAAAGTCAGGTTGTAATGGAAAATGGATGTTGGTAAAATTCTAATATTTATCAATCCTTCATAAAAGAGGAAAGGCAACACTCGACTTCTTGAAATACACAGTCCATTTTAGACAGCACATACAGTAGCATGTACAGTCTCACCAATAATACCCCAGTTGAACTAACTAATGCAGAGAATGTGTCTCTATTTATCTGTTAGTCTCCCCCTCCAGGTGCACACAATATTCATCTTTCCAGAGTCTAGAGTCAAAGAGCTGTTTGTCAGAGCTTAGGTGAAATAACATTAAGCAGATAACACTTTGCAGTGTCAGAGACTTTGTATAGTCTCTTGAAGGCCACACGCATCTGCAAGCAAACTCCTGCATAAAAGGTTATACTAGGTTCAGCTAGTACACAGAGTAATCCAACTTTATTACTGTATAATTACAAAGTATAAAAGAATAAAAGATCTTAACATCATAACAATCACATTTTTCCAACAATTAATTTTAAACTCTCTTTTCATTGTCTCATTTAAGGTAACAGGAGTTTATTATATGAGGATGTATATATATATATATATATTTAGCCATGACTTCATGTTTTTCCATAGATATGACATGACACGCTTGCCACTGTTCAAAAAGGGAAAGACAAGAGAATATGTCCTCAAAGTGGGCAGATGTATGTATTCCTTCGTTTTGAAATGGCTTCAAAAATAGTTATGTGCTTTAAGTTGCGCATATCTTAAGAAGTTTAGAACAACTGAAACCGTAACAAACATGAATGAGGGCCCAAATTTTACAGTAACAAAATCTCTAATTCTCAGTGTGAGAGAACAGCAGCAAATTTTTTATCAGTTGTCACAAACATCTTTACTAGTGGTTTCACTATCAGGGGACAGTTGAGTTCGCACACAATAGTAAAGATTTTATTGTCTTCACAACATTTATTATTTATTTATCCTTATAGTTAAAATAAAATTCAGAGGACTTGAAAACTTGATTTGAACTGACATAAATCCTTATTTGGAGAAGTATAAATTGACTGAAACCATGTCAGCAATCTGTGCCCAACACAGACAAAAATAGTGACTATATTGAAACTGTTAAGTCCAAAGTTTCATTTTTTTTCTCTAGATTGTATAAACCAGTTCGATACAAATGCACTACATGCCCAAATGTGTTGCAGATGTACCTGGTATCGAGGTGAAGCTTCTGGGAAAAACATCTCCAACACTGTGGTGATAAATGACCTCCTCCAATTTGCTATAACATGTAGAATTAGGGTCTTAGAACCGCAGCCTAAGCAGAAATTGGCACAGACTGCATTTCCAAGTGTGGAGCGCTGGTTTCGTTCCTAACATTTTGCTTCGCAATTCTGTAAATGCAGGAATTATCTCTTTAGTTTTTTTTCTTGGAACTATGGCTCTTGAACTTTTCTTGGCATGCCCACTCTCTCTCATTCACAAACACCACAGCTGTCTTTCAAAATGATGAATTAGTCTTCCACATGACTCAAACTTACAGTTCCTCTTTCTTTTTTGCAGTCCATTGGGTTTAAAGGAGACGTCCCCACTATACATCCTAAATGACATAGCCACATTAGCAGCCAGCCTACCCACATCTATTAGATAGTGAAAAAGCGGCATGTGCTGTATATTAGTTTTTAGCGACTAAACACTTGGGAGAGAGGCGACCTAGAATCAAGCCTTGTGGTGCTCTGAGTGTGTATGTTCTCATTGTCCTCTCAGCTTCACTTCTGAGACACGGAGAGAAAATGCTCATTAGATCTATGTGCTGAATCTCCGCTCTCTCTCTCTATCTCAATCCCCCTGTCATCTCTCTCTCTCTCTCCCTCTTTCCATCCGTCTGCTTAACAGATGGGAGGGTCGTGGGCACAGCTCTTCCCCCTCCCCCTGGAGAGGCATGGTGCCTGTTCGAAAGATCCCTCTTAATTCTTCTCTTAATTTTCCTTTCTTCACTGGATTCCTCTGGTTTCCTTTCGCCACTCTTCTTGTTTTTCATCGTCACCCCTCTAACTCAAAACACAAAGATGTTAAACAGACAGAGGAGCAACTGTTGTCCTTCTGTCTGTTTGATGCCACTGCGCTCTCTGACCTCAGCAACTGCCTGTGCCGGTCTGCCTCCAATTGTCTACTCCTGACCTGTGATAATTTAGGAATACCATTAGTTGTAAGTCTCTGAACCTTTCTCTGAGCTGACTCTGGTTGTCACTGATATCTTGCACACAAGTAAGTTTTTAGAAATCAAGCCAACAAGCCTAACCCTAAAATAAAAGTGGAGTGAAGTGGATCTCAGCAGGGTTCATATAGAGCGTTACACATAAAAAGTGTGTCAGACATCATTTATTCTAAAGAGTTAAACACACTAGTGGTTTGTGATGCCTCATTGATTTTGTTCTATTTTCTAGCAAAACCTACTGAAGAAACCACCCTCGACTGACTCTGTTCTGTGTTTAGTGTGATCCAAACAATGTGTGTTGATGGTACAAAATTATGGGTGCAATGCAACAATCCATCTCGGTTTGGGTGTATTTTTGATGTAAATCCACCTACCAAGTCACAGTCTGTCTGCAATCACTACCTCAGACTCTTGAGGCTGGCTGATATGAGGCTACCTTGCTTGGTTAAAGAACAGACCTTTTTCACAAACACTTAAACCTGGGATTTAAACACCACTTTGTCACCTCGTGTTTTCTGAATGGACTAATTGTAGCTTTTACCATCTTTGAGACAACAAGCGACGTAGTCATTGTCAGCTGACCTATTTAGTGGTCGCAAGGCTTCCTGACTTCAAAGAGTGATGTAGCGATGTAGCTGGCTGGGGAATATAAGACAAAAATATACTGGAGCCAGAGCAGATTGGTGCATCATGCAAATCATTTCTTGAAATAAACACACACTTGATAGGTTGCGCTAAAGTGTGCAGATAAAGACCAGATCACAAGACTTTAGCCAAGAGAAGTTTCTTCAGTGGTGGTAAAAAACACTACCCATGTATTTTCTCTGTACAACTTGAGATGTCTATAATTGTACTACTTTAGATCGACCCTGATGAGCTCCACTCAATACCTCTTTGGTTTTGCAATGCCAGCTTGAGTTTTGCTCACATGTGAAAGATATCACCGGCTTGATATGTGATTTAGGACCAGGCAGAGGCAGCTCAGGAGGGGCTCATCTTTGTAGGTTTGTGATGGAACTATTTTGTGAAAGAGCTACAGACATGGCAAGAAGCGATCTAAATCCCAGCTATAAATGTGTTGTAAAAGAGGCTAGACTCTACAGAGTATATAAAGTCTCCCTTTTTGTCTCCCCTTCTTTGTGTCCCCTTTTCTCTACTTTGGAATTAGTAAATTGGCTTAAAGTGTTACAGCTTTCGGATTTATATTTTAATTTCTTATTTTCTCATCTTATTGGCCCACATTTGATGAAGTATCAGTGTCAGAGTCCTGCAAAAAGCATTCCAGATGGGGCGAAAGTGCTGTGCAAGTTCAATAAGCAGAGGACAGCAATAATGGTGCGATTGCCTTTAGTTTATATATGTATATATAATATATATATTATATATATATATATATATATATATATATATATATATATATATATATATTAGCATCATGAGGGTAAATTGGATTTAGTGAGTCAGTGGTAATCTGCTAAGTGAAATGATGCTCCATCCACCACTAGGGAAGTAAAAGAGAAAGGAGCCCGATGAGGAGGTGGGCACTCACTTATTAACCAGAAGCTGTCTGGCTCTCATATGGGACGGGGGCGGGTGTGAGGAAGAGTGGGGGGGTTGGCGGCAAGAGAAATAGGGGGGAGGAGGAGGCAAGTTGCCCTGTTGTGTAGGAGGAGGTAGACGAGGCACAGATGAAAAGACATAGGGGAAGCTGACTGAGCCGAGGAGGCATCAATACGGGGCTAAGTGGCAGCAGAACCTCACCTCGGGGGAGTGCTGGCTGGTGCTGAGAGCCAGAATCAGGGATTAAATGCTCAGGACACAGGCTTAATCTTAGTGTTAACGTTACGTAAGGCCTAAGGTGTTGCCCCAGTGGGTGTTGACATTGAGCGGTTCAGCTCTGCTTAGCGAGCTGCACGAGGAACAAGAGGGAGGAAGTGGAGGCCAGGAGGCAGGGATCACGGAGGTAATGCCTCCCTTGTTTGGAGTGATGCCCAGGCTGGGTAATGTTGAGTACAAAGACTTGGGAGGGGATGATGCTGTCAGCCTGTGATGGAGGTACACCGGCTTGATTGATATCCTTGTCTGGCTGTCTTGTGCCAAGCGCCTTAGTGTTGGCTTGTAATCCTAGTTTGTCTGACAACATCCCTTTTTGTTGAGTACCAGAGGGCAGCTCTTTGTTTTCCTGTCTATGGATGGGTGTGTTTGTGCAGAGCAATGCTAAGATGTTTTGGATAGCCTCCTTAGAGCTGCCACAGTGTTATTTAGGATCTTACTTTTATTGTTATAATGGTGCAGTCTGATTGTTGTGCTAGCTGCCAAAAGAAGCATTTTAGTACTTCCACGGGTGGGTGTATTCCAAATCTCTAAAAGTTTTTTTTTTTTTTTGTCTGTCGTTTCTTTATTCTTTAGACTCCATTGTCTCACGTTGTATTCTGTTTTCATGCAACGGCAGTTTTTCAGTTGACAGATTTGTAAAATATAGAAAATTATGGTGATGATGTTTCTTAAGAAAAGGTTTTGCGTTCAAGTATAACTCATGGGCCAGTATGAGATTCTTACTGTATGATAACATTTAAAAACAGAGTATTTACATAAAGTTTTGTTACAAAAATGGGTAATGGGTATTCTTATTGCTGCAAATATAATATAACAATAAAATATAATATAACATTGATTATTACATTGGTAATATTGTTATATACAGCAATTATCTATTCCCCTAGAAGATTTAGGTTCAATGTTATATTTAAACGTTAAAAACATGTTTCGTTGGACTGGAAGTAAAATTACAATTTTGGACAAGCTCAGCCGATGTTCTGACCTAAAACAGATACAGTAGCTCTGGAGAGCGTTAAAGAGTAGGGTGATGGCACAGAGCCCTTGCAGTCTCAAGGACTTGGAGCTCATTACCAAAAAGAAATAATAAAAATGCCAAATGCCAAATATAAGCAGGGTTTAATTATATAAAGATTTGTCCTCGTATTATTGAGAAGTGTACATAATTTTCAACATTTCAAATAAATTGTTTCAAATATAATGTAAAGGTAACTGACAACTTTTAGAGCTGTTTATCAACCTCTGATAGGTACCTGTTTAGTACCTAATAAAAAATCTCCTGGTTGAATGAAAATAATTGTATATCTATATATGCACGGGGTTTAATATTTTGGGCTCAGCAATAAAAATTAAGAAAAAATATTGGAAAAAAACACCAAATGTATTGGTAATCTTTAAGTGTTGCACAGAACATTACAATGTTCTACTGTTCTGATTGTGAGTAACACAAGTATAACAAGTTAATAGTAGTGGAGAGGGGCAGTGCTGGATTTCTCTATACTCCACACAGCTGGAGAACTCTCTGGTCACTTTGGTTCTCCCTTTGGTGCCTAAGTAAATGATTTTTAACAGTAGGAACAGTATTATGAAAAATCTTGTGATTTTTAATTCTTAACTTTTTAAATCTTTGATATACTCAAGGTTTAATACACAGCAACATGTGGAGGAGGGGCACCACTGCAATACCCTATGCTTCATACAGACCTTTCAGCTCTGGTCACTAGCACTTTCTGTGCCATAATTTTAAATAATTTGAACGCCTGAAGAAGTTACAATTTTTGTCTCAGCCATGGCAAAAACAAGGACAAGGACTTTAAAACTCAAAACCGAGGACTTAGTTTTAGGTTGGAAATTGGATATTCATGCTCTACGGATTCAGCGGGGGCTTCCTCCCATTGACCCGATGCAGGTAGAGTGATTACGGGCAGCTGCTCTCTGCCTGCTCCTGCCTCCTGCAGTCGCTTCAGTTTCATGTTGGTCTTGTTTTTGGGGGGAAATGTTTCTTTATCTGAACAGCTGATTTTATGTGTGATCAGCTGATTTAGGATGTTATTAAATGCAGCTCACCGCCTGCGTGTAGTTCAGAAAGCTGACATGGTGTCCTTTTTCTTTTCTTTCAGCCTTCAGGCTATATTTTGATTTGACCCACTCTGGCCAATCGTGCTCTTTAATATTATTGTTGTCACTCTTGAGTTTTATTAAATTTTCCCGTTTCTCCTGATCCTATGGCCAATCAGTGAACAGCAGTCTGTTCACATCACCTCCGGTCATACGTGCTCAGGAGCAATTAGGTACTGGTATGAAAAAACAGTAAGGGAAACGCTTGCAAAGCGGGCCAAGTGGAGTGGAGCTGGTCTAAATAGAGCCAGTAGAAAAGGCGCATAAGAGCCAAATAATCCCTGGAAGTCTCCATTAAAAGCTTTCATTATCAATATCCTACTCTCAAGCACAAAAAGGTCAAATGCATATCAGTGTCCTGCACTACATCTCAGGGGTTTGGATTTGTCTTGTACTTCCTTGGGCATGTTACTCAATAAATACATGGATTCGGGTTAAATACATGGATTCGGGAATATATGTATGGATGTATGCAAAAGAAGAGAATATGAGAGAGTGAGGAAAAAGAGCAAGAGTGTTTGAAAAAAGAGAGACAGTGAGTGATAGAGAGAGAGACTGAGACTGACATGTCTTTTGGTGAAGTGGTGTCGTCTTCCACATCAATGTCTGATGCTTGCGCTGCCAGGTGCCGGAAATGTGGTTCAGAAAGGAGAGAAGAGAGAAAAAGGGGAAAGTAGAGAAAAAAGGCAGGGTAGATGGAAGATTTTTTTTTTTTTAATGTGACGGCACTGACAGCTCCCCTGCATTGCACTGAGCTTAAATAATGGGATGCTCATTTGCATAACGAGGGACGTTATCACCTCTACTGTCAAAAGAAAACACAACAACAGTTCTTCTGCTCCTCCCCGAGATAGATTGGGTTGGCCTACTTTAGCACTCCAGAGAGATGCACTGGAGCTCGGGCTTAGCCAGGCTCATACAGGAGTGCACACACACATATACTCATACACACACATGCACACGTATGCACATGGACAGCCGCTCAAAGTTTTTGGAGCGCAATTCTCTTTTCCTCGCGGGTGCAGTCCTGAGCATAAAGCTGCAGGGCTCCACCTGAGTGAGGGTTTCTACACCCTCAGCTGTTCACACAAAAATACTGTTTTTTACTATTAATCAGGTGGTGTCACTGACTTGCAGTTTCTCCAGCTGGATTAAGTGCAAGTTGGAGTTCTGTTTGATGCTAGTACAACTTTCACAAAAACGTAATTTTTTCTTTATTCTCCTTGTGGTTTTGCTTTGCCAGAGTGTGTCAAGACCCGCGCTTCTTTTTTAAATCTGCCTCTTATCCTGCTGCTCACATCTGCCTTTTTGGATATGGCTGCAGAGAGTGTAGTAAAAGTATGTGGCTGGCAAGTTCCACTGTCAATATACAGTGCCGTTGCAAGGGAAAGAAACAAAATGTGTTTCTCAGAGCGGAGGTAATGTAACAGTGTTGGTGATTAGAGCATTTAAGTTAGCGGCACATCCAAAACACTGTCAAAGAACGAGGCACGATTCTGACAGCGCTGTCTTCTCTCATAGTGGGTGCCTCAGTAAAAAAAAAAAACCAAAAACTGATTTGCATGATATCGACAGTGAAAAACACAGCATTTCACATAACATTGTTGACAGATTCTTTGTCTTTCTTCACCATCCCTTGTGGCTGCCGTGATGCTACTTTTATATATTTTTTCCCCTCTCGCTATTTTGCCATATTTCATTTCATTTAATGCTTACCCCTCCCTCTCTGTCTTGCAGGTACAGATGCTGAAATCTTTGAGGTGATTGGAACAAATAGAAAGAAGAAAAAAGACAGATAAGAGATAGCAAGAGTGAAGAAAAAGAGGAGCAAAAAGAAGAAAAGAGGAGAGACAGAGAGAGTTAGACAGAGAGATAAGAAAGCTTTGAGTTATTCAGAAAGAGAAGAAAAAGAAAGAGACGGGGACGATGGGGAGGAAAAAGATTCAGATCACGCGGATTATGGATGAACGCAACAGACAGGTAAGTCCCGAGGGGGTGGGAGGATGGATGAGTAGGAGAATGGGGGAGAGAACAGGCTGGAGGAGGAAGGAAGGAAGGAGAAACACCCTACACCCCCAATAGCCCTCAACAATGAAGGTCTTCTGGGAGTCTGGGCAATATGTGTACTGGGGAAACGAAAGGTGCATGCAAGAAAAATAGTTATTATAGTGCCTTGCAGAAGTATTCATATGTATTAAACTTCTTTTTTGTTTTACTTTACAACCACAAACTTCTATTTCATTTGGATTCAATGTGATAGACCACCAAAAAGCGGCATGTAATTGTGAAGGTGAAGGAAGATTATGATTTTAGCTGTTTGTTCCTTCAAAAAAAAAAAAAAACTGAAAAACTGAAAAGTGTTGGGAGTTTGTTTAACAAAATTGGTAAACACACACAATCATGAAGACCAAGGAACACACCAGACAGGTGAGGGAAAATCTGCAAAAATAATATGTATAGCACAAATGCAAATTTTGTGCATTCCAAACATTTGATATTTAAAATAAAGACATTGTGAAAAGTAATGTTGGGGTGTAAGCAAGCCTTTTGAAGGAGGTGCTCTAATCAGAATGGCAAAAACGGAACTGTTTAGCCTGCATGAAAAAGCTACATGTGGAAGAAAAACACTTTACATTAACCTGAACACACCATCTCATTTGAAAACATGGTCATGGCAGTGTCATGCTGTGGGGATGCTTTCCTTCAGCAAGAACAGTGTAGCTGATCAGAGGTGATGGGAAGATTGATAACTAAATACAAAACAATCCTTTAAACCTCTTAGAGGCTCCAGAAAACTTGTGACCTGGTTGGAGGTCCATCATCCACATCAAACATATTCATATTTTGGAATGGCCCAATTAAAGTCCAAATCTAAATCCAGTTGAGAATCATTGGCAAAACTTGAAAACTCATGTTGAGCTTGAGCTATTTTGCAAAAATGTTAGTAACTAGCTGTGCAAAGCTGGTAGAAACATAGCATTAAATACTTGCAGCTGTAATTGTAGTGAATGTGGTTCTATAAAGTATTCACTTAGAGGGGCTGTGCATGCCATGATTTTCAGATTTTTGCTTGTGAAAAACTTTGAAGAGATCTATCCTTTGCCTCCACAAACAGTTGTGTGCTTCTTTAAGTTGTACAAAATTCTAATAAAATGCATTAAAATTTGTTGTTGTAAAGTGTCTGAAAAGCATTGCTTTCTTGGTGGAATAGTTGGCATATGATGGTATGTATATTTCTCATATATTTAGTGTAAAAAAAACTAAATTGAGGCTTTACATTTGTACATTTTAAAATTAATTCTGCATTACTGCACTTTCACACAGCTGAAGTATCCTTTTACACACTCAGTCTGTCACACCACACATTTAAGCTCACCGCAAGCGGAATATTACCAGGAAGAGTGTGTAAGCACAAGAGTCAGGGTGGAGTAAAAGCTACATAAACAACCAAACAAAGATGGGATAGTTTAGGTGACAAACTGGAAAACAAATACTGTAACACTTTTTTTTGTCTTGAGTGCACTCAGTACCAAGATCTGCAGCTTTTGAAATCAAACGGGTTCAGCTAGACAACAGTTATAACAAAAGACATAGGAACATAGAAAATGCTTTTCAACAACAGCTGGCATCACTTGAGAGAGATATATAAAATAGAGCTAATAGTGGACAGGGAGTTACAAGTAGACTATATAGTCTGTGGCAGGAAATAGACAGAAACAGAGCTCTCTCCGTGCCCTTGAGGCCCACAATCGATCACTTCCTGTGGCATGGCTGACCACTGACACTTTGTCAGCTTCCTGGCAGCCCCAATTGGATCCATACGCTGCTAAGGTGGCCTCTGGATCACAGGTCAAACACATACACAGAGCCAGTTGTATTGCTTTTGAGACATATTTATTTTTGGGTGTATACAGGCATGCTCCCCTGATGTTTTAAGCCAGGTTTTATCAAGCAGTTATCTTTTGGACATAATATTGGGAATTGGAAAAATATTTGAAGGGCTAGTTTGGATTTTTGTTAAGTGAGGTTCCTTACATGTAGTAGAAAGATGTTATCTTGCAATAAGTGTGTGGAAAGTGAAAATATCCTCAGAGTGCTGGATGTCTAATAATTTATCAGACAGAGCAAATCTTTTAGTTTCCTGTAGCAATTTAAAATGATTCAAACTGAATATATTTATATCTGTAGGGTACAACGCAACATTAGTGGCTACTAATCATCTACACTTTCACAAGAAAGTTTTAGCTAAGCGATGTCCATGATACTACGGTTAAGTCATATTTTTTTAGATTACTGGCTGTGTCAATATTCCTGATCAGGTACCAGTCGTATTTCTGCTCTACATTTGCCAAGAGTGAATTGAATTTTCTAGGTCTAGTAGTTGTTTGGAAATGATGCTGAATGACTCCCAATCAGTTTATCAGGTGGACTCATAAAGCCTGTAGCTTCAAAATTTGTAACTTTAGTATAATAACACGGACACTGTTCGGCTAGGAACACAGCAAGAACAAGCAATGGTCTTCGGTGAAAGTGTAGCTAGTTAATACCCACTAAAACACCACTGTACCTTACGAATAGGATCATTTTCTTATTCGGTTGTCTAAAATCAGCTACAATGGAGGAGCCCTATCTGACTAGCTGTTAGCCTTCAACCACTCTAAGGATATATGGCATGCTTTGTTTGTACATGAAAGTCAAATTTTCAGGTCGCAGCCAGAAAAACAACAAGAAAATCCCTGAAGTTAGACTTCCGACTGGAAAAGTGGGCAGTTGCCAAGCAGCAAAGTATATATTAAATACAACTTTTGTGCAGGTAAAAAATAGTTAAGTAGCAGCTATTAACACTTCAAAGCACTTCTGACAGTTTGCATCTTATTAAATAAGAGGCACATGCAACTTCTATTTGGGAACATGCTACTTTTGGAGGAATAACATAGAGAGAAATGTTTTTATCAGCTTTTGATTCTATTAGTGGTTAGCATCCCAACAATTAACAAATCCCATTGTTTTGCTGAATTGTTGGACCCAGAGCTCTGCCTCCAGAAACAAATCATACTATTATTAAGTTATCTAAAAAACGATCACAATATGACATCTATCTGTCATATTACTAAAAATAACTTCACAGAATTGCACTTCAACAAATCCAAACGGCCTCTTTAAGAGGTAATAAATGAAATGCAGTTAAGGAAAATGTAAATAAAACAAGATATATGAAAGCATTTGCTTTTATACCAGAGTTTTTTGTTACTAAGAGAGACAGGCAGGCGGACCGAGAGACAAAGCAAGATCAAGGAGGAGGTCACAGGAATGTTACATGAGGACTATAACTATCGAGTTGCAGCACCCACTCTCCCTCAGTGTTATCTCAGGCCCTCTCCCTCACCTCTGCCTTAGCCTCTGCCTGCAAGCTGCACCGAGCTCTCTGACTCCTGAGGATAAGGATGGAAAGAGGGAGACAGGAAGGACACCTGGGGGGAATCGATGCCTCAGATATCTTGGCTTTATTTACAGGGAGAGGAGGAAGGAGAAGGAAACTGAGGAAAGAGACAAGGGTTCACAGAAAGGAAAATCAATAAATTGCTGCATGTTTCTTATTTGGTTCTTTAAAGCGATAATAATCATTAATAGCTGCAGTTTAATAGAAATGACAACTCTTCCTGACATGACTTCATCGAGTTATGTGGAAAGCACCACTCTCATTGAACCTTAAACCTAAATAGGTGACGTCATGTTGTTTGAAGGAGGAGGACATCACAAGACTAAGACAGACACGGAAACTTAAATTTTCTTCTTTTAAGAAAAAAAAACAAAAAAAACGGAAGCTTTGCCTTTGCATATTTTCACTTCCTTTTTGAGGAAATGTCCCAAGCCCAAGTCAAATAAGCACCAGAGGACTGGGTATAGTGCTGCTCTCTTCCTCACATTCATAACATATTTCAGTTTTTTATGTCTAAAACATTTACTGTCCACTTGTGATAGCTCAGAATTTTGAAGTGAGGTTCTTGTAAAAGGTTACAAGCCGTTAACATCTTACATTCAGTAGATAACTTATTTGGTGTCTTCATTTAGCATAAAACCAGATTAATTAGGGCTGAAGCTAATAGCAGACTTTCACTATCCTAAAACAACTCCAATCATAAAAACATCATAGTGGTTAAAGCACGTAGCTTACAAGTAATTAAACTGCTGTCAAATTTGTGTTGGGCAGTTATATTAAAGTTTATATTTACTTATTTGAGGAAATTAAGGTAGGAAGCAGCATGCCACCCGAAAAACTGTCTCAAATAATATTAAAGCGATGTAAAAAGCAAAAATATCATGCATAAGTTATATATTTAATTGAACACTATTTAATAATGTAAATTCCGGACTACAGAGCGCACCTGATTAAAAGCCGCATGCTCTAAGTTTAGAAAGAAAACCAATTTTGTACTTGTACAGGCCGCACAGGATGTTAAGCCGCAGGTGTGCCACATTGTCATATGATTTACACAGAAAGATATTACACGTGAGGAATTTTTAACTTTTAACTTAATCCGTATGGTAATATAAACAAATGCATATTGCAAATGCTTTTTTTCGAACAGTACCTGTAACACAGCTACCTTTAAATATACGTACGTTATCAGTAACACACAAATTACGTTGCTAATGCTTTTTTACTGAACAGTGCACGAACAACATTCTGCCAAGATATAACTGATATATAACTGATATACACTGCAGCCTACCAGGTCAAAAGTCATCGTTTAAATAAAAGTTGTTACTTTTTTCAGTAACGACTATCAAACGAGTTACTTTTTCCATCCTTACAACGTCATTGTTGTTACCAACAGTTAAATGGGGAGCATTATAAACTAAAGCTATTTGAAGCTCTTGTCATCTGTTGTGGCTCACAGTCACAGGAGCTAAGCTTTTTTGTTTTGGTGAAGGGAGTGAAGGGCGACATAATCGCATAACTGATAACTGATTGGCTAAGGTAAAATAAGCTTTCATTGTAAGCCAATCAGAGTCAGTATTCAGTTAATGCACAAACCACAAATGCACAGACAGCCCTGCTCAGGCAAACTAGCAGATGTAAGCTGCAACAATGGCGGGTCTGGAGGGAAAGATTTTGCGTTTTCAAAGTGGAAGTACAGACACTACTTTATTTAAAAGGCAAGAATGTACATGTGAAGTAAATATTAAACTACTTGTCTATGTAATTCCACTTTATGCAACTGGCTTGTAAAGCCTTAGAAAAAAATCTAAATTCATAGACGTATTTAAACTTTAAGAAAGTAACGCAATAGTTACTTTCCCTGGTAACTAGTTACTTTTATAGTGGAGTAACTCAGTTACTAACTCAGTTACTTTTTGTGAGAAGCAACTAGTAACTATAACTAATTACTTTTTTTAAAGTAACATGCACGACACTGCTCCTAGCTCCATTTCCTATGTAATTATTTACAACCTCCTCAGCACGTTTTGAAATGGATGATGCTTCTCACCACCCAGGGCACCGTTTTGTCAGGGGGGATGCAAGCACTCCAAAATAAATATTCTGTTAGCGCCATTATCGTCTAATGCAGACAGTTTAAATGTTGTCATGATATTTTTGAGACTGGAGTTGTTTTAGAAACTTGAGGTAAATCTGAGAAAACAATATCATTAAAAAGTTATTTGTTTTTTGTCGCTTGTTTCAGAAAGCTTTATTTCTTGTAGTTTTGATGATTATGGCTTAGAGATAATAAAAACCCCAAATTCAGTGTCTTATAAAATTTTAATATTACACGGAGGGTAAGCCAGAAAAGGTCACTGGTAAATAAGCTAGCTGTTCAAAGAGTGCTGCATTCAAGCAAATTCATACAAAAGGTTAAGTGGCAGGAAAAAGTGTGGTAGGACAAGATGCACCAGCACCAGGGATATCTGCTGCCTTGAGAGGATTGTCAAGCAAATTCTATTCAAGATTTGGGGGAACTTCACAAGGAGTGGACCGAGGCTGGAGTCAGCACATCAAGAGCCACTACACACAGATGAAACCTACACATAGGCTACACATGTTTCATTCCTCATGTTAAGCCACTCCTAAACCAGAGACGTGTTTGGAGTGTCTTTCCTTGGCTATGGAGAGAAAGAACTAGGCTGTTGCTCAGTGCTCCAAAGTCATGTTTTAGATGGACGTTGTATATTATTTGGAAAACCAAGGTCTCTGGTCCACTGTGTTTTCTGAAGTCCACAGTCAATGCAGCCATCTACCAGGAAACAGAGAGCACTTCATGCTTACTTTTTCTTAAAAGCTTTATGGAGATGCTTATTTCATTTTTCAGCAGGACTAGACATCTGTCCACACTGCCAAAGGTACCAAAAGCTGGTTCAGTGACTATGGTGTTACTTTGTGTGCTTGATTGGCCAGCAAACTGGTCTGACCTGAAGCCCACAGAGAATCTATGGGGTATTCTCAAGATAAATATGAGAGACACCAATGCAAACGCATGAAGGCCGCTATCAAAGCAATCTGCAATCTGGGCTTCATTTACAGCTCAGCAGAACCACAGGCTCATTACCTCCATGCCACGGCACATTGATGCAGTAAGTTATGCAAAGGAAGGCCCAACTAAGTATTAAGTTCATAGAAAAAGGCATGCTTTTCAGAAGCCTGACAATTCTGTTTAAAATATCCTTTTTGTTGATATGTAATATTTTTTTGAATATTTTTCTAATACCCTATATTTTGAGTTTTTATTATCTGTAACCCATAATAATCAACGTTACAAGTTATAAAGGCTTGAAATATTTCGTTCTATGTATAATGAATCTTTAGCCTCCTGGACTAACTAATCTGGATATATGCTGAATGAGGATGGCTAGAGAGTTATTTGCTCCAGGTAAGATACTCCTTATAACCTTTAAACAGAGCCTCACTTAAAAAATCCTTAACTATCCCTTATATTTACCCCCCCGGACCTTAGTATATCAGATTTTTTTTTAGATATTTAGATTTTGTTCACACAAATTTTCTGACAATAAAACTACAGTTATGAAACAATAAATATGCACTTGCAGTTTAAAAAAAAGCAGAAAGGGGTGCTTCATGCCTTATTTTAAAATTTACTGCAGTTTTTCCTGGATTCTTACACACTCCATAACACCGCCGTCTTTGGAGTGGCAGCACTCTGTGGAGCAGTCAGCACTACCTTGCCACCTACGGAGCGATGCTGCCTCCCCTTCCCTCCCCTCCTGAACTCCTCACAGTGGCGGGATCACACTGGGCACGGCGCCTGGCTCTCTCTGGGCGGCCACTTTGGACTGCCACCCCCGGGCCCCGAAACACTTCCCCAGAGCGGTGGCAGAAGGGCTAGGCCTCCCTGGCGTTGACTGGCTGCCCGGAGCTCTGGACAGTGGGCAGTAGTGTGTGAACCCTGGCTCTGAGCCGCACGACCACTCATACCCTCTCCCAGCCTCGGGCACATGAAAGAGCCCCCTGTGTCATAAACTCATGGGCTGCACAGAGAGAGCAGACTCTCATGATCCACACACACATAGGCAGCCATATACTCCTACGGTAGAAGATACAAGTAAAGGTGTGGGTACAAATACATACAAACGTAGCTGATTATACTATAACATACATATTTTACATGGTACATTTAATGTCCTTGCGTACATTGAATTCTCAAACACATGCTTTCCTTCATGCTGCAAACATTTAAAATACATCTTTCTCTGTCAAGCTCATCATGGGGATCAACTACGGTAATTTACTGCAATTGGCTCTAATTAGTGTTACCTCTCCAGCCAGTACACTCAGTGGGCTTAATTTAGGATCACTTTGTGTGTGAATTTGTGTGTGTGTGTGTGTGTGTGTGTCTGTTTGTCCTTGTGTGGGACATGTGGTCTCCAAAGGGAGGGAACCCAGGGGCCAAAGGTTAAACATGGATCAGGTCATCAGCGACTAGAAGTAAAACAACTGGATCTTTCAGCTCCCCCAAAATAAGCTGCCCACAATCATACACATACTGGGGAGGAAAATTAAAAGAGTAAAATTGTTTGTCCTTCTGTGTCTGCTTTCCTCTTTTCCCCTCCTCACCATGTGAACCACAGCAGAAAAGCCAAAAGAAAGGTTCTTTTTGTTTCAGCCGGCAATGCATTCTTCCCTCCCAATCAACAGGGCTGGGGTGAGAAAACGTGTGACAAAAATTAACAGCAGGAAAATAATGAGGCCCACAGGGTAGCTACTCACCCCTGAACTCCTCTTCCTCTAATTCCCTGTTTCCCACCTTCCCTCTACTACCACTGCGAGTGGCACTCCTTTGCTGTCATCTGTTTGCCACTCACCTTAGAGGGGCCAACTAAGATCGCATCATTTCCTTTTTATTTAATGTCTGCAAATTCTTTTTGTTTTTTTTCATACGGCACATTCATTAAGTTATCTACCATTAGTGGGACAATTTGATCTGGATAATATGGATCTCCACCTTGGGACCCATTGTGTCAGTGCTTGCTTATTGTCATTTACAGTCAGTAGGGAGTTGGGAGCCTCTCCTGAGTTCTATATAGTGCAAGCACTTTAAGGAAAATGGCTGTACGCCACAGCTAGGTAATGCTGGTATCTGATAGGATATTCCTATTCTGTGCATAATTCGATTCTGACGGCGTTTGATCAGCTCTATGCAAACGTTTAAATGCCCAAAATGGTCAAACGTGAATTATTCAGTGCTAAACAGAGATTGTTTAAAACTCAGATTCAGATTTAGAAACACTATTTCTGTTTTTTTTTTATTTAAACAACCTTAAATAGAGAATTCCTGTTTTTATTGTTAAGCCTTAATAGTCTTATTTTGTTTTTTATTCTTTTTTTTTATTCGGTTTGATTTAAAATATCTATTAAATCTTTAGAAGAAATGTTAATTCAACATTCAACATTTTTTCTTGTTTTTCTTTTGTAATTTTCTTTTCACAATCTGCACACTTACAGGTTTTAATCTTTTTTTGTTAAAATAATAAAATGTAACTTTGCTGGAGCAATGAAGCAATTAAATGTCAGTCAGTCAGTCAGTCCTTTTCTACCCCTTATTACATAGTGGGTCGCGGGGGAGCTGGTGCCTATCTCTAGCAGTCTATGGGCGAAAGGCAGGATACACCCTGGACAGGTCGCCAGTCCATCGCAGGGCGCAATTAAATTTAATGTGTGAAAATTTGTTTCAAACGATTTATCTTTACTACCTTACTTAACTTATTCAAATGTGAAATGCACCATGCCATGATAAAGACTGCAAAGTTATTTCTGTCGATCGGACCACTGACTTGGGCCCTTCGATGCAACATCCAATTTTTTTCACTCTTTTCCAGCTGCAGTGTTTCAGCATAAACAGGAAATTGCAGAGGGGCATAGCCAATTCACAGCTTCACTGAAACTTAATTACTGGTTAAAACAATTTAGGACCTCAAACTAAAACTGGCTAAATTAAATTTTTGTCATTTTCTCTGGTTAACAGGTAGCTATTAAGGAGGGCTCTTCTTTTCCATTTCAGATACTGAAGTTAAAATTACTTGGAGACTACTGCTCTCAGTTCATATGACACAAAGAGAGTACTCAAGAGGATGATAAGTGTGGTTTTCAAGAGAAAAGGGAGCATAGAATATGTTAGAGGTGGGACAAAAGCCTTTTTGTCATAATGTCTCTCTTAACAGTTTCTTTGGCTGTGATGCAGAGTTCAGGCCAAGGTCTCCGACTCCTGTTATTCCTTTTGCGTAAGCCTCTGTCTTCCTGCTCTACTGTGACAATAGAACAAATGTTTGTCTTAAGACAAATTCTTCATAAGTGACTGACATCTGTGTGTGTGTGTGTGTGTGTGTGTGTGTGTGTGTGTGTGTGTGTGTGTGTATGTGAGTGTGTCTCTGTCTTCGTATGGCCCTGTTTGGTTTATTAACCAGCAGTTTTTGGGTGCCTGTCTATCCACTCCTCCTCTTCCTTCACCTCCTCCTCCCCCAGGGAAGAAGGCAGGAGGTGGGAAGCAGAAGCGAAGCCATTGTGAAGGGGAAGCCACTGGCCTCTTCCTGTTATGAGAGGAAATGCATACAAATGTGCTTCCTGTGCATCCACCCCCACTTTTTTTCTCTCTCTCTCCTTGTCCCTCCTGTCTTTATTTCGCCCTTTTGTGGTGCAGAATCTGACTGTATCCCTTATTTTCTCCATGTATCACTCTTCTGCTTATCTTAAGTGTTTGCCTGGCTGTAAAAAAAAAAAAGGAATTACAGGGCAGTTAGAGGAAACTGAGCATATTTTATTACTAAATTTTGTTAGATTGGTTGGTCCATTTCCGTTATGACATTATCTCTAATAATTATACATGTAAAGAACAATCACTGTGAAAAAATCTGTATAGGAAAGATGTGACAGCAGGTAAAGCTACAGTTGTTCAATGATTACCAAAGCGTGTGTGTGGGAATGAATTTCTGCAGGCTTGTGTGTTAAACTGTCGGAATCTCCCCTGGGAAGGAGCTGAGGAGGAGGATATGGGTGAACAAATAAGTTCTATGCTGCTTTAAGTTTGTGCTCAATAATTTTAACTTAAGAATACAGATCAGTTGTGGATTATGAGATGATTAGGTATCAAAATACACTAAATAATGAGTATTTAAAGTGTAGTTCTCAGTACTTTCTCATTAGTACTTATTATCAAGCAGATAAGTTTTAAAAATTTCCGTTAAAAATTTTGCTTTATGCTCCGTTAGCTTAGATCTGCTGATCATGGGGGTGAAAAAAGCTCTGAAAACTGTATTGCTTTATGTTTGCGTTCATGTTTTGTGTATGAGGCTTCACACTTCAGTTGCCAGTATACTGTGAAAAGAAACAGTTGGGTTTACACTCACACTAGTCCACTTTACCAGCACCCAAAGCGCTGTCATGTCAGGCTTTCTTATATTAATAGTGTCATGTCTAATAGCATTGATGAGCAATGGAACAAAGGTTGTGCCCACACTGACATATGGGTTCTTTCCACCTGAGAATTTTTTGTTCTTTATTTTCTGTGTGTTTTAATACCCACAGTACCCTCACAGTGAGGAAGATTAATACTAATTATCCTAATACAAACAACATTCAATTTGAATTTGATCATATCAAATTAGTTTGTTGTCACTGTAATGCAGTAAACAACAAAATTGGATCACTTAGCAGACTTATGTAAAAGATAATTACCTAGATAAAAAAATTAAAATACCAGAACAGATATAAAAAAAAATATCCCGTAGTTCAGCATTTTACCACCTTGAGGCAAAAAACTTTGCATAAGTCTGTTGGCTCTGTTTTTGATGTTACAGTGCCTTTATACTGATAGCAGTAGTACAAATGTTCATGCAGAGGGTGTGAGGAGTCTATGACAATGTTCAGAGCCCTGTCCTTCCAGCAACTCTGAAACAGATCCTAAGCACAGTGTAGGGATACCCCAGTGACTTTTTCAGCTCCCCTCACTTCCGCTGGGCCTGCAGCTCAAAAACCCTGCTGAGATGCAGTTTATGGTCATAACTAAGATTTTGGCATAATAATTTTCTCTTCCATACGTTTTACACCTTGTTCCCTACCAAAAAAAAAATCCCTTCTTCTAATACCTGTCATCTTGGTTTATTAATCAAATGTAGGTAAATATCAAGTGCACCTACCTCAGCATTTCTCTTTACTGACTGAACACAAGCTACTGTAAAAACATTTCAGAGCACCAGTTTACAACTGCTGCATGGGGCAACCGATGTGTTTTTTAGTTAGCAAAAAAAAGATGTCTCAAATAGTGATGGGAAACAAAAGGGTCACTTGAGCCCACACAATATCCAAAGTGTCCTCAAGCCGTGACAGCGAAGATCAGAACATAAAAACTCTGCTGATGAGATACAGCACAAATTAGCACATCCCACCTGAAGTGTTTAACCAACCATTTGTTGTCTAGGTAGCATTCACGTACAAGCAAACTGTCTTTATTTTTAAAACGTGTGTGTTTGCGTTCAGGCCATCATGCAACGTGCGTGTTTATGGATATGCGCGGATGGTTTTTTGTTATATACGTGTGTTGGAGGTAGCAGGTTGTACGTGTCAGGTTGAGATATGTGGGTGTGGTGTGATATTTATGTGGCTGTTATTGTTTGGTCAGTTGAGGCTTTTCATTATCACACTCATTCTTTTCACGCAGTGCTGTTAAAGTGAGTGTAGTGTGAATTATGATATGTGGGAAATGCATGCATGCCGTTCTACATTCAAGATTTAAGACTCAAGACATCTTTGATTTGATTCTTCCCTTCTTTTAACTGTTAAAATGACATGATAATGAAGCTTTTAAACAACTAGTGACATGAAAACCCAGGTGACATTTAAAGTTGTGTTCACTACCTACAAGCAAAAATAAAACCGTCACTCTATGCCTACACTTGTTTGTGAACCTAAGCCAATCTTATTTTTAACAGTAAAGCTTAAGAGAGCTGTAGGCTTATATTTTAAAGTACACTTGATCAACTTATTTACTTTTGATACTTGAACAGATAAATTAGCTTTCCTTGCACAGAAGGTTAAACAAATTAAATAATCTCACCTTAAAGTGCAACAGGATACTGCAACTTCAAATCAACTAAAGGAAATGTTAAAAGACATAAAGACAGTTATATTGCACTGCAACCTGGGATGAAAAATGAAACTACCTGCATTAGGTTAGCTGCCTAGAGGTCTATGAAATTTGTTTTATTTATTTTCAAATTAATTGTTTTTCTTTTTCTTTTTTTTAATGCCGTTTAAAGTTTTTTGCAGCGCTTACAAAGTGAAAACATTCTTCATCGAATTAAAAGTGTCTAGACTATTCATTAATACATGCATGTTTAGCTGTTCAACAGCAAAATAACCCCAATTACTGGAATTAATTTATTTGTTCCTAGAAATCTACATTTTTGTATTAGGCAACTCACATTTGTGTCCCCAAAGTTTCTGAATAGAAATATGATATAATATTCAAACAACGTAAAACACTTTAAGTGAAGACTAGCTTTAGCTTTTTCTGATTCGACACATACAGCTACAAAACTCTTCAGTAAACACACATCTCACTCTGGTGATGCTAGGCTAACCTTGGCATGCTCCCTCTATATTTTGATAGGCCTTGTTGATCATTCGGCACATAACATGTTTTCTTTGCAGTTTCGATTAATCGTGTGCAAACAAAGATAGGCAAGGTGTTCTCCTGTTTCATACACTAAGCGCTTTGCTTTGAACTTTGCAATGACTAATCACTAGTGTTATAGCAGCATGCTCATACAATACATTCAATAAAATCTGAGCTGACCATGCTCCAAAATTAAAATGAGGCCTGTATCTGGATTGGCGTTCTGTCTGGATATGAGACTAATTTCAGACTTTGAGAATCGCTTGTTGTTTATGCTGCTCAGATTATTTGTTAAACCCATGTTTCCAGAGTAATGCTGATGACTAAGTGGTCAGCCACAATATGAGAGGTGTTCGGAAACATGTGGAGTTCCCTTGACTTCCGTGACTTGGTGCTCTGGCTCTTTTAGATTGTGCCACATGCCAACTTTTGAAGCAAAGTGACTGAGTAAACAGTCGATAATGGAGCTAAGATAGCAGCTAGTTGTGTCCTATGTCTGCCCCTTGCATTAAAACGTCAGTGGAAGACAACACTTATGCCATGTTCCCCTACACTATGTTTTGACCTTATGTTTTGCAAGACCTATTGACAGGCTCATGCACAGTTTGTATTGCAGCTGAGTTGCTGCATGGCTCCTAGACCCCTTTGAGGATGCTCATGTTTCAGTTGTGGATCATAGAGGTCAGAGTATGTTGGATATGACAGTTAATCACATTGTCTAGAGGTGTGATTTAATCTGAAGCCATGAGAATAAGGTTTGTGTTTTTCACATTTCCCTATAACTGTGTAAATGTCAGCATGGTATTTAGAGCCCAGGAGAGCATTTTCTCCATGTGTCGTAGCTGAGTCAGATGAGTGTTCTGAAGTACGTGACCTGACGTTGCTCACACAAGTTTGACAGGATTTGGAACGCTGTCCGTGTCTCCACTTTCAGCCTGTTGCTTGACAGCTACCTAAGCAGGATGCTTTGGCATCCCAGGGATAACTTCAGAGGCAAAGGGGGGTCCAGGAAATATCAGGATTTTACCCTCTCTTAGGGGAAAGACAGACAGAAAGAATGAAATACATGGAGAGAGAAGAAGATTTTTATATTGAGTTCCAAGGTAAATTCAAAGTTATGAATATCTTTTCATGCCTGTCTTCTTTTACAGTTATAAAGACAAACTGTAAATGGTGGCGCTGATAAACTGATAAACTTTAAAAATCAATTCATGGTTCAGATTCACCACAAATAGAGACCTTTTCTTGAAAGGCTAGAATGGGTCTTTATGCTCTCACAGTTATATTATCTTTATTGTACTGCGTTTATTTTGTATCTTTTGGCCCACTTAAACGTCAGAAGAGAATAGGCGAACACGCAGTTAATCAACAAACTCAGATGGTTAGCTACCAGCTGCGCACGTCTCTGGCAGCATTTCCTTTCTGTAAAAAAGCTTTGTCAAGACAGATCTCCAGTGTAATTAATACACACACAGTCACAAAGGAAAATAAAAAAGAAATTCCAATAACAATATGCAGTGTTGCTCTGGGAAGCTAGCAGTGGCACTTTTTTTTCCTCCTCCCCGTACAACTAAAGAGCTTGCACACATGGCTCGGGAACGAAAGCAGGTGCAGCTCACTGGAATTAACTTACTTTCACTGTTCTAGTTTTGATCCAAACAATAGGAGGAATAGAGGCTGTTCTATTTTCACCATGTGGCCACTTTCTATGCCTTTGTAGCAACGACTACTAATCTTAGGGCACACACAGTCACACAGACGTACACAGATTTAGCTGCAAGCTCACATAAAGATACACATAAAGATATACAATTCTTGTGGTTTATCTTGAGTAGATTACCACTTTTGGAGCATATGCAAACAACTTCAAACAAAGGCAAGACAATATTTTTTCTAAGTAGCTTGCTTATTCCGGCAGGCATGTTACAACCATGGTGAAAGATCAACACACGGTAGGGCATAATTGTGAAGTAAAAACCAATACATGTTTTCAAAACTTTTTACAAAGAAAAATCTCCACCTAAATTACCATGCCTTTATGGGAGAAAGGCAGAAAAAAAGAAAGACAGACTATGAACAAACTATAACTTGTTGGTCTAATTGCAAGAATTTGTGGTGGAAAACCAACATCCTGAACACTCTCTCCCCTAGGGGAAACATGGTGGTGTCAGCATCATGTTGTGGGAAACGTTTCTTCAGCGGGGACAGGGAAGCTTATCGTAAATGATGAGGAGATGGATGAAGCTATTAATGGAAGAAAACCGGTTAGAGACTACAAGAAACTTGTTACTAGGGGAGAGGTTTACCTTCCGGCAGATCCACAACCTTAAATATTGAGCAAGAGCTACAATTGGCTGTTAAAGATCAGAATCAGCTTTATTTGCTGGGTTTGTGCACACAAACAAGGAATTTGACTTTGGTTCTGATCAGAGCATCATCCCTATGTTAGAATGGCTTAGACCTACATCTATCCAGGGTGATTAGGCTTGAGCTATTTTGCAAAAACGAATGGGTGTTGAAAAACAGTTTGTAAAATCTAAGAGCTAGTAGAAACCTATGTGCAATCGATTGCAGCAGTAATTTGAAGCAGAAGCTGGTGGAATTAATACTTTTGCAAGGCACTAGGGAAATCTGGTTTACTGGGTACATCAACAACCAAACTGATTGACTGAAATAGTAAGAACTTTGCTTTTTTCCATTTTGCCAGAACACTTAACTTGTTTGCGAGGGAAACTTTAACTTGACATATGGTCCACAGTAAGCCCCTGTGATCTTTGATGTACAAGCAATAACTGATCCTCTTTGCCGTTATCTGACTGAGACAGAGTATTTTCAGTTCCTCCTTTTTTTTAATTTTTTTTTTTTCCTGGTACAGTTGATAGACTGTTACAGTCAGGGCATGTTGAACCATGAGGAGACTTCACTTTGACTTTAATTTTGCTTCCCGTAGAGCAAATATTTTTTGGAGAAGAACATTATAATGTCAGATTTCTGTCTGATTTCCTGTTTACAGCAGGAATGGTACATAATCTCTGATTTTTCCCCCAACAATCTCTACATCTAAAAAAATAAACTAAATGCATTTGATTGCAATATTTCCACTGCAAGTTTATTTCATTCTTTCCGTGAGCATAACTTTAAATCTTTTCATCATCTCAGCTTGAATCAACATTCCTTTAATCTTGCTAATGGTGTTTTTCTTGTTCTCTCTCACCCAGGTGACATTTACAAAGCGAAAGTTTGGCCTGATGAAGAAGGCGTACGAGCTGAGCGTGCTGTGTGACTGCGAGATTGCCCTGATCATCTTCAACAGCACTAACAAGCTGTTCCAGTATGCCAGCACAGACATGGACAAGGTCCTCCTCAAATACACTGAGTACAACGAGCCCCACGAGAGCAGAACCAACTCTGATATTGTGGAGGTATGTTACCAGAAAACAAAAAACACACACAAATATGGACATAAACACATACCCTCATATGCAAGCTCACGCAAACGCACAAGCGGACAGATGGTGTGCTTGTGACTCGTTCAGCAACCCTTACTTCTCTTTTTTAGACTTCACACCTAACAGAGTGCAAGAAATAATTGCTCCCATAGCTTGTCGGTCTTCCCCAAGGGGCCTGGTAGCAATATCAATCTTTTTTTCACAAAAGGCATTTTAAGCTTCGCAATATGTCATTAATTTCAAGAAAATATTTTTCTTCAAATGGCCTCCTTGTACTGTTTAAACTTCCCTGCAAACAAGAGGTTGTCTGTTATTGATCTAAGCTTCTCAGCCTGTCCCCTGTGGTGTATAATCACTGCGCCTTGCCCTTGGTGTCTTGTCAGCATTGATGTGCCTCTAAGAGGAGGATGTTGATCTGACCTGTTTTGGACACATGTCACCGAAGTGGCTCAAGGCAACGTTAAGCAGCACTGCCTGTTCAGTCACTAGGTAGCAGGTAGATCAACCAGGAAATGACGCCCGCAGCCTCCTGAAGCTTTAAGCTTCCAAGGTAAACCTGTTATGCAACAACCGCTTCTGGAGCTCCGTCAGACCTGGTGGGCAACTGACATAAATGCATTTACACAGAGTTTATCTCGCTCTGCCCTTTTCCCCTCTCCTGCTGATTTACCCTTACAGTGCCATCATCTAACTGTGCCAGACATACAAAGTTATTTAAAGTGATTTTTCTACATACATATGAAAATGTCACAACACCAATACAAAGCATTCCTTAAATAAATACGGCACTTACATATGATAGTATATATGCAAATTTAGATTCCATTAGATTTAAAATGTGCTTTTTTCATGTTTAAATTTCATTTAGGATGAAAATGCTTATGTTTTATTGTGCTCGTGTGTTCAGTTTTCACAGATTAAAGACAAAGGTAAAAACAGTCACAGAAGTGACCTAAATGTATTTTTTGTTCTGTTATCTGAGCTAAATTTTGACTTGTGTTAAATGTATTGTATGATGACTGATAAAACAATTAAGAGTGTCCCAATGGTGTAATATACAACTAAATTAAATGGAAACCATTTTCATTACCAAATTTTATCAGGCCTCACTTGACCCATGCCACCACAAGCCAAGTTTCATAACTTTAAAGGGATAGGTCATCATTCTTTAGATTATGTTAAAGGTTTATCAGCAGTTAACATCTTGTGCATAGTTGACCACTCTCTTGGAGTCTTCGCTTAGTATAAACTCAGATGAGTTAGTCATGAGTTATAGGTTGGTAATAATGCCTCTACTAACTCATCTTATGAGGTGATGCTAATGGCTAATCAGACAGGAGCCAAGGTCATATTGGACATGTATGTTCTTAAAAAAACTACAAAATGATTGGACATGGAAATAAGCAATAGAACACTGGTGCAGTTAAAATATCAATTTAATTGCCTTGTGTTTGTGCCTATCTCGGAGTGATTTGCAGTATCGCCAAAATCAAAACCTGACATTGAGCTGAGAATTCTGGTGATACTCTACATGGGAGATGGAGGTTGTATACCACGTGTAACTGAACATCTAAAACCTTCCCAGTCAAATGCAGGTTCTAACCATGACATAACCTGCATAAACCTAATTGAAGAGTAAGTAAACTGCGATCACTTAAACCAGTAATATTTTGGCTTTTTACACAGTTTTACTTTAATATCAGACAGTGGCTTTGACCGGAAACATTGTCAATGCATGTTTTGAACAGTAAATGTATTATTAGTTCACAGCGCCCTACCTATTATTTCCTTTGTAAATCAGCTTCTGTCTAAGTAACCACCCAGTGCAAACGTAGCAATGGTTTAAAGGTTTAAAAAAGAGTTTTCAAAATCGCTGGGATGTTTTTGAGATTGGATTAGATGCTTTATAGTTGTATTTTTATTAAGAATACACAGCAGCATAATGTTATGTTCATAATTAACACACAACACATGTATGCTTATTTAAATCTGTTATTGAAAGACAGACACTTAAACATGAAACGCATCAAAGGGAACACAGCTATCAATAAATCAATAATTTTTTAAAAACAGATATTACACATTGTTCTGTGGCTCTTTTCAGAATGATACATGATCAAACAGCATGGGACATATTTTTATTTTCATATGGTTGTTGCTGGGCTTGTTGCCCAGTTATTAAGCAACAGACTGGTAATTTGCATACATTACATACTGATACAAAATGACTTCTGGACAGGAAGCTTTTTGTCTTATGCTTTTACCATTCTTCATTTATTAAGGCTTTGACATGTTTAGAGGCTTAAACCTGCATAAACAAATATGTTACATTAAGTGAAACCTTAAAAATAGTTACTAGTTTCAGGAGTGCATTGTTTTACAGACATTTCCATTTGGTTGAGTCAAATGTGAAGTGTTGATGCAGTTCCTACATTAAGCACTCAACATATGACTAACCTCAATGATGAAAACAACGGGAATGGACATGGTGCATTATTATGGACTGTACTGAAAAGCATGACAATTTATTTGCTTTTGCAGGACCTGCTTTATTACCAACCTATAATTCATACTAGCAAGCACTTTTAAAAGTTTAATCTGCTCAGGGCTTTATGCTTTCTATAAGTCACACTAATCAATTTAGGATATGTGTTTAAAAAGCTAGAGTCAATTTGAGCAGTGGTGTTTTTAATGCACCTGGCTCTTCACCGCCAATGTAGTCAGTGGATAAAGCTGCCCATGCTGAACCCAAG
This sequence comes from Crenichthys baileyi, assembly GCA_036173005.1. NCBI lineage: Eukaryota > Metazoa > Chordata > Actinopteri > Cyprinodontiformes > Goodeidae > Crenichthys > Crenichthys baileyi. The sequence goes on from JAHHUM010000038.1 coordinate 27,600, forward strand.
AAGAGAGCTATCACATGTTTCAGCAAGTGCCTGTGACGAGAGTTCTTTGTAGCTCTTTCCTCAGCTGAGTCTCCATTATAGAGCACAGGATGGCTAACGTGTAAACAGCCGTGTCAGGGGAAAGACGCTAAAGAGCCTAGCGGGGGAGAGCGCTACGAAGCACTACCTACAATTTGATCCCCAGAGGACTGTGCACTTTTTGAGCAACTCGCTGCTGGAGAAATCGATCTGAAGAGGCCTCCAGCCTGAGCTGCGGTGTGCTAAAGGGATTGGCCACAGGGCAGAGACTAGCACGTTTATTGCGGTTAGAAGGGGGGAGGGGGGGGGTCTAAGCGAGGGTCAGGATTTTCGCTGGAAGCCGTGTGCTATGCTGTTTAGTGACGTCACAGATGCCAGAACGTGGGAGGCTTGTACAGTTTGCGAGGAGGAAAGAGCAAAGCAGACTTCCTGTTCAGATGAATGGATGATGAGGAGGAGATCAATAACAAAATGAAGAGCTGGATTTGGGGATGTAGAATAACTAATGTTCCCCACACGAAAAGAATGATCTTATGCATGTCATGCCATATGTGTCATTTCTTATTTGGAATTGTACAAGCTTTTTGTCTTCAGCAGCATACTGAACTGTATGCATCATTCACCCTGTATTACTGCTGTGCCTGAAGTTGTAGTGGGAGGAGAGGCAGAGGTAGGGGGAACAGAGCTCACAGTGTGGGCGGCTGGCATAGAGACCTGCTACATTAGCAATAAAGCTCTATGTAATTAGCATGTCTTTGGTTGATAATTAGCGTTGTTGAGAGAGTGGCACTAAAAACGTTGCACTGCCTCTCTAGCAACAGCATGTTTACAAGAGTCTCGAGGGCTGATCCCTCTCATTCTTTTTCTGTCTTTTAAGTCCAGTTTTTGATTGACCATACATGTTCTCTAAGTTTGGTTTTATTACTTTTTCTAGAAGTCAATGCATGTATATATTTGTTTGAGACAAATAGAGGTGATAGAAAATAAGTGTCTCGATGACTCATTTTAAAAACATTCTCATGTTGGAAAATACTCTACAGCTATATGTGAAAGCAAAAAACTGACCATAGCACATCTGTGATTTTTAAAATTGGTTATATGGTTCAGCAACCGGGTCATAATTTCACTGGGAGTGGCACAAGTACTGTGAGACTTTATTATCTGTGAGACTTTATTATTATTAAAAAACAGGTTTTCTGTTGCTTCTTTGCAGTACAAGTGTAGTGGTCTGCTCTGTAGGCCAACATGGTGATACAGAACACTTCAAAATTGATATTAAAGTGAAGAGCAATTTCAATATATGTTGAGAAATCTGCACAACAACTCTCACCTTATTTAGTTGGATCAAGACACCTTTTATTTTGGATTGTTTTTCAGTTCATTTTGCGGGTTTTTTGAGAGATTTTGTATCTGATCATCAAACTCCTCCAGTTTTATACGTATTAGCAGAATATAGTGTAGAGTTTGTGATTGTGCAACTCAAAAGTTAACTGAAACAAAGTGTGAGACAGGTCAATAAATTTTGACATTTGTGACCTGCTCTTGCTTGTTTCTTTATTCGCAGCTTCTGAGCTTCTGTGAACTCACAGGTCAGATGAACTAACAGTTATCAAGCACAAAACTACAAACGTTTCTATACGTTTTATTTACGCATTAAAAAGAAATAGTTAAAAATGGTTGCTAACCTATGTAACATAATGAGGAGGCTTCTGGTAAAAAAAGGAAATTTTCCTTAAATAAATAGAAATTGCCAAGTTATACTTATTTTAGCAACTCGTTTCACAAAGTGAAACACATTATATAAATTAATTACGCACAAACTGATGTTTTTTTTACTGCTTACAGCTAATTGAAAACATACCAGTTAAGATTAGAATATTACATCAGACCAATACAAAACACTTTTAATGCAAAAATGTGAGCTTTGTAAAAGTATGTTTAATCTCTGCTTTAAGGTATTTTCAAAAGGTACTTTTAATCTGACAAAGGAGCCTCGTCAGAATGCATAGTCTAACTTAGTGATTATGTTCATACATATGTATGTACATTGAATATGTATATAGTATTATTAGTTTAAAAATCTTTAACATTAGTCAGATATAAACTGGTTTATTGTACACTAAACAATTTTAAACAGTTTCAGTTTTATGAAACCTTTTCTTTAATGTTTGCAAACACAAAAAACCCATAAATGCAAAAAAGAGCATACGTCAATGCTGTTATACAGCAAGGATTACAAATTCTTAAATAAACACAGTTTTGACTTGTACAAACCAAAAGATTTTTTTTCTTTTCAAAAAATAAAATATGGTCAGTTGCAGAGGGAGAGGCTCACCCAGGGCGTGATTCATGGTAGAACCGTAACTGCCATTGCTGATGCTCCTCTGAGCACAAATTGGAAAACAAGTCACATTTAATAAAAATCTAATTTAAAACACTGAGAACATGTATATTTTTAATATCTCCATTTTATTATATTTCTTATACCACAATGGTATCCTAACTCACTGACACTCCTCTAGTGACTGTAATAAATACAATGCACACTGTTATCAGGCCTTGTCTAAACAAAAGAGGAGGTCCTCTTAATTAGCGAAAAGTATTCAAAGAGACATCTAAGCTCATCGGCTCTCGCAGTTGATAAAAGCAAACAGAGACGTTGATCCATCATCTCTGGATGTTCATGGAGGGTTCAAGTGTGACCTGCTGGCAGGTCCACGGCTCACTCTGAGCCTGGCTCCAGATAAAACAGATATACACGCAGATAGATTTCCCATAATCACTGTTCGGCAGATCAGCTTCCTGGACAAATGTAAAGCATTAAAGCTGTGTTTGGAGATGAGAGAGAAGAGGCATTTCTCAGTTTTAGTCTTATTTTATTCACACTTAACAACAATCACTGTTCCCAACGTTATTGGTGATTTATTTTTCTGATTTGATAATTGCCATAGTAGATGAAAGAGTCCTTTCTTTTTCCTATCCTGATGATTCCAGTCGTAGCCCAAACCTAAGCAGAGTTGGCTGGTTCATACTGTGATTGAAAGGCCCCCAAATCCTACAACACTCGTGGGCTTTGCCAAATCCCTGCACCACAATATGCTTGTTCTTCCTAGTGCTGAAACAAAGAATGCAGGTTTGTAATGCAACTAAAGGGTTAGTTCCTCTTGTGGGGAGTGGATGGGGAGGTGCATGTCTTCTCTGTGGCTGAGAAAAAACCTTAATGGAGGTAATGCTTGTATCAGTTGTATTCAGTTGTACAGTTTGAGCTTTTGTCTTTTAGTGTGTTTGGCTGTGTAACATTAAAACTGTGACAACTGCTTTTAGGGCTGTGATGATCTCCATCAGAACCACACATGCTTGTGTCAGTGGATGAAGTATCACATGGAGGGGCACATGAAGCATGAAACTTAAGTGACCGGCCTGCGTGCCAGAGGAGGGCCACTGGCCTATCCCATTTCTAACAGATTAACCTAATCTGAAAGTTCAGATCAGCCTGTAATCTTAAACAGCAGCAGCACGGACTTGACTCCCGCACCCTAACCTCTGCGTCTTTTTTTTCATTTCCTCTTCCTATATTTTCTCTAAATAACTACTGAATGAGGAATGGAGACGGAAAGGGAAAGAGGGACGGATGAGTGCTAGAACAGAAGGATGGAGGGAGGGAAAGAGGGATGGAGGGAGAAAGGCTGGTAATTATTTCCAAAGGTCATTCTGTTAATGACTACCTGCTTGGCTAATGAGATTCAGCAAAGCTCCCTCACCATGTTTCACCCTGCCTATGTTTCACCCATGTACCAAGACGTGTGAGAAGCACAGGTGTGATTTCATCCGAGTGACAGTCCACCAGAGAAGGGGGAAGAGTGTGAGGGAGGGGGTGGTGCTGTGGGGGAGTGCAAATTAAAGAAACATAAAGAGAAAGCACATCTAGCCAGGTATTTCTAGGAGACAGTGCACCTACACCAGCTCAGTTCACATTGCAACAGGCGGTGCTTTTTCAGAATAGTACAAAGTCTTGTTTAGATAAGTTTGATAACCTCAAAAGTATCTTTTTTGTTAATTCTGTCCCTCTTTTCTCTATTTTCTCATAAAATTCCTGCAAGTCAACACGACATGTGATCTTCTCATCTGAGCTGCCAGTGTGCTCGTGTTCTGCTGCTCTCTTGTGAAAATATTTTCCAGCATGTATGCTATTCTGTGTGCTTATTTAGTTTCTAAACAGCGTGGAGAACATTAGCCTTGGGGAGTTTTCTGTGTTGATCGGCTTCACTGAATGGCTTCTTCTCATGGCTCTCAGAAACTGTATAATTACTTGGACTTGAATGTAATTTATCTTCCATTACTTTTACATGTGTCAGCATCCAAGAGAAATAGCGGGGGTCATATCATATCTTCTGTGCTTTTCAGTTGTCCACTGTAATTTTGCGTGCAGCCGTTCTGCGGTTTCAGAATAGGGCACATGTGGCATAACACGGGGTGGAGGTGAAGGGTGGGGTTGTCACAGCATTTACAGTGCCTCAGTGTTTACTAGCGATCGACAACAAGACTTGTTTTTGCTGGTGAGACGAGGATTAAGAGCTGAAGCTGCTTTGAGGGACTAAGTAAATTAACCTTGTGGCATTGGCAAGCTATCGCAGTTTGTTAAAACAAAGATTTGGATGGCAGATTTTGCACATGGTATCGCACACTGGCTAAAAGAAGAAGGGGGTATAGTCACTAACTACTGTATAGGGTTGAATGCATTGTAATTAAAATTCTAAATAGCTTGCAAAGAAGGAAAAAGTTCAGAATTTGTACCTGAATCAATAGTTTGTTGTACCACCTTTCGCTGTAAATACTTGCAAGTTTTTTGCGGTAAGTCTTACAAGCTTTGCACATGTAGAGACAATTTTTTTAATTCCACTTTAGTAACTCGGAGCCAATCAGGTTGTATGGATAGCATCTGCAAACATCAAGTCTTGTCAGATTCTCAATTTGATTTCGGTCGGCGCATTGAGTTGGCCGTTATAGCACATAAATGTGCTTGAGCTAGCTCTGGCTGTATATTTAGGGTTGGATTCTGGAAGATGAACCTACAGGCAACCCTCAAGTCTTTTGCAACCTCTAACAGGTTTTATTCCAGGAATGACTGGTATTGTACTCCACTCCCTAAGCCTGCTGATGAAAAGCATTCCCATACCATGATGTCTACACCCCCATGCTTTACGCTGAGGTTGGTGTATTCAGAATGTTGTGCAGGGTTTGTTTTCCTCTACACATTGCATGTAGGTCAAAAAATTAAATGTTTGTCTCATTAGACCAGAGCACCATTTTCAGTATGTATGCTGTGTGACCTACAGGGGTTGTAGCAAATTGTAAACGGGACTTCTTATGGTTTTCTTCAATAATTGTGTCCTTCCATAAAGACCAGAATTGTGGAGTGCACAACTAATAGCTATGCTGTCAACAGATTGTCCCACCTGAGCTATGGATCCCTGGAGCTCCTCCAGAGTTACCATGGGCGTCTTGACTGTTTTTCTGGCTATTGCTCTCGTTGGCAGGCCTGTCATTTTAGGTAAACAGCCAAATCTCGGAGGGTTTACAGCTGTTTCGTACTCCTTCATTTCTTACATGATGTATTTAACAGTACTTGACGTATTTTTACAAGCTGACCTTGCTTTTAAAGATTTGTGATTGTAACATGACAAAATGTGAGAAGCTCAAAATGTAGGAACACTTTTTCAAGGCTCTGTAAGGTACTGACATTTACCAAAGTTACCATAAAGCTATAAGATTTCACTTTTTACTACAAAATGTGGAGGTATTGAGTATTATATTCATTCCTCTCTGTTCCAGCCCATTTCAACTTTTTAACTTGATGCTTAAAACACAGATTTGTTTGTTCCGCTAAATGTATGCTTCACAGTCATGGAACTGACGAAACAAATTGATGTCACCACAAAACTTACCACCCCCAGAACAGCAGCACTTCATTTGATGTTTTCTCCTTCTAATAAGCGTCTCAAAAAAGTGGTAGAGGCCTAAAAATAGAGTGTGGTGAAGCTAAATATAGCTGACTGTGTTTTGCCAGGAAGGGATAGAACAAAAGGACTGGGATCACTTTCTTTCTCTCTCTCTCTTCAATTTCCCCCTCCTTGTGTTTTAGGCTGGGTCGCTTGGGGTTGTTTTAGGCACTGAAGGATTGAGTAAGCAAAGTGTCAGAAAATTCATCCAATCCTCTGTCTCAGTCTCTCTCTCTCTCTCTCTTACTCCCTCCTCTGCTTTTTGAAGATCGACCGAGAAGGTTTGCCCGTCGGCGACCGCATCCAGAAGGCCGTCAATGTGAGACCTCGCGGTGCCTTGAAACATTTGATCCTTGAATAAGAAGTCTATTATTTATCTATCATGTTGCTTTCTCTCTCTCTCTTTCCCATAATTCAGAGTGTCCCTGACTGGTTATTTTCAAAACTCTTCTTATTACAGAGAAAAATATTTTGTATTTATTTGTAAAATAATTTGTAGAACATTATATCATCTTTGTCAGTAGGTGTAAGCATTTTTTAAAGACAAAACTGACAACGACAGAGGCGTCGGCATCAGACGTTTACTGAGTTCCTGTTTTATAGACTGTATGCCTTTGCTGACCTAAGAAAAGTTAAACAAGATGGTAGATAATATATGTGATCTACAGGCTCAGCACTTTTTCTACATCAGATGCCTGCTGACCAGAAAAGCAGAACCTCAGACAAGAAATTATACCGCTTGGATCTCTGTGAGAGGTGTTTTTTAGGGTCAATACCAAAGCGGAAGTTTGAGGTACTCACACAACAACAAAAGGGAGGTTTTAAAAATAGACTGTTTGAAATGTGCCAATATGCGGTCCCTGTGGTGAGGCAGCAGCGCAAAAGGCAGGCCACTTCTGAGGCCACGCTGCCAAAAAGGCAAGGCTTTTCCACTGCACAGCCCAAAACAATTCACGCCAGTCATTAAGATGCCCTGTGCTTTGAAACTATTTGTGGAAATTTTTTTTAGAATAGTGAAGATCTATTTTTAAACATGGCATTCCCTGCCCTGCCTGGAGTACCCTCCCACCCCTTCCCCTCTTCTCTTCCCTCTTGAGTGTGGAAACTCAAGGTCACAGTATAGAGGTCAGCGGGCCGGTCATTGTTACCCGAGGCCCCCCTCCAGCTCTCTTTTCCTGCTATGGTGCCACGCGATAAGAGACGGAGAGACAAAAGACGCTAAGTGAAGATTAGTCGTGCTGGGGGGGGGGACCACAAAGTAGGAACAAAGAGTGGTTAGAAGAGGGCATGAGATCTTCATCCAAAGACAGCTGGAGTTACTCGGCTACACTGTCACTACATATTACATTTGAGTCTGTAATTTAAAGCTGTATTGACATGATTGTATCACATCTGGAATTGCATCTCTGACATAAACTGGTCATATCCCATTACTGTGTATATAAAGCCTGTAAATCTACACTTGGGAGAAAAACACACACAGTTTAGCCTCGGCTAATTGATTTTCTGCCCCTCATCAGAAGCTCATATGGATCCATTCTCATTTGAATAGATAAGTATTTTACAACTGGGGTATAGACAGGGATGAAAGATGGCCAGGCTAAAGGTGAACACATAAGTGCCCTCTTTATGCAGTTCCACTGAGCTGGCATTGTGTGTCATAATGTCTCTCTGGCTAATTATACAGTGTAGTGACAAGTCTGAATGACCACTTTGTTCCTGGGGCCGGGATGCTGCTGCAGCAAACAGTGTTGGATTCTGACATGTGCTAAGTGTGTGTCTCTTCCATATGGGAAACACTGCACCATCTGGTATTCTGCTGTGTACTGGCTAGCTAAAACTCTGTGTATATGTGTGTGTGTGTGGGACATAGTCTGATGAAATGTGGATAACTCTTTGTTGCTCAAAGCTTAATCTCTTATTCTCTTCATACATTTTAGGACTGTCTTAGAGTCATCTCTACAGTCAGAAACAACATAAGTTAACATCACAATTTCTAAAAATACCACCAATCAGATACTTTAAAGGTACTGAATCTTTTAAAAGTAACTGAAGCAATAGTAATCTCAACCAGTGAATACTAGATGCACAGATGAGTGAAAAAATTGTAGGGACACACTGTGATTAGGGGCCCCACTTCTCAGGCTGGTAACCTACTAAATCCGCTATCTAGCCCCAAATCGCTCACACAGATACACACACTACGGCGCCGTCATCCGTGGGCATGCCCCTCGACATGGTCTTGGCATGTTCAAACTGCGCTTCATGAAACTGTGGCCCTCTTGCCTTTGGTCTGCCATCTGCTTCCAATAAACTAAGCCAGCCTGATTCCTCTGATGTTCCCTTTGCTTTGAAAAGCGCAGAACCGAAAGAGCCAGAGAGAAAGAGAGTGCGAGACAGCGAGAAACAGACAAAAAATTAGAGCAAGCAAGAATAAGACCAAACAGGCCCTAAATCAAAATCAAATAGAAATATAGGGAATAAAAGCACATCTCAAACATATTATTACTTCTTTCCCGCTGACGCTAAGGCCACCCTGATTGTCCACTGGTGCTGGAAGCTCTTAATCCACAACTTTTCCACTTCAGACTTACCTTCTTTTTATTTGTAATGGGAAGAGACAGTGTTTCTCTTACTTGCCTCACCCTTAGAAACATTAAACCACATTACACCTTACTAGCATGCTCTGACTCAATGAAGTTTGTCAGTTGGTTAAATAAAGCATGCTTCTTGTGGTCTTTCAAAACTTTTTTCCTTGACTTTAATCACAATTTAAACTAGGGTTTGTAATATTATTCAGCTGAATTTTACTGTACATTTCCTATTGCTTTTTTGCTGTACTGAAGCTATACATTACATTTTCTCACTCAACCACTCTAATCTGTGTCTGGGTTGTGTTTTAGTGTAGGAAGCCATACTATTGTAGGTAAATATAAATACAACTCCAGCATCACCTTCCTATGCATCTGATATTGTAGCAGTAATCCAAAACTAACATTATCTTATGTAACTGTGCAGATGTTCTGTCTTCACTGATGAGACTCAATTCTGCATGATGAATGCTTAAAGTGGTTCCAAATGGCAGGTGGTTAATTTAGTACATATATATAATACCATTTGAGGGCGATGATAGACTGTGCATAGAGCACTGAACTTTCATCTCAAGATGGTCAGGTGATCTGCAAGTAAGGTAAAAACATAAAACAAACTGGCCATGTCAGAAGAAATAACATACCGCACCCTAAAAGCAAATGTGCATCAAAGCAGCACCTACTTCACACATTTTTCACAAAACATGTTTAATTTTTTTATGGTAAGACCCACAAGAGTATAAGTTGGTTTTTTTTTTAAATACATCTGGGTAGTCAAAACATTTCTTAAAGTATGAATAATTCTCTTTCTCCACCATTGTTAACAAAAAAACAAGGTTTACCCACTAATGTGTGTTTTCCATAGCTAATTTCTTAAAGCTTAAGTGTTAAGGTTATCCAGTCCTTGTCTTTCTTGAGCTCAGAAAAACACATTGAACTTTTTACTTTTTTTAATATCTCAATAGCATCCAAATTTAACCTTGGTCTAGCCAAGTCATTCCTGGTTAGTTCATATGATCACAAACAACTACCAGCCATATTTAGACATCAGTAGATGTCTTTATGTAGATGTTTTTTTTTTCCTTCATTTTTTAATGAAAGAGGTTTAGATGAAGGGCAATGTCATCTCCCCTGTCTGTTGTGTGAAAATTGGCCTAGGCATGATGCTTTAAAATTCAGCCTGCCATATGCTTTAGCTATAAAACCTTTAAATAACTTCATTATATAGGAAATCAGGTATTATGCTCTGTCTTGGTTTCATTTTAAAAGTATCTTCAAAAATTATTTTAGCATTTACCACATGTAAAAATGTCTCCTATAAATGGGTTGTTTTTGTAGCTTGTTTTTGCACTGGTGCTGTCAGTCAATGGGTTGAGGACATTGAAAAACATTCACTGGCCCGGCTGTCACCAGTAGCCATAAACACAATATTGAATGTGTCAGACCCTTCAGCCACTGCCAAGATAACTGCAGAGGAGAAACGGTCAGTACTGAAGCTCTTTCCAAACACAACCCATCAACAGGCCAGAGTCTATCAGAAATAAAGATGTACCCATCAAGTCATAAGTGTTTTGATCCAAATTCCGTTCAAGACACTGTTGAAGTGCAGAAAATGTGAGGAGCAGGACAGTGACGGCGAGACCAAGACAGACTGAGGAGCAGACTGAGACTGAGACAGGGGGGGAGAAAGACGAATAGAGGGACAGAGAGGGTGAGCAGGGTGGCAGACTGCCGAGCAGACGGATCCTGGTATGGCGGGAGCTCTGGGCAGGCGTCATCTGTCCCTAGCAGACCCCCTGGGGCCACTCAGAATTCACACCCAAATATCCTCCGCTGTTTTGCTTGAGAGCGACATTAAGTTGGCACCTACCACCCAAACTATTACATTTAGCTATTTTTGTCCTGTTATTAAAACATTACAGAACTCCTAGCATATGACATTATGAATGAGTTTATTTATCGAACAAGCATGCTCCTGATTCTTTCTAGCTCTGGTCACCTCTCTTAGTTTTCTCAATGCTGTCCAATGGTTCCTAATACACCAGTGCAGTCTAGGCCAGCTTGGCTGAAGGTGCAAAGCTGAAGGATACCACTGAGACGCTGCGTCTCAAGTATGTAGGACACCTTGTCTATGCTGTGCATGCTTCACACAGGGCCTGTGAGTGGAGTCATAAGGGAGCATCATGAAGAAGGAGTTTAATTAGGAGCAAGCCCCCAAAGGGGACACAGAGAAAGACATTTAGCGAAGCAAGAAGAAACAGCTTTTTTGCCATTTTTTTAACCATATCATTCTCATTTCCGGTCCTCTATCTTGAACATTTACTGGACTTTGTCCATGTAATACACATCAATGTGAGTGTATTCTTAGAAGGATTCTGTGGTTTTTGTTTTTCTTCTGAAGTCATCATTCTCTCCTACTCACTCCTTACTCACCTATTCCGCATTTCACACTTTGGTCAAATTTGGTCTTATTTCTTTCTCCTTATAAGAGTGTAGCAGATATGTTGTTTTAAAAATTTACATATTCTTAAAATAAAATGTTCTTTTATACAGTTCCTGTGGTTTAAGTCTTAATGATGTGCCAGAGGAAGTGCCACAGTGACCAGAGTTTTCTCAGGCTGTATGGAGCTTAGTGTGCTACCCCTCCCCTATTTGTTGCTGTGTACAAGAAAGCTACTTCACTTTGCCATTTCTTAAAAGGAAGATACATTTGGCTGTTTAGAAAAAACAATCTGTCATGAAGTGGAAACGAAAAAAAGGCCCACCTTTTGACTTAAGGTAACTTTCACAACAGGATAATCCAGGGGACTTGCAAAAACAAATTACACTTTTCTTTGGTTTGCTTCACTTTCACACTGCACTTTTAAAAGAGGAACAAAACTACTAAACACCATCATGCAGTTACAACAGCTGTGACCCTTTGGCAAGGATATTGCCAGAAACTGGCACTAACCAGGAAGGAATAGAAGCACAGAAGAAGAAGAAGAAGAAAAAGAGATAACACCCCCCTTCAGTCGGCTTGTTCACAGCAAAACCCTACAAAGGGGCCCCACCAAACAGACTTAGAGTTTCTGTTTTTACCTTGGTGTTTTAACCAAACTGCTCTTTTACAAGACGCTGCTAGCTATTCAACATGTTGCCCCTGTCATTGGTTCACTTCCCATCTTTGGTTCACTTGATAGTCCTTAGAAGTGCTTGCTGTTGGTTGGAAGTTCCTAGTTTTCATGCATTTAATGAACAGGAGAAACAAATCTGATTTGTCATTATTTGACCAGCCGATCACAGATCAATGGAAATCAAAGAAATATTGTCTGATTGATTTGAGCATCTTTAACTATTCTTACTGTAAGGATCAATAATTTCTCAGCATTTCTGTTTTTGAAAATACATATTTTTTTATGAAATAAATACTCTGATACCATAAAACCATTTACTCATGGTTATTGTACTGGTAGAATCTAACTCTGGCCCAACATTTCCTGAGGACAGGTCATCCTACCATACACTTTTCCCTAGTAACAAGTTATTTTTCTTGACATTGTGTTGCCTTGTCCACTTAATAACTAACTGTGACCCTTTGGCAAGGATTTGGTGTTGCCTTCAAATAATAAACAGAGCAACAAGTTATAAAACATGGTTAAAAAAACATATGATGGCAAAAGTAGGGCACAAAAGTGAGGGGTCCATTTATGGCCACAGACGATCCAATTGGTTGTTGGGCTGTATGTCAGTCTTTGGCAACAGTTGTGATGTCACCGAACAGGTGGACATAACTGGGATAGGTGACATAGCATCCTTGAACACTACCCCAAATATGTTCAGTCCTGCTGGAGAGCTAAGCCTGGGCCACATGCTTCATAGTCATATAACACTTGTGTCCTGGCTGCCTGCACCCCATCAATGCCCAGCGCAATGATTGCCCAACCCCCTGCTGAACAACCAGCTCAGTTACCCCATATGGGTGACACCTTTGGCCCCGCCTTTGCTCTTGTCCTCCCACATTGCTGCACTGCTGTTCTTCCAAGAATGGAATTGAATCCCTAGTGCTCTCCGCTCTGGTGGCAGTAGGTGGAAATCTGTGCTGGTGGGAAGAAAAGTTGTTGGTACTTGTGTTCTCTTATTAACCATGGAAAGGCCAGCAGTTCAGCTCTTGTCTACATGATGTGATGCATCGCCAAGATCACGGATGAGGTTCGGCAGAAGAAATCGAAAACTTTTTTTATATCTGACGCCTTTTCCTAAAAACAAAAACGCAGCATGCTGAACCTCTGTCACCCCTTTGTTCTTTCCACATAGCCTGCTCTAATAGAGCAAGAGTGCCTGATTCACTGCAGGTCTCCTGCATCGCCTCAGCTGATTTGTTTGGTGTGATTTCCTGAAGACTGTCAAAAGATAAGAGAAACGCTTTTAAATTCAGAATTCCAGATTTCCACTCTAGGGGCCGAGGGAGGATTTGGAGAAAAAAACGAAGAGCCAGCGAATGTTGACACACTTACAGTAGCTGCCTCAGCCACGAGACGCTTTGAGAATCAAACAGTTATCTCACACACACAAAAGCGGCCCTCTAAGTTCACTAAAACCACACTCTAAACAGGCCTTTGTTGTGCTGACATAAGAGATAACTGGATTGTTATTTGTTTTCTAAGCAGGCAGATCGCTCCTGTCATTTCTGCAGCTGCTTGTGATGGAGTTGCTCACACTTGTATCGCTTCAGTGAGTGAGAACTGGCGGAGACAAACAAATGAGAGAGAGAAGTTCACAGAGATTAACTTATCTTAGCATCCATCTCCCTTCCTTACTCCTCGGTCGGTATTTCTTTCTTTGTTTTTTTTTTTTTTTTGCTTGACTTGAACACCCACTCTCACATACCCACACGTGCGCACGCAAACACAGACTCATTCCCATTTTTTCCCCTCCCACATACATACACAAGCAGTCACACACACACACACACACACACACTTGATCAGCATCAAAAACAGGGTGTGCTAAAGTAAATTTAATTACGTCTGTCTGATATGGAGCTTCAGATGAAAGTAGGAGAGTGCTGTGTGAAGCGACGACTGCACAGACAGGAGCAGGCCCATGATATTCCTCCTGTAGACTAATCTCCCTTTATTAAAGCCAGGAGGAGAGAGGGAATGGGGGGTGTTGGATGGAAAAGAGTGGGAGGAGGGGGTGTGTTTGATGAGATCTGTAACTGTCAGCTACTGTACTTTTCTGTTCTCCTGCTCGGTCTTTGTCTCCCCACCTTACAAGGCAAATGAGCACAGCACCTATCGTTGCAAGGCAGGCATACGCTCACACTATCACGCAATGTAATGTACTGTGAAACTCATCCCTGTTGTTAAGGATGTCAACAACTTCTTTAAAAAGAAGAAAGGACAGATGTGGCTCTCTCTCCTTCTCCCTAAAGCTTTCTTTGTCTTCGTCTCTCCTCCAGTTAGAGGGAGTGGTGAGCCAGTGAGTAGTTTTCTGCTGTTTTGCTGCCCACTCTAATGGGGGCAGGTGGCCATCAGGTGGCCAAAACAAGAAACTGCTGTCCTTAATGGCACATATAAAGTGCCTTGAAGCTTTGAACTTTTTACATTTTGTCATGTAACAACAGCTTTTTGTTTAGTGTAAGTGCTACTGTGGCTCAGTAGGAAGACTAGTCGTCTTGCAATCAGAAGGTTGTGGGTTCGATTCCATCTCCCTCCTGCCATATGTCGATGTGCCCCTGGGCAAGGCACTTAACCTCAAGTTGCCTACTGATCTGCGTATCGGTGTATGAATGTGTGAGCGTTAGTGAGTGCAATTGGGTGAATGTGGCTCTAGTGTAAAGTGCTTTGAGTGGTCTGTATGACTGGAAAAGTGCTATAAAAGTTCAGTCCATTTACCAAGACAACAACATGCTTAATAGTGATTTTTATGAAACTAACCACCCCTGAAGAGTGTGGCTTACATTTGTATTCAGCCCATTTTACTCTGAAACTTCTGAATGAAATCCAGTACAACTAAGTTCCTCCAGACATCACCTAAGGAGAAGACTGAGGCTACCTCTGTGTAATTTAAACTCAGAGTGTGCAAGTATTATAGTTGTGCGCTCCACAAATCTGGCCTTTATGAAAAAGTTGCAAAAACAAAGCTATTGCTGAAAGAAATTTCTAGGAGGTCCGATTTACAGTTTGCCACAATATCTCCATAGTGAAAAATGGCAGTTGCTGCATCATGCTGTGGGGATGCTTGTCTTCAGCAGGTAAAGGGAAGCTGGTAAGAGTAGATGGAAAGATGGATAGAAATATATAAGGGATACTCACGAAAAAAAAAATAATAAAGGTCTGACTGAGCTTGAGCTATGTTGTGAAGAAGAAAGGCTAATACTGTTAGTGTCTAGATGTGCAAAACCCGAAGACACATACCATAAAATGTGTAATCGCAGTGAAAGAGTGTTCCAAAAAGTTTATTTACAAATGCACACCACATGTATTTAGGCTCTTTCGAATTTAGACTTTAAAATGTTTTCAGTTTAGTATGCTTTTCATTTCACTTCATAATTATGAAATGCTTTGTGTGTCTCTATTGCTTCATTTTTCAACAAATCCTTTCTAGTTTTTAGATTTAATGTGACAAAATGCGAACAAGTTTAAATACATTTGCAAGGCTCTGCAAACCACAGCTCCACACCTCATCTTTATTGTGTTTTTCTTTTCTTTTTTTACTTCTTAAAGTCTATGACTATTTGTGACATCTTGTTGCTGGTTGTTATTAAGCCATCTGTACCATTCTAAATGTTAAGTTGAATGTTAGTTTATTCATAAAACATCCTGTGGTCCATCACTCCGTGTTAACAGGTTAGATGAGAACATTCCAAAATGGGTGGTCTAAAAATTGACCTGGAACAATTCTTAAAAGCATACAATTCTTAAGAGCATAGAATGTGGTTTTAAAGCTCATTTTCTGAAAAAGAAATAAAGCTGAAGGTTTTTTTTATTTGGGATTTGTGTTTATCTACTCGAAAACCCCTTGAAATATGTTGTGCAACTGCTCTGTTTTCAGACGTTGAGAAAGAAGGGCCTAAACGGCTGTGACAGCCCAGACCCAGACGCAGATGACTCGGTGGGCCACAGCCCCGAGTCCGAGGACAAGTACAGGAAAATAAACGAGGACATTGATCTGATGATCAGCAGACAGAGACTGTGTGTAAGTAATTGTCATTGAACCCAGAGCCTTTCTCTCACCTCTCTTTTCCTCTTTCCCCCTCCCCCTTTTTATTTTTCCCTCGATGCCTGCTTCTGTCACTTCGTCTCCATGTCCTCGTCATCTCTTCGTTCCTTCATGTCTTCATGTTTCCCCCACCTCGTTTTTCTCTGGTTGTGGAACCTGGCCAGGCATTAAACAAGAAGGAGAACAAGGGTGGCGAGAGCCCGGAGCTCGAGTCTGCTCTTCTCCTCACCCCATGCACTGAGGAGAAATACAAACAGATTAATGAGGAGTTTGATCACATGATTAAAACTAATAAAATCCCTGTAAGTACTGGGAAAACTCCCCCCTCCGTTCAGCAGCTTCTCATTGGCAACTGTTGAACTAACCCGGCTAACCACAGTTGTTTTTAACTGGACTAATTGCACAAAGAGAGTGAGAGTAAGCTCAGAGTGCAATTACAGTGTTTATTTACAGTGAAGAAATTAGAGTTATTCTAACTTGCTTGCTTACATTTGAGCAACAGTCCTCTAATCTGACAGAAGTGTAACCGCAGCTTGCAGGCATTTGCCTTGAATGCACTTTCTCTTAAGAAAAATGTAATCACACTTTTTTACCTTGAATATCATGCTGCTGTTGCTATCTCAAAGCGGATAGGTGTGGTGTGCATGTGTTTGCCCTTTTGCAGCTTGCACATAAACACAGCGCTCAGTCACCTGCAACCTCCTGGGTGGGTGGGGGGCTGTAGGGGCCATGACAGTGAAACTGTAGCAGATGCTGCTCATAAAGCTGAAATTATTGAAGGTTTCTTAGTGGACACATGTCAAGGCAGTGTCTGCAAGATTTATGATGTTAATTTCACAAAATAAGCTGAGACATACCACAAAATAAGGCTTCTTTTCCATTTCAACTGACCCTGTTCCTCATTCGGAACGCACCATATTGCAATGGTTAGCTCTTTGGCGCTGGCATAGAGAGACACAATTCCACAGTATATTAGTAAGTGGAGAACAGTAGTATCTAGCCCACGTGGAGCAGGGGGCGATGTGGTTAGAAATAAGGCAGGGGTTGGTGAGTCGAGGGGTGGACTCTGTACACAACAAGTGGCAGTTCAGCGTGTGGTCAGGGCGGCTGCCAAGCACTGGGCCTCTGGATTGCATAGGACTGTAGGTGGGATGGGGGTGGTTGTGGCAGGGAGGAAGATGAGTAAAAACAGGAAGGATGGCACCAGCTAGAAGACAGCTTACAAACGGGGCCCTTTGCTCCCAGTAATACGGGGCGTAGACAGCTTCCACTACAAAGAAGGCATTGCGAGGTAATCATGAGATGTGAAAGTCCACTGAGGAATCTAAAATGGAAGAAATGGCAGATTGGGTGGGGCTCACTTGTTTGGCAGTTACAGTGAAGCATACAAATTCCCACAATGAAAAATTGTAAAAACAACAATTTTTGTGTTGAAATACTAATTAGCAATGCAGGGGGAAAAATAATCATAGAAGTGGAGGTGCTAAAGCACCGAGTCCGTTTCCATCAGCAGGCCGATGCTCTCACCCGATACACTCCCTCTACGGCTCAAAGACAGATGGCAGTAATTTACAGCCCTATTTTCTACTTCCTAAATCTAACATACAGGATCAACCACTTACAGGGCAGTCCCAAGGTTAAGCCCCTTTGCCAAATGACACAATAAATATGACAAACTGGATGCCTCATGGCTATTGGGCTAGCTCTGCTCGTGTTCCTGATGAAATTGCTGACTGATCTGTGTCAACCGTTTACAAAATCTGGTGTTGTTGTAGTGTCACAGAAGGGTAAATATTTCCTAATTTCATCTAGAATCAACTTATTCAGGAAACACTTTTTAGAAGGTAAAAACAAACTTTATGAACTTTTATTTAAGCCCTTTAGGTGACAAATCATTTTCCAAGTGAACCACTGACTAGATTTTTTTTTGTATGTTATAATCCACAAATATACTCAGACCATTCATTAGTCTGATACTGATCTCACAGTATACAAAAGATACAAAAAAACTTTTAATCATGATATTCCTATGGATTAAAGTTTAATTAATAAGGTGCCAGATGAAATTTTGTCAGAGTAAAGTTGTACTGCCCCTCCCACACATGTTGCTGCTTACTGCTGGTCAGCTGGGAGACGGAGGGCTAAATGCGCTTTTCCCTTGTCCAGTCATTTGGAAATATTTTGAGGTCACAAAAAACACTGACAGTAATACAGCCTGCTGCAGGAAAAATGTTGTATAAAATTTTTGTAATTATCAATAGATTATATTATTTTAGCATCAGTTCGAATTATTGTTGCTTTAATATTTTACACAAAGGTAGTTAGTCAAGTTATGGATGTTTGTTTTGAAAGTTTTGTGTAAATGATGTGGTATTTCTACTCAAGACAGTGTACGGTCTACATCATACAGTGTGAGTCACATAGTGAATTAAGCCCATGACTAATTCAGACACATAAACAAAAGTTAGAGGCACACATTGTCTTAGGTCATCACAGACACTAAGTTACTAAGAAGAGATTTCCTTTGTTTTTCTGTAGACACTCTCTTTTAGTCCACCTTCTACTTTCTCTACTGCTCTGTTGTTTGGGTTTTTGACATTTACTATACATGTCCAGTGTTTTTTTTTTTTATGTCCATTAATGCATTTTTTAACTAAATGACGTTTTTCTCTTGCCTACTCTATTCCTTTCTGTCTTTATTCTGCACTCCTAGAGTTTTTTTGAGTCATCATTTTTGCTCTTTTTGTTAACTCTTTACTAAAAACCCTAATCTTTTATCTAATCAGTTGAATGGTTATATTTAGTCTAATCTTTGTCTTTTTTATATGTTTCTCATATATTTCCCAGCAGGCTGTGCCCCCATCGAACTACGACATGTCCGTGTCTATCCCCACAAGCAACCAGAACAATTTAATCTACAGCCATCCCGGTGGGTCCCTAGGCAACCACAATCTGTTGCCTCTAGCGCACCATGGTCTACAGAGAAACAGCATGTCTCCAGGCGTGACACACAGACCTCCAAGTGCAGGTAACGCAGGTAGTGCCCCCACATGCACCCGTGCACCTCCCCATGCATGCGGTTGTCCCTGCTGTTTGCTGATCTTTTCGAGAGCGCATGTGAACCTGTCTGTCATGCTAATAGACTCAGACACATCAAAACGTGTAATTTAATTCATGACAGCTACCCACAATGTTCCACCTAAAGGCGGTGAATGAAGCTAGCATTTTTTTCCTCCCACATATAATCACATATTCCCTGCTTCACTGTTTTGTCAAAGGTAAAAGCAAAATGATGTAAAACAATATTAATTCCCAGCCCACAGTTATTTATTGTGAAATTCTGGTGCTACATATAAGCAGTTGAGCCTGTTGGTTTGTTATTGTTGTCCAAAGTCCTTTTTCTGTCCCTCTAGTCCAAAGGGTTGTTGCCCACAACCTCAACCCTGTCATTACGACTGGATGCCTGAAACGCAGAGCAAAAACTAAATATGAGCTTTGGCGCTCACCGCATCCAGAGCAAAAAACGTTCTCAACCCTCCCACTCTTCCACCTCGCATGTTTTAAAAATAATAATGTGTCATTTTTCTTGGACAGCACCTTCATGCATCCGCTTGGTTGTCCAGTTGCTCAGCGTGCTAAGGGTTTGAGTGGGAGGAGGCCTTGCTTCTCGTGTCGCACTGACACACATTGTGATTAAAGTGGGAGAGACAGGGAGGCGGAATGGATGCTGTGTGGGTGTCTATCCTTTAATGGTTTTCTCTCCTCTGCTTTGCTCGTTATTTCATCTTACAGGTGGCCTCATGGGTGCTGACCTCACCACTGGCGCAGGCACCAGTGCTGGTAAGAATGGCCTCCTCTTCTCACACATGTCTGCTTGCAGCCACACAAACACACATCTATTTCACCCACTCACCCTCTTTGGGGCCATAAAATGCATGACTAACACTAACCCAAACCCAAGTGGAGATTTGGTCCATGATGTGTTAAAGTTAGTGGTCGTGGAGTTCATATGGGAATGTTTGCTCAGTGCCTCGGCTATGACACATCCTGCCTGCTTTCGGCTATAAAATGGTAAAACAAGTGTGGAGGAAACAGAAGTTAAAAAACGGCTCCGTATGCAGAAGCTGGAATCTGAATGTCTGGTTATGTTTTAGGCCAGTTTATTGTTTCGTAAAAGTGTAAATTTATTTAGCATCAGCATGCCAGTGGAGAAGCATGTTAAAGAAATCATATGAGCTTTGTTTGTCCACCAATGTGCCCTCGAGGACATGTCCAGCTCAAGTTTATTGCAAAGGGACTCCCATTATAATGGTTAAATTTATGGGATACAGTGCAGAGTGTAAAATTGGAGAATAGGGGGCGTTAGTCGGGCACAGCTGGGCAGCCTCGTCTAAGCCAGGCCTTGACATGGGGGGTCAGCGCCTGGTTTCTCTGTCTGGTCACTCGTCGCACACAACAAACACGTGCACACACTACAACAGGGTCGTTTGTTGCGGCACGCATTCCATTGACGGCGCTCTGCAGTGCATGCCTCAAACGCGGCCTTTGTGTCGCCTTCACTGGGGGGCAACAGAGGCGCTCTGTGAAGGGCTCCATGTCGCTCAGCAGCCGTGAAAAACACAACGTGGAGAGGGAGGGTCATGTGAAAGCTGAAAGATTTCATTCAGTACTCTCTTAAATCTCATTTGAGTGGGGGAGGGGGTTTAGAAAGGGTGTGTTGGTGGGGTTGGAGGGGGGAGACCCCCGGTGATTAATATCCACTGATGGTGGAAGCATGTGTGCAAATGAAAAACAGTAGGGGAACACAGATGGACGTGTTCTACGAACTTGGTCAGCCATTTTAATGATGCTCCTCCAAACATCACCAGAGTTACAGTGCCTTACTAAAGTATTCATGCTGCTTGAACTTTGTCTCATTTTGTCACCAAACTTTAATGAATTATATTGGGATTTTATTATGACCAAAACAAACTAATGCATTATTGTAAAATGCAAGGAAAATTATGCAGTTTGTTGTTTCAAATCAAAATCCACAAAGTGTGACATGCTTTAGTATACAATCTCCTTTATTTGGATATCTCTACAGAAAATTGTGCAAGATGTTGCCCTTAGAAGTCCCGTGCTGTGCAATTTAATCTCAGCATAAATACAACTTTTCTAGATAATATTAGTAAACAATCAGCTTCAAGAAGATCAAGGGACACAGCAGAAAGGCAGGAATAAAGTTCTGGAAATGTCTAAAGCAGTGTTAGTTTATAAAACACTATCCCGAGCTTTGACTACCTCACATAGCACTGTTCATATAATTATTTGAAAATGGAAAGAGTATAGTTGAGCTGCAAAACTACCAGGATGTGACTTTTCACCCAAACAAGATGGCAATGAGTGCATTATTTAGAGATGCAGCCAAGAGGCCCATGGTAACTTTGGAAGATCTATAGAGCTCCACAGCTCACGGGATTTAGATAAAAGCATGTTTTAGGGTCAGTTGACGTCCAGACCTAAACCAAATTGAGAATCTGATCAGAAAATATATGATCACAAATGTTCTCTATCCAGTCTTAGTGAGTTTGAGCTATTTTACCAAGAAGAATGGACAAGAACTTTAGCTGTGCAAATCTTGTAGATATATACCCCAAAATATGGTGTTTCAAACACTGTGGCACCACAAAAAGCCTTTTGATGCCCCTGATATCTTTACTTTGTTTTAAAAGCTAATTGCACAGTTATCTGTATCACCTTTATGTGCGTTTGTATTACAGTGACATATCCAAGAAACCGAGGCCTTTTAAAGCTGCCTTTCAGATATTCATGTCAGCACCCCCTTTTTGGCCCTTTTTGCACAGGTTCTCTTTCTTTGCAAGACTAACTGTATAATACTGTATGTTTCAATCATATCTGGGGTCAATTCTTTAGAGAATTGACTTGCAATGTTAACCAAAACAGCCTTTTTTCACATCTTATACAAATACGGTACATGAAACCCAGATGTGGGGGTGTATTCAAAATCACCAAAGGTCCCCAGGTAATTCTAGTCTAGTGGAAATGGGGCATGTCACTGAACGGCTTAGTCATCATGTCTTTTCTATGGAAATATCGCAGGCTGTTTGTGTGCACGTGTACATGTTTGCTTATTTATACAGTATATCTTCAATCTGTCATTCCCTTAGCCAGTGGGAGAGAGTAAGAGGTGATGAAAGAGACAGAACAGAAGAGAAAGAGACACGGTGAGCAGAGCTCCGGTTTAAGGCCCCAGCTTTTGAGACCCTAACCACTGCCATTAGTGAAACTAATTGTCCTCATCCATGTTCCAATCAATACCTTCCTCATTAAAGGTCTGCAAGGAGCTAACAAGAATCTCTCCTCTCACCTCTCAGCTTTATCATATACCAACAACTCGCATAAATCAGTTACATGTGGAGTACATTGGTCAGGTATCTCTGGATAAATAACACACCGCATATTGTAACTGGCAAAAAGTGGCCTTCAAACATTTAAATGATGTCTCCCTCAGTCTGAACAGCACCTTGCACCAACTGTGCAAGTTGTGACCTCGTTTGTGACACCTTGGTTCAGTTGGAGAATTCGGGGTTGAATGCACATTTGGCCAAACCGCAACGGAAGAGTGTGTGAGCATGGGGAATAGACTGGAGCCTGCCTGTTAGACCACAACAGGACATCAGAAATTTGTTCAGTAACAGTTAAATTTACACGAGTTTAACCACACCTCTCTTTTTGTGTGTGTGTATGTGTGTGAGCGACGTGTGTAAGAGGGAAAGAAAAGGGTAAATGAAGACACCGGTGGGGCCTTGTCAAGCACATGCCCTATGTAACTGTGGAGCTAATTTAACGTTGACCCCCACACATGCATGCACACTTCAGAAATAGTGTGAAGCTGTTTATCTTAATCTCAGATCAGATGTTGTTTTCAGTCCAAGTGTTTGCCATAGCCGCAAGAAAAAAGGGAATACTCGATAAGCTTTATTTAACTTTGGTACTTCCTCTAAATAGGTGACGCTAGCCTGCACTGCAGGCTTTGGTTTGCAAAGTGGCACAAGACGAGGAGGATAGAAATGAACTCTGGGTATCATGTCTTCAGCTGATGTAGGGATTGAGTCTACGTTGAATGCAGCCACCCTCAAATCAGCTGCAGAATAGAGAAATTTAAGTCACAGTTCTCGCTTCATTAGTGTAATTGGTCGGTGATTTTACTTTTGAAGTGCTTAAGGACTGGCCTCTGCCACTCATGATTACAGTCATCCAGTGTATAATTGACTGGACTGCAGCCATCTCTACCGGGCGGGAACACACAGATGTCTGATTAACCGGCACTGTGATGAAATCCGTGCCATCCTGACCAAACTGTGTATTAACGTCTGTCTATAGTCCGGTGTCTATTTTACTCTTCTGTAGAGAAACACTGATGTACTTCCTGCTGGGTTATTTATCAAAGTATGTGTATGTGTGGTATGTAGTTTTGTGTGTGAGTGAGGTCTCATTCATCCATCACATGCACCCACTCAGTCTCATAAAGGGCCCACCATGAGAATGAGAAAGCGGCAGTGCTGAAGAGGCAGCTGTCTCTTACAAGTGTGAGAAAGACACTGGAACTAAGTGGGGTCCAACACAAAAACACATGTGCAATCATATGCAAGGCTTGGAAGTACCCATATGCCATGCTGGGCGACGATGTGCTTACAGTGCTTTTCTAAACAAAAGTATTCATTCCCCTTGAACGTTTTCACATTTTGTCACGTGCCAAACAAACTTTTCAATTTATTTTATAAGTTGAAGAGTGTGCCATGCATTTGTATTTGGGCACTCTATACTGATTGCACTAAATAAAATCGCCTACAACAAAATGCTTTCAGAAGTCACCCAATTAGTAAATAGAGTCTACCTGTGTGGGATTTAATCTCAGTTTGAATCCAGCTGTTCTGGGAAGGCCAGCGGTTCTGTGAACAAACAGCATCATGAACACAGGAGACAGACCAGAGAGGAAATCGTGGAGTTGTTTAAATCAGGTTTAGAACATAGAACAATGTTTCAAGCTTCGAACATGTCACAGAGCACTGTTCAATCCATCATCTGAAAAAATGGAAACAGTATGAACCAACTACAAACCTACCAAAACATGGCCATCCACCTCAACTGACAGGCCAGATGAGAAAAGCATTATTCTTAAAGGAACCAAGAGACCCATGCTAACTCTCGTGGAGCCGCTGAGATCCACACCTCAGGTGGGTGGCTATTTGTTATGCAGTCCACAAATCTGGCTTTTATGGAAGAGTGGAATGAAGAAAGTTATAAAAAGTCTCATTTTAGTTTTCACAAGTCATGCAAGGAATACAGGTAACACGTGAAAGTAGGTGCTCTCTTCAAATAAGACAAAAATAGTACTTTCTGGCCTATTTGCAAAACAATGTATGGTAGAATACCATTGCACACCCCCCTGAGCGCACCGTCCCTGCGGAGAAAAATTATGGTGGCAGCATCGTGTTGTGGGAATGCTTTTCTTCTGTAGGGACAGGAGAGCTGGTGAAAGTTACTGGAAGATGTATGGATCTTAATACAGGGCAATCCTGAAAGAAAACCTGAGGCTGTGCAGAGCTTCACCTTCCAGCAAGACAACAACACTAAACATACAGGCAGTTGTCCCAAGGGAATACTTTTGAACAAAGCATATACATGTGTTAAAATTTGCCAATACAAAGTACAGACCTAAATCTAATTGAGAATCTGTGGCAAGACTTGAAAATTGATGATCACAGATTCTCTTCATCCAGTGTGTTTGAGCTTGAGCTATTCTGCAAATAAGAATGAGAAAAAATGTGTACATGTGCAAAGCTGGGAGAGAAATACGCCAAAAAACGTTGTGGTTCTACAAAGTAGTTGACTCACTGGGGCTAAATACTAATGGACATTCTAAACTTTTAATTCAGAAAAACATTTAAAACCCATGTTTTGTTTTTGTTTTTTGCACCGCTTTGTGTTGTTCTGGCACATTAAACTGCCAGAAATTAAATTCAACCTTGTAGTCTAACATAACAGAAATTTTGCAAGACAGAAATGTGCTTATGTGGATTCACATTCAAGCTGAACACATACAGAAAATTCTTATAAAGCATACACAAAATGACACACAAAGTCTATGTTAATAAGAGCTTAAACATGCTTATAAATTCCACTTTTCATCAGTGACACCAAGTGACATGCTGTTTTTCTCGTTTTCTTGCCGGCCTCGTTTTCTCTCACTGCCAGCAGTCGTTTACTCTTCAAATTGTTCAAATTAAGCTTTTGAGACTTTTCATTTCCAAACAACAAAAAAAACCTCACTCTCAAATTAAACAAAGATCAGCGAGGGAAATTGCCCAGGAAGACATCTGCGACTCATTTTTCCCCCGGAGTATATGATTAGGAAATTCATTTATGTCTAACATATAATTCCTGCCCTTCTTTCAAGTGGGAATGTCCACACAGCGCCCTGTGTTCTACCCCTTCGGAAGACTGAATAGAGAAGTAAGCGGAAAAACAGCTCATGGGATGGGGTTAGAAACAAAGACCTTTTTGCCTGGCAGTGTTCTCCACTCAGATTTTTTAATGATGTTGGTAGGATCTGTAGGAGAAAGTGGATCCTAAGCAGCACCAATGTAAGGTTTTTTATCTGGAACAATGTCTTGGTTGTGCTTCATTTTGATTTATTTATTGAACTCATTCTTCTGTGGTCTTTTGACCCATAATTATATGTTTGTACAAGGTTAATTCGCTGTGGCCTTGGGTGACAGTGACTGAGGTAAAGGGTGTGTTTATCATATGGCTTCCTAACAAATGACTGTGACTGCTGTGATTTTGGTTTTTTTCCCGTTTTTTTTACCACTGTTGTGACAATGTGTTCGACTATCCGCTCTGTCGGTGTGCTCCTCCATGAGTCCCCATTTACTGTAAGTGTCCCAATAAAATTCCTAGCACAGGGAAGTGGAAATGAGACTGAAACACTAAAAAGGGAGCACAGGGAAAGAATGAATTCCTGTATTCCCTAATTAGGCACTATCACAGACAGCAGAGGTTGGGGTTTTGTTAAACTTTTCAAACAGGTTTAATAACACATCAGCTTAATCTTTTAGGTTTAAATATAAACCAAGAAAACGAGCATCTTTAACGGATTCCCACATGGGTTTTTGTTCTCTTAGGAAATGGTTACGGGAACCACCGCAACTCTCCAGGCCTGCTAGTTTCCGCAGGTGGAATGAACAAGAACATGCAGGCGAAGTCCCCCCCACCCATGAACTTGGGCATGAACAACCGCAAACCTGACCTACGCGTGCTCATCCCCCCCGGGGCCAAGAATAACATGCCCTCCATTGTGAGTAATCTCTGCATCCTTCATTTGACATCCTTTTTTTCCTCATCTGCTTTCTCCATTGTGTGTGATGTGACCTGTATCTAGGTCCATTCTTGTTTATTTTCTTTTTCTTTCTGTCACAACTGCTTTTATCTTTTCGCATCAGGCTTGGGTTGATTGATTTATGGTTACTATCTTATCGATTTTAACAGGGTTTCTGCAGAGGCCTAAAAAGTCCTAAAACAAAAGTCTTAAACCACTTTAAAGCTTAAACCGTTTCAAATACATCCAGACTAGATTTTAAATTACCTTTAGGAATGTCTAGAATTTCTATGTATGTTTGTTTATTTATTGCCTATTCCATTGATTTATTTTCTTATTTATTTATCTGTTTTTTGTTTTTTTTTAGCTGAAATTTACTGGTGGTATTCATTCCTTTTTGTTAATTTGTTTGGCCAAATTTACTTTTATCTAACTTAAGTTCTTTAACATGTTAAAAATGATTTAATTAATTCAACTTATTTTTTGTGATTTATCTTAATTTTAAATTATGAGGATCTTAAAAAGGTCCCAAAAGCACTTTACCTCCTGAAATTAGCAGAAATCCTGTTCAAAATAATACATTTCCTCGCAACTTTCTCTTGGCCCAAGGCTGATATTTTGTCAGATATCCACCATAGATTCCTTTGTGTGTCTCTGCACTGGCACTTACACTGGATGATCTGGCATTTCTGCCTCATCTCTTTATAATATGCTTTTAGTTTTAGTTAGTACAGGTTCACTAGTTTTTAGATGTTTTTACCCAATTAGTTTTGGTTTCATTGGTTCAGTTCTCAGTTAGCTACATCCCTAAGAGCTCCCTTAATGTGCTCAATTACATGCACTAATATGAATGTATTACCCTCCCCTTTCAATGCCGTCAGTCTGAGGATGTTGACCTGCTGTTGGTAAGTCAGACTGCCACTCCAATTTAGAAATCAAGACAATCTCAAAGTAGTCAGAAGCTTTTTTTATACTTTGAAGTTTTAGTGAGGACACTGTGCCTTAGATAAGTGAAACGCAACCGCTGTGCCTTTATTGTGTAGGATATGTTTGTTTTTTTGTTTGTTTTAGAAGAGCAACTTCTAATGAGTAACTTTCCCCCCCTAACTTTGCTGATGACATTTTGTGAGGGTGCATAGTGCCATCCAGTGGCGTATCTGAGTAAAAGCAACCTGGCCTCTTTTCTGCCACATGCCCTGTGTATCTCCACCTTCCTTTCTTCTTCATCTGTTTGTTTTACTAGCATGCACAGTGATAAAAACAACCTGCACACAGATTTCAGCCACACAAAGAGGGACAAAAACAGTGTACACTTTCTTTTTTACATCAGACCACCACTGTTTTCTCCTTCTCCCTCCATACAAGGCTTTTCCTTGTTTGGTACCATGTGTTGCTATGGAAACGTATTGTGTTACTATAGCGACAGCAGGCTCTTGTAAAATAAAAAGAGTGTGTAAATGACGGGGTTGGCAGAGTTCAACCGAACCTCTTGTCAAGTGATTAATTTCCCCTAAAGTTGGCACCACATCTGATCTCTCAGCATCTGCTGGCTGAAAGGAAGAAATGACACATGATAAACTTTTTTCTTTTGTTTCACCCAGACGTTGAGTTCATGTTCTTAAGCTTCTCTTGTGTCTCCTTCCTTTTCCCTTCCTTTCACAGAACCAGAGAATAAACAGCTCCCAGTCTGCTCAGTCGCTGGCCACTCCTGTGGTTTCAGTTGCAACTCCCACTCTACCAGGACAAGGCATGGGCGGCTACCCATCTGCCATCTCTACCTCCTATGGTACCGGTATGTACCACAGTATGTTCTGTCTCTCTTTTTTGCTTTTTAATATTAATATTTAATTATCTTAATTTCTTTTCTTATCTAATCTGACTTAAGTTACTTTACACTCAAATAACTTAAATTTAATAAGGATTTTTAAAGCCCTAAAACACTCTTGTATACAGGCGCATTTTAATACATTAAATTATAATTGAAAATATACACATATTATAATATAAATATATACACATACCTTTGTCAATCAATAGCTTATACTTATTTTTACATCTTTCTGCTTTGTAGATACATACTGAAGACATCAAAACTATGTAGAAGTATATAGAGTTATGTAGCAAATAAAAAAATGTGAAATAACAAACCATTTTTGATTCTTCAAATATTGTCCCTTTGGTTTGATTATTGCTTTGCACACTCTTTGCATTCTCTTGATGAGCTTCATGGTGTAGTTACCTGAAATTTTAAAGCAGTACTGAAGGACTTGTGTCGAAACTTTATCCGGGACCGGGTCGCGGGGGCAGCAAACTCTGTAGAGACACCCAGACTTCCCTCTCCCCAGACACCGCCTCCAGCACAGTCATACACAGTAAATTGGCATCACAGCACTGTAATTGGTACTTTTGGCAGTGGGGGCAGATGTCAAGTTCTGCTGGAAAGTGGAATCGGCATCTCCATAAAGGTTCTGTTGGTTCGAGTGGAGCACGAAGGGCTCCTAAACTTGTTGGTAGGCAGCTGTATTGACATTGGATCTGATAAAACACACTGGATCCACACCAATAAATGACATGGCTCCTCAAATCATTATTGATCATGGAAACTTCACCATGGACCACAAACATTTTGGAATCTGTGTCTCTCCACTTTTTCTTCAGAATGTGAGACCAAGATTTTCCAAATAAAATGAAAAATGTCATTTTATCTGAAACCACTGAGCAACAGTCCAGTCCTTCTTTTCCTTAGTAAGATGCTTCTGACATCTCTGCTGAGGAGTGGGTTAAATGTTGAAAGTTGAATGTGACAGTTGTAGCCCATGTCCAGGATACACCTTATGAATTTTTCCCAAATTTAAAAGGACTGTGCTTTACAATAATCCTCAAGTCTGGGTTTTCCCTGTTGCTATTTTGAAATGTACCACTGTGTGTAATGAATCTATATAACATATTCGTTTTACGTTTTGAAATGAAATAATAAACAAAATAGTTTTCTGATGATTTTCAGCTTTAAGTTTCACTTTAAGTCTTTCCAATTATTCAGTTAGTATACAGCCCTCCAACAGCAGAGGGTGCTATAGCACTACCAACCATCTGGGAACAGTATTCACACAGTTTACCAAGGCTGCTCACTCTTTGCATCTTTAGACTTCAGTAGTCTTCATCCTACTCTTTTTTTCCTCCCTGTATGTTTGTGTGCAGAGTATTCCCTGAACAGTGCAGACCTGTCCTCGTTGTCTGGCTTTAACAGTGGCAGCTCCCTGCACCTTGGGTCTATGAGCGGTTGGCAACAGCAACATCTTCAGAACATGCAGCATTCAGCCCTCAGCCAGCTCGGGTGAGTGCAAAAAACTTAATCTGAGGTGTTTGTTGTTGGGGAAATACATGATAACACATAGATTATTAACAAAGATTTTTGTTTGAGATGCCTCACTAAGACTTCTTCACTGTTCTACATCTTCACTTGTTAGGTTTAACAGTAAATGACACCTCACTGTTTTCACATGTATGCGTGTGGGTGTGCCTGCCTGCATGTTTGTGTGGACAGACTTGACTCTATGATTGCCTTGTCTCTAGCTCTGTAACTCTGTAACCCCTTTGCCTTTCCTTTTCCTTCCAACAGAAATTGCTCTAGCTCTCACTTATGTCAGGGTTCAAATCTGTCCCTGCCCTCTGCTCAAAGCCTGCACATCAAGTCCGAACCTGTTTCTCCTCCTAGAGATCGCACCAGCAGCACACCAGGGTGCTACGGCGGCGGGATGCCACCCAGCCAGAACCCCCCATCCCGCCAGGACTCGGGACGCTCCCCCGTCGATAGCCTGAGCAGTTGTAGCAGCTCTCACGAGGGCAGCGACCGCGATGAGCACAGGAACGAGTTCCACTCGCCCCTAGGACTGGCCCGACCTGCCCTGGACGAGCGAGAGAGCCCCTCCATCAAACGGGTGCGCCTGTCAGAGGGGTGGGCGACATGATAGCTTTTTCACTGCCCCCAGCTGTGCCCCAAGTTGCCCGGAGCCCCTGACAATGCAGCATTTCAATGCCCCTAAAGTCAGCTCCTATATCCTTGTCACACACCACCCAACCCCACAGCCTCTCTCCTTGTATCTCTTTAATGATGAAGGAAAGAAAAGGGACAACCCTTTTCAAAAAATTGTTTTGTAATTTCTTTTTATTTTTAATTATTATTATTTTCTTCTTTTTGTTGCGTGTTTGTGCTTTACATATTGACATTATATAAACCAGTGGGGTGTTGTAATGGGCTTTTGGGGGGCGGGTGTTGGTTTGGATTAGGGATTTTTGCTGGGGAACTATGCATAAATTGTATTGTGTGCGGATAAAAGAATCACATGCATATATCTTTACACGTATTTATGTGTACATATATGCATATCAGCAAATAAAAAGAAGTAGTCAGGTACTCCGTCTCATAAAAACATGCTTACAATTTGCCTCAGCGATGTATCATTAACTAAAAACTAAAAATAAATAAAAAGGAAAACATTAACATGAGAGTGAGTGTGTCCAGAGGGGAAAAAACACCTTGAGTTGGACAAAATGTACTTGTGTACAGTATCACTTTCATTGCTTCTATACCTTCTCCGCAGTCCTCCTTGCAAAAATGTGTGTTAACATTAGATGATGTCATGTTGCAGGTTCAACGTATTTATGTATATAGAGGGTCATGGGGAGGGAGGGGGGAGGGGGGCAGGCAGGGGGTTAAAAAAGTTTCCAGACATTTCAAGATTTATTAACTCAATAAATGAAAAAGCTTTTATGCAACATTTGAAGGATTGTACAGGTAAACATGCAGAAACCCAATGCTAAGTGTTGATTTTTTGGTGCTCCGCTTAGACAACGGAGCGAGGACTAGCCTTCGATCTAAGATCTGCATTGGTGTAATCAAGAAAACTCGGGTTCTAGTATTAACTACTCAGTATTGATGAACAAAAAAAGACAAAAATGACAAAAAAAACAACAATTGTACGATACACTTGCTTATATTTTCATATGAAAGGAATACAATGCAAAGCATTTTGTGGCGTTTTGTAGTTTCTATAAGCCAGAATGTGTTTTTGATAGCTTTGCTAATGAAAGATGGATAGTTCACCCAGAGAAAGAGTGAGGGTTGGGGGGGATGTCGGGGCTTTAAAAACAGACTGAGATCCAATGCTTTGCTGAATTGTTTTATCTTTGTAGAGGTTTGTTTTTAAACGTGTATTTCTAATTATTATATATAATAATGGTAATATTAAGAATCTTTAAAAAAATCTGTGAAATTAACATGCTTGTGCATAGCTTTCTAATATATGAATATATATAATGATTTTTTTTTGTTTTGTTGGTTTCTTAGTGGAGTTTCTATGTGCAGTTGCACATGTCTGGTTTTTGTTTCATTTGAACTCTGAACAGTGCTGTTTAAAGGGGTTTGTATTTAATCTAACTTTAAAACCCAGCTGGATTTGTGCAACACAGGGGCGACAGGGCCTGAATGCTGGAAAAAAAAACAACACAAAAACAACATGCTTGTGGAAAATGTCAAAAGACTGAAACTGGAGATGGCACAGGGAAAAAAATAATCCTTGATGTATACTGTTCGTCTCACTCAAGAAGAAATATGGATGCATTTGTATGAATTAGCTCAATCATTTGATTCTTTGATTTAAAAAATTATAAAATGTTATTAAATTATTCTCATAAAGCAGTTTTTGACATTGTATTAAACTCTCAGGTCTTCTCTGATCTCAAGTGTGTGTTCTAGATATTTCATAAGCTCACCCAAACTTTACAGGTTTCTTTCAAATCATATTCACCTAATGCAATTTTGCAAATGCATCACGATGAATTCCAACTGAACATCGTTATCATTTGCCGACCTAATTCGATTCTGCATCCTGTGGCCTCTCATGTTCCAGTCTTTAAAACACATTTCCACATGATGCCACTTCAGCTTTAGACCCAAAAGGAAGAAACTGATCATGCTGGTATGGGAGAAGCACAATTTGTTAATTTTCGATAAATAGTTGTTTTGGATTTATGATTTTCTTTTCTTTTTCTAAACAATGAAACTAGCCACATATCTCTCTCTGCCTCCCACTCCCGTATCTGCTGTCACTTAAGTGTTATACTATTTCTGTGTGCATATTTCATGCAGGTTCACAATGTTGTTACTGTATACAGTCTGTGTAGTCAAATGGGGCAGAGCCTCTGTAACGGTGTTCTTTCTTTTATTTTTTAAAACTTCAGTACAAAAAAACAAAGAAAAAAATACAGTTGGGAAAATAAATAAATATGATGTTTCAGGCAGCATAAAGTGTGGAGAAACCAAAGCCAGTGGCATTTCTGTGTTGTAAAATCAACTTTTATTTTCACATCCATTTATGTTTTTTTTGCAAGCATTGAAACAAGATAATAAAAGAATTTGCTGAAATGTACAATTGTTTTTTTCAAATTTCAATCATAGTTAGTCGGATGTAGCTTCAGTGTTTTAATCTGAATTAAAAGTGTCTCTGTTTCGTCTTTTTTTTTCTCCCTCTGCTTTGCATTGCAAAAGGTTCCATATTAGCAAAAAATTGAGTTTTTGCATTGAATCAAGAAATTCATCCTGGCCTGTAACTACTTACTGCTATAGTTTAAATAATTTTAACCAAAGACATGGAGAAAATTTATAGTGTTTCCTTGTTTTTAAACACGTCTGGTGTAAATGTTGGTACCTCAAAATTGACCCAAGCAGTACCTCAGCTGATTTTTTGGTAAAGTAACCTGCAGTGCAAAAGGGGAGACAATACACCTGTAAAGCCATGTGTAATAACATACAATTGCTAAATGTCCTGGCATTTACGTGGGACTCTTTGTTTCTCCACTGGGTTTGTGGTTTATTTAAGTTGTGCTTAAAAATCTGAAAAAAAGATTTTTTTTAAGGTGTAATATGGTAAAAGAAAATACTTCAAAGTCAGTCTTTAGTATCAATGTAGCTTGTATAAACCTGAAAAAATGGGAGAAAATTTGGAAGTAATGCTTGTTTTTTTCAAGAGCGGCTTTCAGCGGCATAAGCTGGCCTTTGTCGCCACTTGAGACTAAGATGGCTTTAAATTAAATCACATCTTTGTAACTCAAGGGACTTGTTTCAGCTGTATGTAGAAAAAATGTGTGGGGATGGAGTCCAAGTCTCCTCTGCTGGAGGGAAAGGCTATTTGTATTTTGCAGAGATTTCAGTAAAGTTACTGGCTTTCTTAGTTATCCTGATGTTCTCGGTGTGATTTTATTGTGCTGGACTTGTTTCTATACTTCTCAAAACAGTGACTTGTTCCATTCAGGAAAACACAAATACATGAAAGTCTGCTTTGGAATTTTCTGCTTAACATTGCCAACTTCTTAACACTCACAACTGAAATAGAGACTGCACTTTTTTATTTACACTTACATTATAACAATTTAGTGGAAATCTTCAATCTGAATACATCTACTTATACATTTTTCTCACTTATAATTATAGTGTTGATACATTTTGTCATTGATGTGTAATTCACAGTCAAAATGTTTCTTCCAAATCAAAGAAAATACAACTGTGTTCTGCAGCTGTTAAAAGTAACAAATACATAGAGAAACATGAACACGCAGTCTGTAGGCCTGCTCCAAGAATGATTGGCTCACTGGTTCCTCAATGAAAATAGATTAAATAACAACAAAAGAACACCAATTATCCAAGGAAAAATATATTCATTCCAACATTTGTTCAATGTTTTGTTTTTCAAATTAATAATACCTAAATAAACCCTAAACACCCCCCCACCCCCCTCAAAAAAAAAAAAAAACAATGAGGCTAGCTGACTTGGGCACTTATGAAAATTTCCAATTTTAACGTCACTGAATGGCATAGTTATAAGTTTACAATACAATAGGCCTAATCAGGAGACCTGGTTAGCATTAAAGTGATGACGTTACAAAGACGTCTATTAAGAAAAAAACAAGCAAGAAGGACACAACAGCAAACAAGACACATTTCACAGTTCAGTTCTCCTTTTCTCTCAATTCCCTAAAGGCTGCAATATGACATCTTCTGGGTGAACTTTTGTTTTCAAGATTTCGCTATTCGTGTTAAATAAAGTACAAAAAGTGATCATTTCTATACAACTTTTTTTTCTATGTTCACAATTATTTTCCCACAACACAGAAACTCAGAGTAAGCTGTTGTAACCCATTTATAGCCCTCAGCACAGTCCGGAAAAAAAAGGACGCTTATCCAGTTCTGTGTGTGTGTGTGTGTGTGTGTGTGTGTGTGTGTGTGTGTGTGTTGTGCAAAATAAATAAATACAAAAGTTTAGCTGAGCTGTAGCTTTATCATGAAAAACCTGTTATTTTGACGTCATTAAATGGCGCATTTGTGAACTAGAAGGCCAAATCAGGAGAGCTGTAATGGCGTTGAAAATAAGTATGAAGAAAAAAGACGAGAAGAAAACATGATAAATAAAGAGAAAATTAAAAAATGATGTGCTTTATCTTGTCTGGGTTCAGATACCATTATGTCAGTTTCGTTAATCTACCAGGAAATTTGACAACTGCTGCATGTCTGTTCGCGATGTCTCATAAATAAAGTTCAAACTAAAGATACAAAAAGTGCTAATTTCTATACAGTTTTGTTCTTCACATTTCACAAAATATTTTCCCTCCAGTAACAATCGCAGCGTGGAGTTGTAACTGATTGTATCCTCAGTGTAAAGAATGAAAAAGAAAACCAATCTAAAGAGAAATACATTTAATTCGATGTTAAATAAATAATTAAACAAACAAACAAATAAATTATGAGGGTTGCTTAATAGCAGCCCTATTATAAAAAACTGCAATGTTGACGTCACTGAATGGTGCTTTTTTTAAATCTAACAATACAATGGGTCTACCAAACCTTAACACTGATGTGATGATCTTGCAAATATGTCCATGACGAAAAACTCAATAAATAAGAAGGAAACAAAATAAACAAAGACAAAAATAAAAAATAAGATGCGTTTGATCCTATCTCGGTTCAGTTCCTCCTAATTCCGTCTGTACTAGAAGGAAAAACGACATCTTCTGCTTGAACATTTGTCAAAATTTTCGTAAATATTATGTAAATTTAAGTAAAACGCAAAGAACAAAACGTGTTAATTTCTACTGGCATCCGTGGTATTTCTCAAGTCCAATCTGGTAAATTGCAGTTTAAAGAGGTATGTTATTAAATATTCAATAATAGAGTTCACATTCTCTCATGATTCTAAGATTTCCTAAGGAAAGATAATAGTACAGAACAAAATAGGTTACGTTAATCTATTGATCGCTTGTGAGTCATCATCGGTCTGCATTGGTCACTATAATGCGCTGTAATTGTTTTAAAAATAACTTTAAATCGCATTTGAGTTTAATGTGTCGAGTCTTCACGATGATTTCGAATCGACATAAATAATTTATGTAAGCCAGAAAAGGACAAGATTTAGCAGGTGGCCTACATGAGATTTTTTCAAATTGATGTAACAGAAACACGCCATTCCTCCGCTCTTTGAATAATCTAAACCAGCACAAAAATTAAAATAACTAAAAACCCAACAATTCGAAGCATTTCTTTAGACTGCTGATCTTTAAAGAATACAAAAAGGATAAAATACGATCGGCAACATCCTCCAGTGTTTATGGCAATATTTTTGCATTAAATGGTAGAATGTGCAGTATTTCTGTAAACGCACAGTTGATTTGACGTCATATTTGCATGCGGAGAGTATTACTCTAACTCATTAATATGAATTTTAAAAGCTAAACGCAGCGTTGAAAAATTATACGTTTTGCGCTTTTGTCAGGTTAGAAACGTGGAGTAGACTAAATTAATTCGTGAAGTACATAAAGGGTCTATTAAAAGCGAACACAGATACAAAAAAAAACCCCATAAATATAGACGTATAATAGATTGGGAATAAAAGAGAACAAAAAAGTCCACCTTGATCCAGATGATAAGGTGATTAATTGCTCAGCCTTCAACTCATTTGGTGCAGTTTGCCGCATTTGTAAAGCAGAGGTCGAACATTTCCAAACTGAAAATCATTAACTAACTGAAACTAAGACGACACAGGCATGCTTGAAACATTTCTTCTTCTGTCTACAATCAAAACTACTGAAGCTGTGTGTCGAGAGACCGGTGACAACTATTTTTCCTAACTGCGCGCATTCTCTAAGCGTACCACTAGATGTCACAATTTAGTCATCTTGTCGACACCCACCTCAATCTTCATGGTCGTCATCTTCGTCTTCTAGAGACGTCGTGTGTTCACAAGAACTCCTAAAAATCTCATTGAGCTTCATATGCGGCAGGTGTAAAAGCAAGACGTGCTTCTTAGAGGAGGTCAGAGTAAAATATGAGAAGACTTCCACATAATTAGAGACATTTGAATTACAATTATAAGACTTCCCTCCATTATACTGTTAGTAATAATAGTAATAATAATAATAATAATAATAATAATAATAATAACAATAACAATAACAATAATGATTATAATATTTTTTCTAATAATCCTTAAGGTGTGTTTATCCAAAGGTGTATTTGCTTGTTAGGTTGTCTGGTGGGGAGTGAAGGTTATTTACATGTGTCCAATCCTGGAAGCTCAAATATTAAAATAGGGTGGCTGACTTAGAATGTTTAACTACGACAACTTTAACGAAAAACTTAATTTTGAGCCACAAACTATCCCCAGCGTTACATATCGCAAAGATGGCCGCTGTTCTGTCTAATACAAAAACAAAAAAACGTTATCAAATGTTAAATGTGCGCACGAATTATTCTTTGTTTTAATGACTCGAATACATAGGCGTCAAATGATCGCATCTCCTCTATTTTTCCTCGTACATAAGAAAGCATTTGTTAAAGTTGTGCAGAATTTTGTTCATTTATGTTTTCAACTACACGCTGTCATCTTTTAGGAAATATTTATTTAACTTGGCTCGAGCAATAGGACTGATATCTTTGCAGCCAGATAGTTTCCAATCCGGAGGACTGAATTTTGTTTATTTTCTATATATGGAGCCAAACGGAAACCTCTCTATGCCGGACTGACAGCTACCACTGCAGAGTTTGGAACCTCAGGACAATAATGGAAAAAAAGACTGACATTTATTATCTTTAAACGTAAGTTAGCACTTATTTTTGTTATTCACCCGGAAAATAATGACTTGCTGCATAAAACGGTCAATTTTTATTACCTGCACCTTTTAACATTTTCAGGCCAGTACTCAACAGCTGAATTAAATTGACGTTTTTGCTTTTGTTCACTTTCTGAATTGCCCATTTGTCCTCATCCGGAGTCATCTCACACTTTTTTCTTCGATCTATTTATGCAATTCTAGGTAATTTGCGAAAAACACAAGGCTTCGAGCCTTATCCTGAGGTTTGTGTTACTTATCTTTTAAAAACAGCACACATAGTCTATTTAAATTCCCATTAAGCGACCTTAAGTCACCTACTACAATATTTAAGAACAAGAAACAAGCCTTCATTTTACTATGCACAGGTGGGGTTATACGGATTCTCGTGACTCTGAATATGCTTATGTGAGTCAGTCTGTCTGACCACTGGTGCTTAGCCTGCGAGCAGTTGAAGAGCAGGGTTCAGTGACGAAGGGGAGTAGCCTATAGGGGACCGCATCTGCCCTTGGCTGCAAGAGGAAAAAGTTTCATCCAGCAAAAGCGGCCTATATCAAGTTGATCTATGGTGTCATCTAAAGCAGACAAGTGAGGAGTGCAGGAGCGCCGGATTTTTTTTAACTGGAGGTAAGTTGGAGCGTTTTGTAAATTTAGATAAGACAAAATTTAGACTATAAACATGCATAATGGGATACAATTTTGATAAAAGAAAAAAAGCTAAAGAGGGAAGCATAAGAATAAAAAAAAATGATGCTAAATGTTAAGTTCACACACAATCATTATTGTAGATCTTTTTCTCCAATGGTACACCGCGCTTGCATTTGCGCGCTCGTCCCTCGCGTCCATGTGCGCGTGCATGGGCAACGCTTTAGACAGCCCGAGCAATTCGATCGTAAATGTCAACGCTGCGTCACTGCTGTTTTTTACAGTCTGACCACGGGACTTTTTGTGCGTTATTAGTTTTTGCACAGAGTGTGCAGTTTTCCGCGTCTGTCTAAAAAAAGGCAGCACTGCCTCGGCACCCCTTCTATTGTTTATCCAGCCATCAGGAAGCTCTTTGTTCATGGATGCTGCATATGCATCGCCAATTTGCACTGAGACGTTTATAGATTGGAAGACCACACGTTACTATTTGAACCATCGTTTTCAAGATATATAATATTAATAAGGGGAAAAAACATAAACAAAAAAACTAATCGCTGCCATAATGCGTAATATTGAATAGTCAAATTCATGCAAAAGAGGTCAGCCATATGTATGCAATGCAAATCTAAGCGATGAAAATGCATCAATATGAAAAACAATACGCACACCAGAGCCAACGGCATCGAGGAATTTAGATAGAATAGTCGGCGCGGATGGTCTCATTACGCATGGGCGTTTTTTCCACGCAGTTGCTGCAGCCTCCCGGTTCCACTTTTCCTCTTCTTCTTCATGTCTTCCTCTTTCCGTCCCGCTCTTGTTGTATGGCTTCTTGTTGGAGCAAAACAAATGCAGTGATCGTTCTTTTCAAAACGGCAATCATTAAAAACACACACACACACACAGGCTGTGGGTGTACAAATTATCCACCGACTGCGGCCGGGCTGGACTAGCTATGCAGTAAGGAGGGGGATTTGCATATTTTGATGGGCTAATTGCCTTGATGTATTTAAATATGGCTGCACGCAGCTGATATGGTCGTCTACGTCACTGAACGTGCTCTCGCTGTTAAACTAAAACGCGAATCCTGGTGGCGGACGCTAATGCATAACCCTGCAATTAGGCAAAACAGGGGGAGGGTTAAAAATGAGAGAATATTTGGTCTTTGTTCTGTTATTTATTCCTATTTTTCACATGGGTATTTTCGAGGATAAAAACGTGAAAAGAAAAGTAATATATGCTCATATATTTTTTGCATAAAAGCCCAGGAGAAGCTATATTAGAGTGCCAATAAAAAGTAAACATTAGTTTGTCAAGAAAAACATTGGCAGAAGGGCAATCTATTCTGCTGACCTAATTTGAACCTTTCTTGAGTGAAAATTGCCTCTACAATTTTTTACTTTGTTCAAGCTGTGTGAATGAGTGTGTGTTTATAGAATTATGGGGCTCTCTGGTTGTGTTTTCTATTAGGACACTTGCATTAATGTCACTTCTGGTGCTGGTAAGCCAAAGTGTGTCTTTCACAATTCTTTCTCTTTTTTCTACTTTTGACTTCATTCCCAGACTTAGTTTTGGGAATTGCATTTTGCAAATAAGTTCCCCCTATTTTGTCTGCAAAACCCGCAGTAAATGGGTTCCGTTTGTCAAAACGTGTTAGCAGAGCGTCCAAAGCAAATTCATTACCGCCCCGACTGCGAGGCTCACTTCGCAACCTGGTCGGAGGGGGGAGAGGGGTCCGAACAATGCTGCCTCAGTTCGTGCGTGCAACAAAAGAACCGAGGGAACTTGTTTTGGATTTCAGAGCACGTCCTCTACTCACACAGAAGGATGGACTTTGCACCCACCCACCCCTCCTCATCATCACCTTCATCATCATCATCACCACCAACCGCCCCCTCCTCCCTCCTCTTCCTAACCCCATCATCAACAGGGGAAAAAAAAAGACAAAAAACTTGCACACTCTCTGGGAGCTCAACTGTGCATGCACTTTTATATTCGCTGCTTTATGGGAAAGTTCAGTCTCTCCCTCTCCTCATCCCTCCCCTCTTTTTTCCCTGCCCGTCTGTCATGTGCCTGGGATGTGCTCATGCTTTTGGCACAGAGCGGCCGTAGCGCGCCGCTTTATGCGGGTTCCAGCGTGGCAACGGTAATTTTAAAGTCTCACCCCCCTTAAACTACTACCAAACCGACCAACTACCCACCAACCCAGCAAATGATATGTCTGGGATTTTTAGTCCCCCCCCCCACCCACCCCACCCCCCCCTCCACACCACCACCCTAAGAGGAACATTTACCTACACACCATACCACGAAACACACGGACCTCGTTGTTCTTCTGTTTCTGCCGCCTTGGACACTTTTTGATCACCTCGCAGTCATCTGGCTGGACCGTGAGGAAGTAAGTGCAACTTTTAGTAGTTGATTTTAAGGGACGCACTGTATAGTGCCCAAAAAGTTAAAACGCACAAAATGGATGCAAAAGTGGATCGTATTGTTTTTGTTAGAACCTAATACGTGGAATTTATTTGTGCTTATATTAATTCCGATGTTTTAGATCGTTCTCGTCTAATCAACTCTAATCGAGTTGATTGACGAGAACGATTGGTTTAATAATTCCAATCGACACTTTATGGCAGAATATGCTGTTCACTGTCTCAAGTAAAATCAAGTTTGGATATCAGTTATCGTGGAGAATGAGATTAAACTGAGATTGTTATTTTTTGGTTTAGCAACAGTTGGATAAAAAATAACTTGTGCTTTTAAAAGCGTGAAAATCCCCCTTTCAATATCAGAGAAGGTACTGTCTGTGCCTTTAGTTTAGGTGAACTAAATACATTTTGAGAGGCGGGAACAATAAGTTGATACATTAAAATAGGGGACTGATTTAGATGCTAAAACAGAGCAAATTGTGCAAAACTTTTGTTAATGGAACGAGCTACAGTGCTGCGCTGAAAGAATAAAAGCCACGCATCACACTGCATGCATGTAACGTCACGAAAATTGTCATGCGGTCTCTTAAAAACAACGCCCTCTCACTATAGCTACAGTATTACTGCGTTTGTTATTGCGCTTTATTAAACACTGCTGAAGTACAAGTAATTCATATGATAGGTTACATTTATTATGTGATTTCTCTATTCCAGTGCAGTGGAGGATAGGGTGGTGTTGGAGGGGTCAGCAGGTTGTGCGTAAAATCGACTGTGCTGTAATTAAATCACGGCCTCTGAGTGGGAAGGCCTCCTGCATCCCAATTAGGCAATCATTGTAAAGTTAGTCAGGTTGAACCAAATCTGGCTTTACACATTTCCATCCATCGGGAGTTCAAAATATTTGTGCTGGAAATAAATCAGAAAGAAAGCGATTGATCAAGAATATCATTCCCTAAAATATGTTGACATGTACAGTGTTAACATTTGTTTATTGCAGATGCAGGTGTATTTAGAATTGGGGAATGTGATGGTTGTGCCTGCCAACGTGTGCACAGCAATCATTTATTTGAAATGCAGAGGCAGGGCCATATCAGAATATAAACTAAGGGGACAGGTCTAACATTACGCCAAGTATAACACCCAGGGGGGCTATACAAATCACAATTTTTATTCTTTTAGCTTTTCACTCATCCAGGCTCAGGTACACCGACTCAGTCATTGCCCGAGACTCCTCTTGTGCGTGCGTGTGTGTGTGATGTGTTGGCGGTGGTGGTGGGGTTTGGTGTTCGTTTGTTCGTCCGAACAGAATCAGAAGTTGTTCACAAGCCAGCACCTTAGAAGCGCAGGGTAACGTGCTACATGATCCTCCTGCGCATGATCCATCACGCGCCCCACTATATTGTTGAAGGCTAACTCACAAAGATCTTATATTTGAGCTGTCAACTACTTACATGTTCTCAAAGGGAAAGTGAGGGGGGTTAACATCCGAGAGCGGCGGCAGGAGGGAGGGGGGGGTCTTCATTTTGTGCGAGGCGAGCCAGAATATATGCCGTGGTCTACCATAGACATCGGATGCGACGGTCGCGAAAAAACCCGACAAGAGGCTCTACAGGATTTTCGACGCACTAATCGAGCAAGTGAGAGTGATTTGAGTCGTACAGCTGTATCTCATGTGAGCAGAAGAGCAGCAATAAGCAGGCGGCGATCATGCTACTGGGGATATGATCTGTGCAGAGGAGGTAGCTCCGCGATGCTCTCTTCGCTGACTTACTTCGGGTTTCATGCTTTTTTCTGCTCTCATCTTCCATGAAAAAGCTTCTTTATTAAAAAAAAAACACACACAAAGACATGCTTCTCCTTTGCTATCCGTTTTCATTCCCTGTGAGTGAGAGAGAAGGAGCGGCGGACCTGCTCGCTGCATGCGCGGCGGAGTCGCTCCATGCAACGATCTGTGTAAATGGATGAGGAGATCGTGCATCTGAAAGGAGGGCGCATTTGCGAATTTTTCGTGACATCACCGCGGTTCCACTCTCCCTGTCCGCAAGGCCTTTGACCTCATCCGGGTTGGTCCATATTTGGCCACCCCTTTGCCCCCGATTTCTTTCAGTGGAGGGGGGTCGCCCCCTATTCCAACAAACCACTTTCTTCCGATCCAGCTTGCAGAATGGACCCTCATCGCATGTGTTCGCTCTCTAAACACGCAGGATGCGAACGGACAACTTGACACTCTTTGGCCAAACCCCCGCCCACACCCCCCAACGTAATCTTCCCAGTTCGAAACATTCCCGTCCTAATTCCCTGTCGCTTACTGCGCCTTCCACGAGAAATCTGGATTTTTCTTCTCCGCACGGCCTCGCAGGATCTTCTATTGCTACTGCCACTACGACTTAATAGAGGCGAAAGAGCCTTTGTGGGATTGAGTCAATTTGCATTGCAAATCAGGGCCCGTGTGCAAGGATGACTGCACCTTACCGCCGATTTTCAAGGCCTACTTCAACCCAGTAATGCTGGTTAATGTCAAGTGAATATGACATTAACATTGGGAATATATAATCCTTCTTTCCTTGAAGAATTGCCACCTTTAACTCTGAGTGTTAAACAGTTCTGGTTGGCACTCTGCAGCTACAGTAAAAGGGAATATAAGGGATAAAAGATGACTGTATTTTGCCAAGAATATTAAAATTCTAAGAACTGAAAACTTCGGAGCCCAGAAGGTGAAACGTGGATTGTGGATTACTGTAGAAGACAGTGGAGTCGGTTGTTATCTTTGGTTATCTAGCTGTATGAGTGTTCTGCTCGTCATAAAGCTAGATAACCGAAAGTAAAAACTACTTCCAGACTCATCGAGGACCTTTTGGACGGACACACACTTTGATTTCCCCATGGACCAAAGATTGCAAATGTCACTTATGCCAATAGCAACTGTTTGTATTTTGTTACTGTTGTGTTAATTTTGTTGTATATTCTCCCAGTGTGAATATATTTGTATTTGGCCTGATTGTACCTAGAACATTCAGCAATGATAGTCAGATTTTACAACTGCCCTCTTGTGCATTGTGTGCAAATTTAAAATGCACACACACAGGTTCCACTGAGGTCACATTTAGCATGTTAATATTTATAGTCCTCTTGATTTTTATAATATTGCATGATTTATGTTGTTTTAAATGCATGAGGTTTCTGCACAGGCCCACTGGGTGCATGGAAGAGTCACATTCTGGGGGCTACTGTAGAAATCCACGTGCGCCCTCATTTCAGCGTGATGGGATCCAGCCTGCAAACTTCACCGGCATTCCAAACAGTGGTGATGATTAGGATGTATACTGCGCTGACAAAAATGGAGCGAAAGAGAGAAGGAGGTAGGGACAGGGTTAGGGAAAGGAGGGAGGTGGGAAAGGATGGGGTGTGAGGGGGGTTTGAAGAGAGGTTGGTGTGTGTGTGTGCGCGTGTATTTGGGTGGGTGGTGGAGGGGTAGATGCTGGGTCAGGTCTGCTTAATTGATTCCGTTAACTGCAGTGCAGGAGATGTGAACGACTGGACGATCCCATTCCCACGCTCGGTGGGGCAAGTGGCAATGCTGTGCCCGGGCCCAATATGACAGACAGTGCCGTGAGGGCCTAAAGGGGCCGGGTGTGTAGAGTGGGGGCTGGGGGGTAGAAGAGGGGAGCAACAGGGGTCATGAAAAGACGTCAAGTGCACCAGACTCATCTGCATCCCCAAAGAAAGGGGTGAGGTTTCCCAGCCCCAAGCCGACGCGGCGCTCCCAAACTTGGAAGCAGTAACGGTCTTCTCCGCGTTCCTGTCTCGCCAGTTGAACTGATAATGAGGATTCTGGGTCATTA
The DNA here is from genome assembly GCA_036173005.1 of Crenichthys baileyi. Classification (NCBI taxonomy): domain Eukaryota; kingdom Metazoa; phylum Chordata; class Actinopteri; order Cyprinodontiformes; family Goodeidae; genus Crenichthys; species Crenichthys baileyi. The sequence continues at coordinate 71,868 of JAHHUM010000038.1, forward strand.
GCTTAAAAAAACTATGCAGGTTTATGAATGTGAATGAGATGTAGTGCAACTCTCTAATCCAGCGTGGCCCCCACTTGAGAATCAAAGCTGACATTGTTATAGGTAGGACATTTGAACAAACAGCAACTTAGACCACTGATTGCATCTTGAATTCAACATAAACAGGGTCCTAATTAAGAATAAATACAGGAAATAAAAGCCTGAACAGAAGAACATTTAATGTTACAGGTAAATTAGGGTTGGCCAGATGGAGTCGAAAAGGGGCTTCGCATTTGCTGATAAGTTACTCAAACTGCTTTAGTCTTATTTTATAAAGGGAGCAATGCTTGGGTAAAGCAATGCTACAATAAAATGGTTTATACTAGCAGTTTTAAATTGGCGATCTTCTAAAAGTGTTATTATGTATTAGGTTTATAGGTTAAATCTAAAGTCTCAAATGAGAGGTTGTTTCCCCAGTAGACAATGTAGGACAGGACCAGTTATTGGTATCAAGGTTTCAAAAACTTATGGTTCTAAAACTGCTAATATTCTGTCTACGTTACTACAGTTTACATCTACGTAATTTGATTCCAGATAATGTATCAAAAAATTTAAAAAGTTTTCTTTAGCCTTATGGAGCTTAGACATTACCAAGAACTTGCCACAAGGTGATGTTTAAAGTCCCCAATAAAAGTTTTTTTTTTTTTTGTGAATTTGGCAAACAAGTATTTTGAAAACCAAAAATGGATTTTCATGTCGTTAACTCATTCGGAACTATTTGAACAAAAACTATATCATAGCGCCACCTCTAACCCTCCATCCTAATCACAGCAGATGTAATAGCAGCAACCTTTACAAGCATGCTCTACACCTGCTTTTGTTTTTCATGTATTTGAGTGACTGAGTTAGATCACCCCCCCATTGATGGATGTGCTTAAAGCCTAAAAACAATAAAGATAATCCATACCAAACGCACCTAAGAAACGTGTGAGTAGCGCACCAAAATTTGTCTCTAGCCCAGGGGTCCAAATCCTTATAAATGTAGCCTTGAACACAGACTAACACTTTTCTACCCCTCCCCCACCCTTTGCTGCGCACTGCTGGTTAGCTAATTAAAAAACGATAACACTCACTTACGTCTAAGATAAAATCAGATGTGTTGAAATATTTCTTAATAAGTAACATTATTATACCTATAATAATATATATTTTATGTTAATATAGGAGCTGTAGGAACAATTGGTTTGCTGTTGGGAATAAAAGCAATTAGATCACGTTGCATATAGTTGTTTTAAAGTTTTTGTCTATACCATGGGGTTTTTAGTCAAGGTTCTCATACTGTAAAAATCCTGTACCAACCCATGCCTTTTTCAATGTGTTTCCATTTTCCAACAAAGCGTCCTTCCTGTGTGCTGTGTTAAACAGAGGCAGAGTGGCTGAATTCAACACTGCCATTGCTAAAAGAAAATGTCTTGAGGACTTTCTCACACCATCATACAAAACTGGTGTCTCTTGTTCTGAACTATGTCAAAGACGACATACAATACTGGGTTTTTTGCCAGAAAGAAATCTGAGGACACGATTTAGGCCGAGCAGTGGTGAATGAAACAAGTCTTATTGTCCTTGGTTAAGTCGATTGAAGTTGTTTTCTTTCTTTATGAAAGAGAACACTGTTTTTAGGGCTGTTGAAGGGAGCACAGTAAATGTCAAGGAAGAGGGGGAAAAAGGATTCTTTCAGTCTGCTACCATCAAATCATTATCCGAAAATCTCTTCAGAAACACATCCATGTGTGCTTCACAGCATAAACATTATTTCCATTTTTAGTCTAAGTAAAACCAGTGCTGTGTTTATGATTGCTTTTATTCACTCTAGTAGCTAAACCTTAAAATTCCTTATCTGGTGAGGTGCTTTACTTTGTTAGATTTTTGTGTGGCTAACAGGTATTTTACTATTTGAAAACATTTATGCCATTGTCCCATCTCTGACTAAACCCTCAACCCCAAACAGCAAGCTTTAAGCACAGCTTTGTTTTTGTGTATTTCAGTGAGTGTATTGCAGGCCTAGCATCGTTACTGGAACATTTTGGGTTTATTTTAATGTACGGATGAAGGAATTCCTAAAAATAAAGTCCTGTTTATAGTAAACCTTTTAGAAAGGACAAATATAAAGATCATTTCACAAATACTCTGTTTATATGTTTAAAAGACATATAAACCTTGAAGCTGATGTGTACAAACTATGAATTTGTGGTTGAACTTGGGTGGTTTGGGCACCAATCCTGTCTCCAGCCTGAGGCTTACATTCTCCCAATTCTCAGTTCTGGTTATATAAAATACAAGCATGCCACCCATGAGGGGACCTGAATATCTCACTTGCAGAGTTTTGCATAGTGTTTATTAATTGTATGATTTAGTAATTTAGTTCAGGTATGCTACTTTCTTATTAACTCCACCAACTCTGTATTTTCTGCAGACTTACAATCATCACAGTGTTAGTGCTCTTTTCTGTCATATAGTCTGCCACCAAAAATATGAACAAATAGATTTTTTTTACTATATAAAATAACAACAATATGGAGTTTTTTTTGTAAATGAAAGAAAATACATCATTTCTGTGTAACACATGTTGAGAGCCGTTCTCATCTACATGCCTGCTTGTGATCTTCTTCACTGCTTATAAATATTGGTATCACATTAGCTGAGTAACAAAACCCTTATGGCTATAAAAGCTACAAGCTTGACATATTATCTGATTTGGGAAGTGGACTTACTTAATTTGATTGTACCGTATTTTCTTTCTTTCTTTCTTCCTGTCTTCCTTTTTTTCTTTCTAAATGGCTGGATTTTGCAAACATGGCATTACAATGTGTTAGTTTGCTGTGTATATAATCGCCTCTGGAGTATGAATTCTGAAACGTTTAGATATATTAAAATCACAGTGTCAGAAACTTAGATCTAACCTTTGACCTCAAGCATGTAAACAACATCAAGCTTTAAAGACATGCTCAACAACTTCCTTGCTTTGATGTATTTCAATCACTGTGTTATATTGACATATATAGGCCTGGCATGATTAAGGTTGCATTTTAGGTGATTTTCTTTTTTTGGACAAGGATATTTTTAGAAAACATTTCCTGTTTATAGGAAGTTTTACAAAAGGCAAATTCAAGGATCCTTTTAGAAAAAAAAAATGATGTTCATGTGCACATGATCTAAAAGCAGAGAGGTTTATGTGTACCTAACTAATAGCCCTGGTGTTATTCATTGACATATTTGTTTAACATGGTTGTAGCTCTTTTTATTATGGGCTTCTTTCATGTTGTTTTGCTGAAGCAATATCTTCACTTAGGGCTTGTCTCCAGTTACAGCTAAAATTATTATGTAGTTTTACATAGCATGCTTGTTGTTATTCAGATGGAGTTTGTTTCAGGGCAAAAGGCTCCATGTGCATCTACATATGTATGTCTCCGCATGCGAGCATGTACCCTTCCTTCGTGTGTTTGTCTATGTGATTAAGTGACCCAGGCATTCTGGATAGCTAGTGAGGCTTCTGCAATCATGATGATGAGAGGGAACAATGGCTATGTCTTAGTCAACCACGCCGGCCTGTCTGGGCTGGGCTGTGCCCTGCTCTGTGTTTGTGTGTTTTTGCGCGTCTCCAGGACGTGAACTTGAACTTGAGACAGAGCAGCCAGACACCATCTGTGTACTAGGGGTAATGAATTCAGTGCATTCATGGCTGCGATGCAGACCTAGGCCTCCGCCACCCATTGATAAGCAGATGACCCCTATAGTCTGAGTTAGCTCTTCATCACTAATAGAATTCAGCTCAACCAGCTGGTAGTAGAGGGAGTTTATTTTGGCTGTTCTCTCACAGACAAATGTGCAGCTTTCATGCATGTGCGCAGAAAGCTCGTGCGGTTCTCCATCTGAGTTTGCATGCATGAAACCCTCTATGCTTTCATGTTATCTTTGTCTCAATATAATTAACTTGTAATAATCAGAGAAGCACCCATTGGTTCACCATTGATCTGATAAAAAAGAGTTGTTATTGCACCAACAAAGCTGTGCTGGTATTTGATAATTGAAAGTATATGCCACGATAAAGTGTCATAAATGTACGAGGCATAAACCTTAAACAAGCTGGGCACAATATGAATTCCTGCAGGCCCTCCTCCTATTTCTACCCTCTCCTCTTTCAGCTCGAGCTTCTGTCACAATCACAGCCACGCATTCACACACACTCACATGCATTCACACACAGACGCATGCGCACACACATTATAAGGCTTTTCCCTCTGGTTGGTGTCGCCACGGCAACGGTAGGTGAGATCACCTTGCGCATGGCATCATCGGCCCCTGCCGATGCAGGACAGGTTCCTGGTTTCCTGCTAGCGTTTGGATGTGTGTTTGTGTGTGGAAACCAGAACGTCACCCACCCCCATGTCTCAGTGGCTCACCGCGCACACACATTGCCGTGCTTGTAAAGTAAGAGGCTTGTGCACTTGGTAATTGATTTATTATTTCTAATTCCCCATCAACCAGTGGTATTCAATGGTATTTAAAGAAGCATGGACACCTGGAAGGTGTCTTTGACAATTAACAGGGTTCTGATTAACCTCTGCTCTTTAGCTGGACAGCCAGCTATAACCTGCCAATAATCCAGAAAGGAATGTCACCGCTCTGCCCTTTTTAATGACATCTTTAATGGCCACTTGATCGTCTTATGGGGAGCAATGGGCATGCTGGGTTCTGCTGCACTGTATGACTTTTCTGTATGCCTAACTGTGAGGGTATGCATGTGTGCTATATGTAAAATGATCAGTGCCATGCAAAACTGGTTTCATGACAGTCTTATGTACAATACACCCTTTTGAAGTGTCTGGAGATGTAATTTGTTGGGAACTTATATTATATGGAAAAAAAGGAGAAAGTTATCATTATATTATTATTATTATCATTCTGCTTATTCCTAAATATAAATATGCTAAAAGTCTTCAATAACATTGCTGTTTTTCTTTATTCTGATTTATTAAGAAAAAAAAAACAAAATTTTGTTATTAGTCTGCAAACATATATATTTACATGAATATATAAATAGTTGCAGAAATAAGATATTGAAATATGATTTTATTTAAATGACAAATAATAGTCATGCAACTTTACGCTTGATTCAACACAATGTACTGCTTACTGTATTAAATTTATCCCAGCAGCTTAGTTGTACAGTATCTTTCTAGCTTTATATCTGCATGATTAAATAGCATAATAGTGACAAACAGCTGTGCATAACAAAGCTGCATGCACAAATGCTATTTTTTGCCCCAGAACTACAAAGCTGGCTGTCAGCAGCCTGTGTTCCAGGATATCTATGCTTCTGCTTGGCTTTCAAATATGCAAGTGCCAGCGCCACAGCACTAAAAGCGAATGAGTACGCCACATGTGAAATGTGCCTCCTTCTTGAAGATGAAAAGGTGTAAATAATGTAATTTGTGTCAATGCATTATTCATCTGCTATTAATTTCAACAACCCAGCCTCAATTTTGGCGTGCTATTCGTTTGACAAAATTTCAGTGCTTTCAGGTATTGTTTTCTATTACGTAGTGGGCTGTAGGTAAATCTATACTCAGGGATTGTCAAGATGCATGCCACTAAATAAAAATGGTGAGTGTTCACTTTCATTTTCAGCATCATTAGGATAAAGAGTACAAGCTTAGTTTATCCAACTAGAAGTTTTTTTTTGTCAAAAAACAGAACGCTTCTCTATTCATTGTCTGAGAAACCTTTCCTTTTTATGCATAAAGCTCTCTAATATAGATGGAAGGAGGGGACTTGAAAACATAGAGAAAGCATAAAGCCACAATTAGATCAGCCCCATATTTCTGCTCCTTGTAAGGCGCGTGGCATGGAGGCCTTACAATCAGAGTAAGGCGAATCGTTTGAAAAATATATGCTGTGTGGCAATTAAATTATATGGCCGCTTGGACCAGAGAGCACAGACCAGTGCATATATAGAATGTGAGGAGTCGTTGCTATGCTCACATTAGCATCTGGCCCTTTTATGTAAATTTGATGAGAGAGGACTCATGCATATATGGCAGGAGCTGGGGTATACTCGCCTAATATCCTTATTAGAGTGGGGCAAATTAAATATTTATTAGGGGGGGACCAAGGGTTAGAGAATGGGAGGGGAGTCAGTCGTGTGTTGTTGTGAGGACCTGAGGTGGAGGAAAGGGTAAAAGGGAGGAGGAGATTGGCTTTCTGTACGAGTGTCTCTCTCTGCCTCAAGGTGCCACCATCTTAAGGCGTTTGGCAGTAGTGAGAGTGTGGGGAGGGTAGACCTAAAATGTCCGCTGGCACACACATGCACACACATACACATTAGCGAATGCAATTTTTTTGCTGTATTTGGGTAGAATTGAGATCCCACAGGCAATTTTTTTTAGTTACGGTCACCGGAGCTTTGCATGCTAAGAATCTCATTTGCATGCATTATTTCTTTCGATTACTATCACTGTGTACCAAATCAAGCTTTGTTAAGCTTTCAAACACTTGCCACTAATTGAACGAAAATGCCGACACCACCGATGTCGATCCAAAGCTGGTAATTATTAATATTTTGGGACCTTTTTTTTTCATCTAAACTAACAGTTTGTTCAAAGACCCAATGGTAATGTGATACTATGTACACATATTTTGGTCAATAATCAAGAGTTACAGTATTATAAATGGACATTACAAAAAGGCATGTTCTAACATATCAAATCAGCTGATTTTTACGGTATGCTTACTTAAAAACTAAACTTAAAAAATCCATGACAAATTAATTGTTTAATAAATAAAATATATTTTCACAAAAATAAAAAGAAAATAACCTGGTAAAAATTTTTTTAATCCTAAGGAGGATCCTGACTTTTATTTTTTATTTTCATCTGACTTAAAGTTCAAGTTGCACCATTGTGGCACTCCTAAATACAATTTCAGGCATTAATAAACAAACTTATTCTAGATGCATTTGTATTTGCGGTGATGCTTCAGTGTGCTTTTTGCAGTATGCAGATTTTACTTTTATAAAGCAATTAAAGCAAAATACGAAACAACAAAAGATTGACGAAGCTGTTCAGTTCAGTTCAAGTCAATGATACAAATCAGTTGTGTTCCTGCATATTATTCTCTGTCTGCTTGTCTCTGTCTTAAAGAAATCAAAAACACAAATTGTAGCTGACCTCTGCTATCTGTTAATTATAATAAATGTGCTGAATAAAGTTGGGCCTACAAACACAGGCATTGATAAACACAGCTAGATACAGGCATAACATTCGCAGTTTTTGTTTTCATTTAAGAAAACAAATGTGAATATGTGAGGTTCACCAGTTTAGAGAAGTCCATTAATTTTGGTATTCGTGCATCGCTACAGTTGACAGCGTTTACTACATTTGTTGATGTGCATTTCTGAACATAGAAGTGTGTTGCTGAGTGTGTATTTATTTTCCCTATATCCCACAGTTGTCAGAGAAGGCATGTGAAATTATTCTCTTCCTTGTACAGTTATCCTGTTGTTGACCCTTTTATTATGCGAGCATAGTCAATCGCCTCCCTGTTCTCTCTGATGAGTGGTACAGCCCGGCGAGTGCTGCCAAAGAAGTGAGAATAATTAAACGGCTGTGAGTTTTAGCTCGGCGTCGGCTAATGGATTATTACCGAGAGGAAATGAGACAGGCAGGCAGCATGGGGGGAGCCGGGTGGCAAAACAGTGTCTCCGCTCTGGATAATGAAACACCAAAAGCTACCTGGGGTATATGGAGAAGACACACCTCACCTATAAAGAAGGGAGGCACTTTTGTTCTTTCCTTTTGTCATTTCGGTACAAAGGGGTGACACACTCAGTGGTACACACAATTACGAGTGCATCACTCCAGTAGAGACATACATTGCTTTAAATCAGTACAGCTAATTGGTTTTAAGAAATTTTGATTAAAACATCCAGCATCTTGTGCACTGGCCCCAAAACCCCCCCACCCCCCCCCCCCCCCCCCTAAAACCCCCCCCCCCCATCCCCCCCCCCCATCCCCGTTAATTTCTCCATATTCTTTACATCACCACTACCCCATTTTCAGCCCCCACACCCAAAACGGGCCCAGAGGGGTTTTTTTGGTAGGAAAAGGTGGGTGCTGGAGGGAAATGGGATTAGACAAGCCACACAAGCCGCAAAGGGAACAAAGTGAAGGTAAAGGGGGAGGAGTACTGTGTGGTGTCCTAAACTGTGCCGTAGGGCTGGAAATACACATATGCACACTGATTTGGTACAAAACCACAAGGATGCTTTAAGATGTGTAAAACAATGCTCAGTACATAGTCTGGCCTACGATGCATTTCTGAACCAAGTGTGTGTTGAAATAAAACCATAAAAATAAATAAGTTTATCTAAAGGACTCGTGTTGGTTTGTTATTGACTACTGACTTGTATGATGCGGAGAATAGGTCTGTGCTAGAGTGTGTTTGTCATGAAGGATGTTGGCTGAGAGCTGTAATAAAATGTGGCATCTGTCAGTTTGATACTGACATATCAGAGGATTCACACCATCACCAGGGATAGAAAAACAAACTTCATATGCTTTATAACTGTATATTTTTGCAAATATTTAGCCATAAGGATAAAAATAACCTCTTTTAGATGTGGAGCAAAGCAAAGCGATCTCAAATGTTATTTTAAGAGTACAAATCTTGTTATTTATCGTCATTGTTATTGGCATGTGACCAGGGTTTGGCCATATTGTATTCAACCAGCCGTGGCATGGGTGAATGTCAACAGTCATGTGTCAAGTCAACTCAAAGTTTACAACTACAGCATATTTAACAGAAAAACAGCTGACTTAATTAATACCTAAACTACAGGTACATCTCAACAAATTTGAATTTTACGTACAAGTGCAATATTATTTGTCAGTCATTTCAGAAAGTGAAATCGTTGTTTTATTGAGATTCATTCCACATAGAGTAAAATATTTCAAATATTTCTTTTATTCCTTGTAATATTGACGAATATGGCTTACAGATAAAGAAAACTCAAAAGTCAGTGTCTCAGAAAATTAGAATATCACATTAGACCGATCAAAAGGGACAGGCTTCTGAAAAGTAAGTCCATTTTATTGCACTCAATACTTGGTTGGGCCTCCTCTTGCATGAATTACTGCATCACTGCGGCGTGGCATGGAGGCAATCAGCCTGTGGTTCTGCTGAGGTGTAATGGAAGCCCAGATTGCTTTGATAGCTCCCTTCAGGTCATCTGCATCGTTGGGTCTGGTGTCTCTCATCTTCCTCTTGACAATACCCCATAGATTTTCTATAGGGTTCAGGTCAGGGGAGTTTGTTGGGCAATCAAAAACAGGAACACCATGGTCATTGAACCAGCTTTGGGTATCTTTGGCAGTGTGGGCAGGTGCCAAGTCCTGCTGGAAAATAAGATCAGCATCTCCATACAGCTTGTCAGCAGAGGAAAGCGTGAGGTTCTCTAGAATTTCCTTTTAGATGGTTGCATTGACTGTGGACTTCAGAAAACACAGAGGACCAACTAGCAGATGACATGGCACCCTAAACCATCACTTCACACTGGACCTTAAGCAACATGGATTATGTGCCTCTCCACTCTTCCTCCAGACTCTGGGACCTTGATTTCCCAATGAGATGCAGAATTTATTTTCACCTTAAAACAGGACCATTGAGTAACAGTGTGGTTTCTTTTCTCATTAGCCCAGGTGAGACTGTTCTAACGTTGTCTCTGGTTCAGGAGAGGAATGCAACATTTATAGCCCAAGTCTATTATTCATCTGTGTGTGGTGGCTCTTGATGCACCGACTCCAGCCTCAGTCCACACATGAAGCTCCCCCAAATTCTTGAATGGATTTTGCTTGACAGTCCTCTCAATGCTGTGGTTCTCCTTGTTGCTGGTTCACCTTTTCCTACCACACTTCTTCCTTCCACTAAATTTTCTGTTAATATGCTTGGATACAGATTTTGGTGAACAACCAGCTTCTTCGGCAATGACCTTTTGTGGCTTCCCCTCCTTGAAAAGGGTGTTGATGACTGTCCTCTGAACATCTGTCAAGTCAGCAGTCTTCCACAGAATTGTGTAGCCTATGACCCAGAGTGAGAGACCGTTTAAAGGCTCAGGAAACCTTTGCAGGTGTTTTGAGTTTATTAGCTGTGACACCATGAGTGTCCAAAAATGAATGTTTTCAAATTATTCAAATGTTCTAAGACACTGAATTTTGGGTTTTCTTTACCTGTAAGCCATAATCATCAAATTAAAAGAAGCAAAGACTTGGAATAAATCACTCTATGTGTAACAATTCTATATAAAATGTGAGTTTCACTTTCTGAGATGATTGACAAAACTATTGCATTTTATGCAATATTCAAATTTTTTGGGATGTACCTGTATAAAACCACCAGTAAATCAGGCAGTAAAATATGAAATACAATAAGCAAATTTCTTTTAATCTACTGAACTTCTATTTATTCTTGAATGTATTAAAGCTCATTGCCATAGTGAGGTTAGGGCAGGATTTTACATGATTTTTTGAATATATTGTGTTTAGGATTTGAAGAAGAAACAAAAAATAAACTTTTGCAGAGATGATATGGTTACATTTTATTGAATAAAAACATGTTTGTGGAAGAGATGAAAAAAAAAACAAGCTTGTGACTTGATGACAAACAAGTGACAGCAGAAAAACAGTTCCTTGTACTGTTAGACTGAGATGCTGTAGGTAAGTCAAAGAAATACTGGTAGGATTAGCCTTTACGTTAATTTCATATTTAAAAAAAGACTCAGCGTTTGGTCAAAGTTACTAAGAACCACTCTGGATGGCCTAAGTGCCACATGTGGCTCAGGAGCTACAGTTTGCAGACCCCTGGGATACGGGGTAAAATGGAAGTAATTCGTGGTGTAGTAGAAATGCAGTAGAAGAGTTAGCTACAAAAAGACTTTTCTCATAATTTTATGATCGTTTAGGAAGAAATATTGCATCTGAACATTTCCAGGTTGAGTGTAAAATTATATTTGGGATTATTTTAAGTATTAAACTACACATTCACATTCGTCCCAGGTTCTGCAGAAGTCCTGGGTTCAAACTGCAGATTTGAGGCAAAGTATAAAGCTGATGAAGACATTTGCACAAAGTTATTGCCATTTTGAATTCCTCAAAGTTTACTTAGCAGTGGCTGCTATCACTTCTTACTACTAATCTTTTTTAATGGAGACAAGCTAATTGTGATTTGCAATGGTGTAGCTTTTTAACAACTAAAGGTTCCCTTTGGGTAAACGTACTTTGTCTTCCTGTGTGTGTGTTGTGTTGCTACAGTGATGGTGAAAGGAAGCAAGAGCAAGCTACATGAAGCAGGGAGAGGAAGCCATCACATGATCACAGAGAATTTGCTTTCCACTGAACCTGTGTAAGGTAAGATTTGTTTGATGAACACAATTTGCATGTGTGGGTGTGTGTGTATCCCTTACCTTTAGCTGCATATTTTTAGCTCTCACCTTTTGACCTGAATGTAGTCTGAAACACAGATATTTATTCATTTGTTTTTCTTTGCCTGTTAATTGTTTGGTGTTTTTGCAGAAAAACCCTTACTGGCTGTAACAAGCGATTAAAAAATAACATCTGAAAGATTAGCCAATTTTAGAAGATTGCCCCAATTTCATATGCATATACTTCAACCATCAGTTTTGTTTTCAGTGTAGTTAAGTATTTTTTTCGACTTATGGAGATTTAAAAAAAAATGTTCCGTTATATAGCTACGTTTCCATACAGCAGACAATATAAGCATACCTCAGAACATTACTTTTAACTAAACTTAGTAGCAAGGCTCCATTCTGTACCCAAAGAAGTCAGGAAAAAAAACTACAAAGGGTAAAAGCGACCAGCAAACTGGTCTGATCTGTGAGTCTCTGCCCATGTGTGGCTGTTTGCCAGCACTAAACATAGTTCATGTCAGAATCAGAATCAGAATTCTTTATTTGTCATTGCTCCACATGGGTGCAACGAAATTTCCAATTTTCATGTGTGTTACATTAAAGCATGGATGCTAACAGGGGTTCAAAGGATACATGTAACTAAAGAGACAACATTCAGGGGCCAAAGGGCATGCAGTGAAAACTGTTACTTTTCAGATTGTATTATCACAAATATATATAAACAGCAACATTATCCAGGAAGTGATTTCAGTCATCTCCTTTAGCTCCTAAAATCCATTCAGCAGCTATTCCTCTCCTCCCAGGTGGTGCTTACTTTGCATGCAGAGCAACTTGCACAATCAGACATTCCACCAAAATTATATATGGCATTTTACAGGTAGAAGACAGGCAAACATTATAATGAGCAGAGAAAGATTTCAAAGAGAAAAGATAATAACTGTATTTTAGATGGCATCAATATTTCAGATTCCAGTACTTTTTTATTTTAAATTTGACAACTCAGAGACCTCTGGATATTCTCAGGTGCAGCGATGTGTTTGGAAATGTACACACTAATCTTCACAAAACTTCAGAATCCCTACATCAAAAGTTTATTATACATAGTTCTAAAGAAAATTAAAAATGACTGAAAAGATAAAAAGTAAGAGGCTAATGAGGTGAGGTGGCATGTCAGCCCTCCTGGGCCTTAGTGTACTGTAGTTTAACTGCATTTAATTACTCCCAATATTCCCACACTTTTGGTGAACTTCTCAAAAGGTCCAATTAAAAGAGAAGGGAAGGTCACTCAGTAGAAATAGAACTGTACAGCCATCTAGTCTGTTCCACTGAGAAAATTCTGTAGAACATTTAGAACAAAGGCATCTGACCCAGCTGATTTTAAAGCTCACATTGACCTTTGCTCAACCTGAGGTTGATGTTGACTTTAGTAATTAGTTAATGATAGAGGCAAAACCAGAACATTGATATGAGCTGTCCATGTTGGATTATCTTTGCAATCAGCATTTAATACAACTTGTTGTAGTTTACTACTAAGCTGTGCAAAATAATTTATCTGCTTAATAATCACATCAGTTATATGAAGTGCTCATTTTGAAAACTATTTTCATTTTTATTTTAAATATATTAAATTGCATTGTAATTTTATAAAGTTTAGCTCATAAGGCAACATAACATGCTCAACACAGGATGATAACGAGACAGAATGGTCCTGTTATACCAACCCTGATTTATAAATAAATTTTCAAGCAGTGAATTCAAGCAGTTTGTGTTTAATATTTTCATCCCTAATCGTTGAGATAATTTAGGTTTTCTTCAGCCTCTTTGGATAAATTGAAGCAAAAGATGCATAAATGTGAAATGCAACATCTTTAACATTTGATCACTTACTTAAGCTATTTCCAGAATGTTAAGCAGCAACAAGTTATTTTAAAAAAGCTTTTACTCACTGATCTATTGCAGCCAGATACAGTGTGCCTGAAATGTGACCCCAGATCAGACACAAGCAACAAAACAATCCAGTTAGATTTAAATTGTGACACTACTAACGCAACATTCAAAGTAGGAACGTTTTCTCTAACGTGTGTACAGTATGTGCATTTGTAAACCTGTACTGCGTGTGGGTTTGTTAGGGTCTGGGTGGCAGCACTAGCTCCAGCCTTATGTGTTAACCACCCCAGGTAACACTATTTTGATATCAGCCATAATAGAGTTTAAGTAACTTATTGCAGCGCATAGAATCACAGTTATAGACGATATTTTCTGCCAAATGAACGTCATTTCCGACACAGTTCCTAAACTTATCTAGCCTTTTAATATACTCGGATATTGTTTCTTTTTTGCATCTGCTGTTATTGATTAGAGACCAGGTGGTTGGAATTGTAAAGTGTTAAGAAATGCCTCATGTTTAAAAAACACATTAATAAATTGAGTTGGTGATATAAAAGCATAAAAATCACATAATTAGTGTGATTTGTGTATTTAAACTATCGTTCTGCACATCAGCTCTACAAATATCTAAATGTATAAACTGAGAGGGTATCAAACATTTACTGACTGAGACGTTAAAGAACCAGTTAAAAACGGTCTAGCCAAAGCAGGATGGCATCAAACCTGCAGTACCTTCAGGCACTGCTACTCAGGGACATTTTAATTACATGCACATCCCATGGCAAACCAAAATATGCACAGTAAGAATAATTGCACCTATTTACCAAAGACCAAATTGTCAGTTTCTTTAATCAGGCCAAGCAGCAAGAGATCACTAAGAACATATTCACATTTTACAAATAAATCCCCTTAAATTCTAACTCTGGTATTTGCAGCATTTAAATCCTCATGTCTTACCTATTTTCTGTTTAGAGAAGAATTAATTTTTCACAAACCAAATGTTTTTATTCAGATATGTTTGCTTAATATACAGTAACATTTTGGAATCTGTTGTGTTTTTCGTACACTTCAGATTAGAATAAAGTAATTTTAGAACCTGGGCATATACCGGATCATTAATGAATATATTAAAAACCCTAAAATTGGTAGGTTATATTATACTTTTCAGCAATCACATGCTTATAGAAAACAGTTTACATATTTCTTTTTTTCAATGGATCACTTTTAAAGAATAGCCCCTGGGTTGACTCCAGGCTAGTTTCTAACACCAGCCCAGAATCAGTACTGGAACCGTTACTACCCCCCAAGCCAGTAAGGGGACCTAAGAATTTGCAAAGGCTGCTCATACCTCAGGCTGGCCCAGGCAGTCTGATAAAACCACACAGATAAACTCACAGTGTGTTATGGTGGACGGTCTTTACATATCAAAGACCTTATTATTTTCATCATTACCTTTGGTGTATTTTTTTACTAGCTGAATCAATAAGATGCACATAAAACAAACTCTGTGAAACATCTGGATAATAAATTGTTTTAAAAATACAAAACCATCGCATCAGATAAAGCCCAACCCTCAGTGTGTTTTAGGCGCAGAGGACATAAATATATGATTTTGCATTATTTAGTTATGGTTAGGCGTTTTGTATGATAAGAACATCTTACCCACCAACTGTGACATGGGCTGGACCAAGAAATGAGGTCATCCCACCATCTTTGCAGAAATGTCTTGAAAACAGCTCAAGGATGTATTTATTTCTCAAACTGTTTAAAACCTTTTTTAATTTGTCTACCTATGTTGTGTATACATATGCATATGAAATATATTACATATTAAATTTCACAACTCAGGGAAAACTAAATAATTACATTGTAAATTGTTCTTTTGTCCTCTATGCCCAGTATTAAAACCATAAAAAAGCATGTTTACCTCAAAGTATAGCTTGCTCATAATACATTCCTTCATTTTACCGCTACGATTGTAATCATCTATCAGACATGCATATTGATGCTAAGGTTGTTTACGGTTAGGGTACCGTCGGGAGTAAGTCTTTATAATAAGGCCCCCACATTCTGAATATAAACCCTTCAACACTCCTAGAGGCTGGCTCCTTTGCCAGCAGTGCTAGCCAACAGCAATTAATAAAGTCATCTGCATGTGTCTGTAGGATTAAGGCATGTTCGATTCATATTAGCAAGGTGATAAGGCAACAACAGAGAACTAAAAGATGTACTTTGTTACAGTTACAGTAGAGATACTGTAAATTAAAAGGCTTCTGTTCGATTTGACGATACAAGAGCAAACAACTTTAATGCAAAAAATAAATACAGAGAGGAAAACGTGAACTAATAATATAGCAAAATATGTAAAAGGTTATTTTGAGTGATTTACTTTCAATCTCCTATTTCCTGTTTGTGAAGTTATTTTATATTTAATGCTTGGAAGCAATGGTTTCTCCTGTGCAAAACATTGTAGACACTTATGCCTCTTAGCAAAGAGGCAATGTCTCTTTTTCTTGGTCCACAAATTACACACCTAACTGTCCTCTTTCCTGTTATTTCCTTTCACTATAATATAAATCAGGTTTTTATGAAAACTATTTTTATTAAATCATCATTAAAACATTTTTTTACATATGATATCCAAGAAGCTTTGAATTCAGTGCGTAGCAGAGATCCAGAGGGAGTTTTTCCTGCATCATCCAACAGCCAGAACAAAGGATATGCACATGCTGAAAATCATGCAAATACATGCAAATTGCCGGGGGCAAGAAATAGCAGTGTGTGTGGTAGGAAAGGAGTTTGTACGAGCAGAGAGGAATGCAAAGGACTTTGTACACAGCACATGCTTGGAGAATCTTTCTCTAAAATATACATAACTTCAAATATAAGAATGTTGGACTTGAACGTAATTCTGCATCTCTTTCGGAGATGGCCGTCTCCACAGGAATATTGGTTAGATCTATTTACCCACAATGCCTGAGGAATATGGATCTCTGCATATCTCTTTTCTTTATTTATTCTTTGCTAAGAATGATATTCTATTTATTATGATGCAAGAAACTGCACAGCATTCAGAAAAGACCCTAAAATGCAGTATATGCAAATGTGACAGAAAATGCCTGCAAACACCACTCAGTTAAGAGAGCGTGTGCATATGCGTTAGGATGATGCAATATTGTGGTGGCGCCGCCCCAGACGAACGCAGAGCTGATATTAGTGACATGCACTAATGACAGTCGCTCCTCACCTTTTTGCCTCCTGGGTGACAACCTTTATCACGCATGACATTTTCATGAGGTAATAGCAACGATTAGGTAATGACAGTCGTTTTCATTTCGTCCTAAAAATGAGTAATATGCTTGTTCCATAGTCCTTGAAACTTATTTGAGTTCACACTATCAAAATTTAAAGCCCTCAAAGGATTGCTACATCATTTCAGATTGGCCCATGTACATCTAATCTGAAAATCACATTGTGTTTTAGACTGAATATCACAGGGTAGTTTGCATATTTTTAAATATATTTGGGGTAAAGCGTTTATTACTGTCTTAAAAATTTGGTCCACGCTGTGTTTTTAACCCTATTTCAAGATAAATAGTAGAAAAATAATAGAAAAAAAGAGGATATATATTCTTTACAGAGAAATTATTCCAGCATTGAGACAACTAGCTAAAATCAATGTGCATACTGGTTATCAATATAACAACCAGAGAGCCTCACAGTTGGCAGAAATCTGTAATTTGTATAAAACTACATATGAAAAAGAAATAAATCACATTTAAATAAACGCCGCCCACCAACCTCTTTCGGTGCCACTTATACACACAAGCTCACACACACATACACACAGGAGAACCTGCAGACACAATGTGGTAGAAGGGGGGGGGGGGGGAGGCGCACGCAGACAGACGCTCACAATTGTGCATAATAATGTTAGCATTCCTGCATGTCTAATACAGGGGATATTTAGACAGACGCTAGCTTGTCTGCTGGCTTCTTGCATGTTCTTTGTGTGTGCATGTGTGTGTGTGTGTGTGTGTGTGTGTGTGTGCAGGTCTAAACAGTAGGTGAGCATAATGATGTATTAATTGTGGCCTGAATTCATTCAGGGTATTCAAGGCTGGTTGTTAAAGGTTACTAAGAGGCATTCGATGTGACTGATAATCTCTGTGGAAGCTCACATTTCACTTTTTTTTTATTTGTTTGCTTAAAGTGCAGCATAACCTGAGCAGACCTGTCAATGATGCTGATTTGTACAAAATAACTATATGCTTATTTTACCCTAATTATTGCTATGATGTAATGATAAATGTGAAACATTTCTTCAGACCTGTACAATAAAATAAGACATATAAGAAGATATTAGAAGATTCAAGAAAATAACAAACAAATTGAATGGCAGTAGTAAAACATTTATTGTAAATTGTTGCATTCACATTCAATTAATGAGGAATAACAAATCCTCCACGTTTTTCAAGGTAATGCAGAATAGAAATGCACAAACAAGGGGGAGAGGATATGAAAATTGAGTCTCCATAAAGAATGCAAACAAAGAGGGACAGACAGCATATATTCCGACAAGGACAGGCTGAAGATGAAGCTCATTTTTCCGTGGGCACCCACTGGCGTCTGCATTGCAGATCGCTGAAATCCCCCTCGAATGCGTCCCTGGACTTAGGGGGTGGAGGGTGTTGGCGTGGAGATGGGTGAATGAGGGGATGGGTTTCGGCTATGTCTGCTGTGGTACACTGTTTTTTTTCTCCCACTCCCCCTCTCTCCCCACCTAAATATATATTTTTTGTCCTTCCATCAAATGTCAAGTTAATTTCCTGGGTACTACGAGGGATGTGTCCTACCCCCTCAATAAGTGTGGCACAGTGCTGGATTGTGGCAGTGTGTTATGCATCTTAGTGTGTGTGTGGTGTGTGTGCATGTGTGTGTGTATGTCTGTCTAAGTTTATGAAAGCATGAATAGAGGAAGAGATGAAGGGAGGGGGCCGTGACTGTGTTGGACGTGGAAACACATGCACCTACAGTGTGTTTTGATTATGGCTGCAAAGAATATGATATAATTACTAATAGATACATTTGGTGGCGTTGCCATGGCTATGTAGCTGCCCTCATTTGTGAAGTTATATGCACATCTTTTGGTGGTACGTCTCATCTGAATACCATGAAAGACAAAGAAAACGCACCATACTTTAACAGAAAAATCATAATTTAATAATGTGTAAAAGCCTGCAGTCCAGTTTTTTCAACAAAAATAGGCAAGACCAGGGATTTTAGCCAAACAGTGTTTTTGTGCAAGCTGACAATAATGAGCAAAGTCTATTTAACAGCAAACATTTTAATGTTCCAATGTATGTTTTTTCATATGAGCTGGTGGCGAATGTTGGTGCTTGACAAAAGCCATTATGCAGCCTGCCCTGTGTATCTATATTTGGTTTAATTGTTATTTACTATTTTTGTTGATAATTTGCCATCCTGAGTTAATGTAAATCACACCCACAAACCATGATGCTGCCACCACCTTTCACCAAGAGAACGGTGTATTCAGGATAATGTGCCCTGTTAGATTTTCACCAGAAAGAGTGCTTTGAATTTGAGTCTGTATATTTAAGGGTGTTGTCCTGGTGGAATTTGAAGTGCCACCTCATTCTCAAGTCATTTACTTTCATCCATCTTTCCATCAACTCTGGCCATCTGGAGCAAAAGGATGCCTGCAGTATGATGTTGCCACCAGCATGTGTTTTTCTGGAGTCCCTGCTTTAAACCTTTCCACAACTTTTATCCCTGACCTTTCTATACTTCGTGATGCTTTTTGCCTATTAATGTTACCCAACAAACCTCTGAGGCCTTCACAGAACAGCTACATTGATATTGAGATGAAATTACAGACAGGTGGGCTCGATTTACTAATTGGATGACTTCTGATGGCAATTAATGGTGACAGATTCTTTTTAGGGTCAGAGAAAAGAGGGCTGAATACATATGCACGGCACACTTTTTGACATTAAAAATGGTGAAAACTATTCCACTTCATAATTATGAACTGCTTTGTGTTGGTCTATCATATACAATCCCAATAAAACCCTTTGGAGTTTGAGGTTGTAACAAGACAAAAAAAAATTGGTTCCTTAATACTTTTGCAAGGCACTCTAGTTTGCTTTTGCATGTGTAAAATGTTGGAAGGTAAACAGTTTATTTTGTCTCTCAAAGTGTAAAAGGTGATTTTGCAGAGAAAGGGATTTGCATTTTGTCAGTCGTGCTTACGCTGATGTATACTCCTGCCCCACAAATGTCACATCCCATAACCCAGAAAAATCACACCAGTCCCACCTAATTACGCATATTCACGCTGCTGTTTTGCATATAGCTCTGGTAGCGTATGTCTGTTACACACTGCGGAGCGGAAGGATGGGGTTGAGTGAAAAGGCTTTCAGTCCACTGATTGAGTACGTCTCTGCCTCTACCATCAGCTCGATAACAGAACCACCATTTTATATTATTATTTGAGATCATTATTGAAAGAAAGCTTTGCGTTATTTCTTACACTCAGTCATATTTTCACTGCCTGCAGCATTTTAAACCCAAGTGGGAATTTTTAATAAATATGTCAGCCTTGCTCTATATTATGAAGGTCATTCTTGAAAATAGATCAGATTTGACTAATTATCTTGCTTTGACATTCATATTGCATCTCCTCTGTTTCTACTTGCTTTTGATGAATCTCCATATTTTATCCAACTTCTATTCTAAATAGGATTTTCTTGGTTACTGGTGATGAGTATGCAAATCCAAGGCCAGCTACTGGAAGCAGGCAGAGTTAAGACTAAACAGACAGAGGGAACTGAATGGGTCTAACGTCAGGCTTATTGCAGCACTCACAGGACAGACCTAATCAGCCTTTGGCCCAGCTGTGACGAAGATGGGACGGTCCACAGTACTGGATAAAAAGCTGTTGTTTCTGCCCCGGGTTTTCGAATGCGTTTAACAACGCAACCATTGTCCTGCCAGTTCTTATTAGGGAACGAACCAGAGACGTGGTGACAAGAAAAGGTGGGGATGGGAGTTTGGAGAATAAGGGAGTACGAAAAAGAGGGAGGATGAGAATAAGAACTGAATATGTTCTTGGGAGAGAATAGGAGCAGGTGGGAACCTGGCAGGAACTGAAGATAGGGTAGTTGGAGGAGTGGAAGAAAAGTGTGTGTCCATACATGGAAACAGTGAAAGGTGTTTTTTCTGAACCCAATCTTTTTTTGGCACTCTTCGATTCTATATTTTTTTCCCTTTTCCTTCTCTTCCCTCCAGTTCCCCTGCTTTTCCCCAATCTTTTCCTTTCATCCCTACAGTGATGATCCCTTCCTTTACTATTCTGCCATCTATTTACTTTATCCCTTCCAGTTGCCTTGTATTCCCTGCTTGCTTTGCATCAACAATGTTTTGCCTGTCATGCCACCTTTGTATCGCATTTCCTAGCTAGAGCCACTCAGAAGGAAGCAGGAAAGATAAACCAAAAAAAAAAAAGAAAAAGAAGGAGAAGGGAAGAGAAAAGAGGCAAACAAAAAGGAAAGATCACACTGCTTCTTGTCTTAATAAACATCTATGCTCCATGGCTACTGGGATCATGGTCACGGAACAAACGAAAGACCAAAGGAACTCACTCGACTCATGCTTTTTCCCTCTTTGGATGCCTAGTGGCCCCAGAGGATTTGACTTTATTTCTCAGAGTAGAAGGGGACAGGTCTGAATTTACATTTTTACTGCAATTCTCTCCTCAAATATTACACACACATGTACAATCAAATGACCTGGCCTGGAGTTATATAAATAGTTTCACCTGTGTGAGAAGGAACAGAGAGATAACCACAGGTAATCTCCAAAATTTAGTCCCCAGTTGATGTACCTAAAAAAAAACTATACAGTGATACCACACTGCACCCACTAGGAGTGAGCTCTGCCGGATGGAAATCAGCAATCACAATGTATCTGTGAGTGACACTGACAATTGCACACCAAATTGTCACTCAGGTTCTATCAGCATATCATACAGCAAGCTAGCAGAAATTCCTTCACCCTCTTCCCCTTCGTGTTTTCTTCCTCCTTTCTCTGTCATCCGGAGGAATAGCTTCAGATAATAGCAGCAATCTTTATTGTGAGGAAAAGCAAGGAATATTTCTGCCTGAACACAGACTCAAACCACTACTATCTGCAATGCCCTCTGCTGAGGAACGTTGCTATAATTCCAGTCAGAAACTGGAAATGAGGGAAACAATAGGAAATGAAGAAGCTTGGGGGGATGAAAAAAATATATTAGGTTTTTGTGTGTGTTTGTGTGTACATAGACAAGGCCTACTGAGAGAAACATGTTTGTGTTTAGTTCCATAGGGTCTCTTGTTGCTGGTTATGTGTAGGCAAAAAAGCAATCAAGCAGTGGCAGTTACCCAATAAAGGCTGCTATAATGCGCACGGCTGGGTTTTAAAGTAGGCCACATGGCTCACTGTCCAGGGCAGCACATCTTTGGGGGCGCAATGTGAGCATGAAAAAGGCCAGTTGTCAGTTGTCAAACAGTTTTCATAGATAGAGAGATAGATAGATCCAAGAAACTGCATCTCTCCACAGCAGGTCAGCTGTGCAGAGGACATTGGGTTGTATGTCTACTTTCTGAGAGCTTCAATAATCAATAGTAAATGAAAGAGATGAGGAGAGATACTACAAAGCTTGGAAAAAAAATGACACTTAAGATTCTGAAACACTACATTTTCTGGATATGTAGTACTCATGCATGATGCTGCTTTAATAATGTCTAATAAGTGAATAGGTTTTTTTTTATATTATTATTCTTTTATAGTCATTGACCCTTTTTGGACATCATACAGAAACCACACATCATTAAAAGCAAAACAGTTTATATCTTCAGAGAAATCAGTCTGCACTTTATCTCTTTTTCCTTGATCATCTGTGGCATATCACTGCTGAATGCCTGTTTACAGGTAGTCACGCTGCTGACATTTGTGTACGAGCAAAGGCTGGTGGCATGGCCTTTACTACACCTTGGTGGTTCTCTCCTCACCCAAAGTGCCCCCACCACCAAGTTTTCTTCATCTGTATGTGTTGCAGCTGTATGTGGACATATGCAAGCTTTAGGACAATTGTAATTGTACTTTGTGTATTCGAGCCATAGATCACCATGCTTTACTTTGGCCGGTTTTTGCAGTTGGGGATGTAGTACGGATAAAGCCTCCTTTTTTTCAGATGGAAGGTGCACAAATACAACCCTTCTGCTTGCTGGGTGTCAGGGAGGAGAAGTGGGGGAAGGCATAAGCTGATGTGAATGATCATAGCTCAGTCAGATATGATTAAAACAGGATGTCATCTTTTTAGCAACTTAGAAAAATAATAAAATACCTGCATTAAAAATGTTAAATTCTCTTTAGGATTAATATGATCAAATATTTTACAGTTCTACTGAAAACCCCAGGTTTTTTCATTCTCCATCTGCATTTAAATGACCAAGCCAGATGTTTGTGATGTTCAGAATGGTCTGGTTTGTATGTTTAATTTGCTCCAAAACGCTCAGATTTCTTGACCACCAGCATTCTGACAGCTTAGTCATAATCGCTAGGATGGGCAAAATAGTACAAGGCCTTTGCTTGAAGAAGTTTAGTGACAGTCTGTTTTGCTAAAAACATTAATACAACAGATAAACTAGGACAGAACTTCATTGAGTTCAAACCAGATATTTATATTCACTGTAGAAAAGCATGTAGTTCTTTATTACATTATTATAATTCAAGCATTTATATACACCTAGATCACAATGCTTTAAACACATTAGGCAAGTCTAGAATATTTTGTCACGGCTTTCTAAGCTTTGGATTATTTCACAACATTTGAGATAATAGCAGGCACACCTGTGTATTTTATCATCTCAAATACACTGTTACCTTTAGTGACTTCATACAAAAACCAAAGGAAATCAGCCAAGATATCATTAAGAGAATTGTGGGACTCTGCGTGGCTTCGTACTCCTTGGTTCCATTTTCTGCGCTGCAAGTCCAATCAGAGTTGGAGAAGCCATTTTTTCAAAAAGCAATATAAAATGACAGATTACAGTTTGCAAATGCACTCATGGCCAAAGACTTATATTTTTGCAGACATGTCCAGTGGTCTGCTGAAACTAAGTTTGAAGTGCTTGGCCAACATGATGATCGTTACATTTGGAGGAAAACTTGCAAGTCTGGGATCATCATCCAAACTATGATGTACAAGAGTGCCAGTATCAAAATGTTTGGGGTTTTGCTGCAGGAGGGGATGGTGGACTTCAGAAAATAGGCCATCATGAAGCCCTGATCTCAGTCCCATAAAAAAAAAATTGTGGGCAGAGCTGAAAAGTTGTGTGTGAACAAGGCAGCCTACAAACCAGACTCAGTTATACCAATTCTGTCTAAAGGTATAGGCCGAAATTCCAGCAAGCTGTTGTGAAAACTTGTGAAAGGATACCCAAAAAATTTGAATAAACTTCAGAATTTACCGAAAGTAAAAAAAATATTTCGCAAAAATGATTGCTTTCATTATTCTGACATTTAGCAAATGGAAACCATTGTAGCAATCCTATTTGAACTTAAACGGGATACATTTAGTGTGATATAATAATAATATAATATAATATAATAATATAAAATAGATATGTGTCTTTTCATATAGCGTATGTAAATATTTGGTTTCAGTTGTACTGTATATTATATTACTACTAGTTATTCAATAATAATAACAATAATAATAATATAAAAATATATATAACAACAATAAAAACAATTATAATACCCATCATATTAATAATGCTCAGTTTTCTCTTAAATGACTTGTTTTTAACACATGTGATTTATTTGCACACAATCATTATGATAGAAAATATATATTGCGTAGTTATTTATTTAAACAACACAAAAAAAATTTTAATCCATCGCCTCAACGTTGCTCTAGTTTGATAAACACATAGGTGCAAATCCACAGACATGCTCAGCGTCCCTTCAGCCATGAGAATGGAGAATGCTGAGGTTCAAGGTCATTTCAAGTATTCTGCACCCCAGGGCGCTCCATTGTCAGAGCAGCACATCCTTCAGCTCGCCCATGTTCTCAAATTCACAAACAAGACATTGTTGGCAGGCATTAGTTCCAAACAGCATTTAAAAGAGCACGCATCCGACAGGAAAGCGCCCATCAGGTGTGAAAATGACACTACTTAGCTCCACTCAGATATACAAAACAAATACAAGTTTGAATGCGAGGCAGAGACACAATTATCCATGTTTGTTTCCATGCCACAGTTTTTCAGCACAGAAAAAAACGATGTGTATATGATTGTTAGCGTTACCGTTGTTCGGCATCAACACATTACTTGCATATGGGGCTATGTTTGGTGGCAGAAATGATAGAGGCAAAGACTGGAAAAAAGAAGGATGGGAGCTGCAGTGGGTTTGATTAGCCCCTTTGTTGGAGGTCCGGTAAGCTTCATTGGTTCCAGAGAATAGGTTCCTAATGAACCCAGCCAAGCTTGGACCAAACTTAGTGCTGAAGACAAACTAAGTTATGGTGGTCTGGCAGAGCGGTGGGGGTGAACTGACTGATATACAACGCCTGGACATATGGTACCCCCCATCAGGGCCTCTCCAAGCCACTTTCACATGTCCAAGGTCTGTGTGTGTGTGTGTTCCTGTCTTGGCATCATAGTGAGAACCATTTTCCCGATATCACCATCAAATTGAGGACCATTTGTACCAAAGTGAGGACATTTTGCTGGTCTTCACGACCTATTTTGCTAACGGTTAGGTTTAGGACTAAGGTGTGAATTGAGTTTAGGTTAAGGTTAGGGTTAGGCATGCACTGGTAATGGTTAGGTTTAGGGTTATTGTCAGGGTTAGGCTATAGAAAGGGTTGAAAATGACTGAAAATCAATGGAAGTCAATGGGAGTCAACACATGGTCCTCACTACATATAGCAAAACAAGAGTGTGTGTGTGTGTGTGTGTGTGTGTGTGTGTGTGTGTGTGTGTGACAATTACAAAGGGGATGCACATAGAAAGAATATTTAGTTCATATTAGTTTATTTTACTTTGCTAATTCACTTAGCAGAGGAAAAAAACTGGAGGAGAAAGAGAGGGGTTTCGGAGGGGATGCAGGGGGTGTGAGGAAAGAGAAGCTGCTTGATGCTTACTGAAAGCGACAGAGGAGAGAGGGCTGTGGGCTTTGTTTTTACACCTGACCCCAATACAAAATCCATCCTGGCACGTCCTACAAGACATGGAGAAACTGAGTAAATCAGGCCAACTTGGCTTTGGTCTGGCAATGACTTAACCACAACAGATGGATCCCACAATCCTGGTTCAGGATGTGAAGGAAAAAGCTTTACAGACCTGTTGCACCTTCAGAATTTATGGCAAAGGCTATTTATGTTCTTCATGAATCGGAAACAACAAACAGCTTTGTGTTTGGGTTCTGTGTGCATTCATCCAAGTAATTGTGCTCGGAATCAAGGAGAGAGGAGGTGAAGGTAAGCCTGGCTGCAGTTGTAAGACAGTTTTTTGAGGTCAGGTTGGAAGTGTGGGGATGGATGTCTTCAGTGTCCCACCAACAAGGCTCTCGGTAACTGAGCTGGCGAGGGGGAGAATGGGCCCACTACAGGGCCACACAGCAGGCTCAAACAACAATTATTCTGCTGCCCAAACTGTCAGCCAGAACAACTTCATTGTGCCCAAAATTGGGGATGAAAGCAGTTGAAAGCAAAGCAGAAGCTTGGCGAAAGGAAGGGGGGTGTTGCTTGGGAAGGTAGGGAGAAAGAACGAGGATGCAAAGCTCAAGAGGGAGATTCAAGTAAGGTGGTCTGTTGGAAACAGGGTCTCTGAAAAAGGGAAAGCTCCAGAGAACGTGCAGTCGCTGGGATTGAAAAGTCTAGGGGGTGTGAATTCATTTCACTGAGGAGAATTCCCAGAGATCCTACACTAGAGGCACACAGCCAGAAGCAAGGTAGCAGCAAGAAATACAAATTTATTAAAATGTATTCTGGTTTAAAGGAACATTGAAAGTCTGTCTTTTTACTGCCTGTATGATCACAATTTTATTCAATATTTAGTTATAGTTTACGCATAAAAAATAGCTGATTTCAGAACATTTAAATTTAGGAAAAACTAAGTGTGTGTAGGATTGCTGCGAAGTAGTCACTTCTTGTTTGTCAACACAATGCCTTACAAAAGTATATTTGTATTTAACACACTACAATTACAAACCTAAACACATTTTATTTTTGCAAATAAAAATCTGAAAAGTATGGCTTGCAATTGTATTTATCCCCCTTAACTGTGATGCACATAAATATTATCACCTAATTAGAAGAGTCTGTGTATAATTTAAGGTCAAGCTAAAAACAGTTGTTCTGTAAAGAGGTTTGTAAGAGAACAGTAATGAACAAATAATATGAAAATCAAGGAACACACAGTACAAGAAGAAAGATAGATTTTTAAGCATGGTCAGGTTATAAAACAATACATCAAGCATTGAACACCTCACAAAGAACTGTTCAGTCCATCATCTAAAAACAGAAGGAGTATGGCACAGCTGTAGACATACCAAAATATGTTTGTCCCGCTAAACTGACACGCTGGGCAAAACAGCGTTAATCTGAGAATCTGCCAAGATGCCCCGGGTATCTCCGGTGGAGCTGTAGAAATCCACAGCTCTGGTGGGAGAATCTGTAGACTGGCTACTAGTTGTGCACTCCACAAATCTGAAATTAATGGAGAAGTGAGGATGAAAGCCATTGTGGATAGAAAAGTATATGATTTACACAAGCCATGCAGTGGGCACAGCAAACATGTGAAAGAAGGTGCTTTGGTCAGATGAGATTCAAACTGGACTTTGGTCTATATGTAAAATGCTATGTGGGGAGGGAAAGTAACACATCAACCTGAACACACCTTCCACGCCTTAAAATACGGTGGTGGCAGCTTGGTGCTGTGGGAATGGTATTTTCAGCATGGACAGAAAAGCTGGTAGAGTTGATGGGAAGACAGACACAGGGAAATCATGGAGGGACGTCCATTAGAGGCTGCAAAAGACTTGAGACTAGAGAAGACATTCACCATCCAGCAGTAATACAGCACTACAGGTACAACCAAGGCTACAATGGAATAGTTTACATCAAAACATATCTGAATTTTACAATGTCCTAGTCAAACTCCCCACTTAAATCCAGTTGACAATAATTTTTCCTCCACTTCGCAGTTATGCCCTACTTTGTGTTGGTTTATCACATGAAATCCAAATAAAATAGTTTGTGGTTGTAATGTGAAAAAATGTGAAAAAAGGCAAGCAAACTTTCACATTGAACTGTATATAGTTTAAAAGTGTATGAAATTTTACTTAGTCACAGTATATTAGGGAGATGAGGAAAGCCTCTGATTCTGCAGTGGGGGGTGCAAAGGTGTTTACGTGTCATTGTAGTTTCTGTGTGTATGAGGGTGTGTGTGTGTGTGTGTGTGTGGACAGAATTGCCAAAATGCACACATATTCCTCACACACACAAACACAAACACTTTCACCACCCCTGTTTGATCCAGAGCTAGCCCTGCAGCTCCCAGAGACTCAACAAAACGCCTCCTCTATCCATTGTGTGAGCCGTGTGTTTCCCAGGAGAGCCAGGGCTCTGCAAAAGCAGGGCCCCAGATCGTTTTCGCCTGACATGGATGTTTATTCGCTCCATGGTCCAGCAGAACACCCTAAAAAGGACTGGCCTGAGCATTTTGACGTGCATGACATATAGTTTTTCTAGAAGTGAAGAGGAGCTGGAGGGTGCGAGGAAGGCAGGAAAGAAGAGGGAGAGTGAATGTCTTGACAGATGAACAGACATTCGAGACAGACGGAGAGCAGATCTGTCTGTGAAGGTGTTCTCAGTGCACTCATCTGAAAAAGATTATTCAGGGTGTTCTTCACCATTTTATTTCCTTCTTGTCTTTACACTAGTCAGCTTTCTTGTCAACCATGTTCATAAATGTAAAACTCTCCCCAGTGGGTGGGTAGAGAGTTCTTCCTGATCTTGACAAGCCCTCCTATCTCTGACTGCATACTAATTTTCTCCCAGACCCACTGGGCCAATGCAAAACAAACACAACTGCCGGAGCTATTGTTCAGTGATTCAGAAGCAGAGTTTCAGCAGCTAAACTGGGATTACACAAACAGTCTCCACCTTAAAGGGAAGCTTTTGTAGTTGGCTTGTTGGTATCTAAGATCAGACATGTTTGCAGGATAAAACCAGAGTTCATTCAAAAGTAAATTGAAAGTCCTGCAAATTTAAAGTTTAAACATAGCCAACAATGTTAAATCTTTGTACATATAAAACACCCACAACAAAAACCGTTTCTTTTGTTGACTCTATCTCCAATGTTTGAATGCTGTCTCTCAGCATGCTTCACATTCCCTGACAATATCTCAAGATTTCCTTTAGATTGAGAATGTCTGCAGGGCTGTCTGTGAAGCTCCAGAAGCTACAAGTTGAAACAAACACAGGATAGGCCTATACCATCTAATCTGTTGAACATCATTATCTTCCAAGATATTACTATACTCCCTTCCATAAGCACAAGCCCAGCAGAGGTCCAGCCTCCAAGCTGCACTCTCCCTCCTTTTCTTCTCTCTTTGAGGTAAAAGCTT
Source organism: Crenichthys baileyi (assembly GCA_036173005.1). Classification (NCBI taxonomy): domain Eukaryota; kingdom Metazoa; phylum Chordata; class Actinopteri; order Cyprinodontiformes; family Goodeidae; genus Crenichthys; species Crenichthys baileyi. Next base: position 100,918 of record JAHHUM010000038.1, read on the forward strand.
ATGTACTGAAGCTGAGAATGAATGTAAGCTATTGTTGGGTTGCAACCAGACTCTACATAGTGTTGTTTGATCCAATGTTGGGCCAAAAAAGGTTTTTTTTTTTTTTTACTTGAACTGCCACATCAGCTGTAAGGGTCATCCATGCAGGGGAGCCTGTTTGTAGACTAGTTTGCCTCTATCCTTGATTTTTTTTTTTTATTGTTATGCTCTTTGGTTTATCTTTCATATTCAGATTGTCATTTAAGTAATTTTTTTTAATTACAATGTCCATGAGCATGCACTCATTTTAGTGTTTAGACAGTACTGTCATCTTCAGGACAAGCTCTACTTCTCTTGTATTGTTGCAGGTACACATTAGAGTAATAAAGTAATAAAGTATTCTTTTGAATAATCCCTCAAGTAACAGTAATCGGCAATCCAGGTGCCATGTAAGATTTTCCCCAATCAATTTTTGTTGTTCCCTTGGTGGCGGCCTGTCCAGGGTGTTCCCTTTCCCGCGCCCATAGACTGCTGGAGATAGTCACCAGCTTTCCCGCAACCCATAATGGAAGAAGCGGTAGAAAATAACTGACTGACTGGACCATTTTTCTTGAGGCTCCTGAATTAAATCTACATGAGCTGCGCCTCCGTCTTCATCTATCAGCACTAACAGAACATCTTACATCTTAGCTGCCCTTGCTGTCTTAGTATTATATTTAGCCTATAGTTGTATTTTCTATTTGCACTCTGTAAAGCACTTTGTGATCTTTATCTGTGAAAGGTGCTATATAAATAAATCTTACTTACATCAGAGACGGTGACTTGAGTCTCAGACTTGGACGTAAGTTGCACTCAAACCCATGCTTTAAAGACAACAGACTTGGCTAAGACTGGGGCTGGGGCTTGAGTAAGTATTAATAATCTGTATCTCATGTAGCCAGGAGTTAAAGCAAGCAAATATGTGGCCATAACTGTAACTGTGAAAGGGAGAGTTTGGTTTAGTTAAAGGGAGCCTTTGATTAATTTGCCAGGGATGTTTGTGAACCACTGGATATTAATGGTTCGTAATCTGTTCATCCTAGCAGTCTCTTATAATCACCACCAAATGTCTTTTAAACTAATTTCATTTAGGTCATTTAATAAATGACTTTGGGTCTTGTCAGCACAAAATAAACTGACCTCCAACTCTTGCATCTGGTTTATACTCGCAGTTTTAGTCTCACAGCATGGTTGTACTCCAATTTGTTTCTGACAATTCAGGATAGTGCATCTGCTTTTACACCAATACTAAAGATAGATTATTTCCTCAGGTCATACTGCATCAAGAATCAGAAATGTTGTTATTGTTAACACTCTAAATTGCAAACTAGTCAGGCGCGTAGTTAGACCTGGGCTTCCGGGGCGGAAGCTCTGGATGTTTTCTGAATAGCCCCGGACATCTTTATAGAAGAAATTTAGAAGTATCAAAAAGATGCAGCCACAAAATGGTATTGGACTTCACATTTTTATTTAAAAACAATCAGATTTTTAAAATTGTGTTCCATATAATCACGTCCCGCTCCACAATAACGTCACTTCCTGTTTTCGCTATTACACTTGGTGAATTGTTTGGTGTGTGAAGGCTCTCTCGTTTGATCTGATTTCTCTCTATTTTGATATCTCTTACTTGTTCTCATACATAAGCACGTTAAAACACATACTTTCTGTTGCTGTATTTAACGTTTGGGGACTCCGTGTCTTACACGGTTTTCTAGTAGTGGTAAAGGGTCGCTAGCTTAGCGTTAGCTTTAGCTCCACCATGGCTACCCATTCTGCTGTTTCTCTCTCCGAGTCTTCTCCTCTCTCCTGCTCTCTGTGTCAGATGTTCAGTTACTCCTCTGCCTCCTTTAGTGATAATGGTACGTGTAATAAATGTAGCTGTGCCCACTGCAATTTGTTGCTTTGGAGGCGAGGTTGTCGCAATTGGAGGCCCGGCTCCGCGCTGTTGAAAAATCAGCAGATAGCCGAGGCAGCGCGGAGCCACCGAGGGTAGCTCCCCGTAGCAGTCCTCCAGCAGAGCCCGCGCAGCCGTGGCCTCAGGCCCGGCTGGGTTACGGTACGTAGAAAGCATAGTCCTAGATCCCAGCCCACAGGTCACCACCAACCCGTCTGCATTTCTGACAGATTTTCCCCGCTCAGCGACACAGCGACTCCGCTGAGAAGCCAACTCTGGTAATTGGCAGCTCCATAGTCAGAAACGTGGCACTAGAGACACCAGCGACCATAGTCAAATGTCTGCCAGGGGCCAGAACAGGCGACATTAAATCTTACCTGAAACTGCTGGCTAATGATAAGCGTAAATACAGTAATAAGATTGTTATTCACGCTGGCGGTAATGACACCCGGTTACCTCAATCGGATGTCACCAAAGTTAGTGTTGCTTCGGTGTGTAAGTTTGCCAAAACAATGTCGGACTCCGTAATTTTCTCTGGTCCCCCCTTCCGATTTAATCAGTGACGACATGTTTAGGCGCATGCTGTCATTCAACCGCTGGCTGTCTAGGTGGTGTCTAGAAAACAATGTGGGTTACATTGATAACTGGCGAACATCCATCCCACTTTGGATGGAGCAGCTCTTCTTTCTAGGAATCTGGCCGAATTTATTAATTCTCCAAAACTCTGACAACCCAGGGTTTAGACCAGGAAGCAGGGTCGTAATTTAACACTCCTCTCTGCAGTCATTAGAATCACTTGATACAAATTTTCACTCCTTATTTGGCTTTTTTCTATTGTTTCTGTTATCTTTTACACTTCATCTTCATGCACTTCTGTGTCAGATAATAAAATGGGATTATTTCCAAGCCATAAACCTCTGAAATAGCAAAAAAGGAACAGAAAATATCTAGGAAGTGAAAATCTTTTCGAATTGATTTCAATGTACAGCTCTTGCTGTTTCCCGGATTAACCCAATGCAACTTCACAATTTACATCGCAACACATAACAATGCTGCTGTATTGTCCAGTATTTGGGAGAACAACAAACACATCTTCAATCTGTTTGGCGTTCATTGTGGACAATACACATGTAAATATCCTTGCCCCATTATAAAGGCTCTCTTTGTATTTCAGCTCGACTGCCTATGAGGTATAGATGAAGGAGTTAAAGGGGAGTGCTGTATTTTTTTTTTGTATCCAGTTTTTTCAGAGGAAGATTTGGGCATATACACATTCACACACTAGTATGGGCACATCTGTGCCCTCGACCCATTTCAGACAGGAGACACTGTACCTTGATTTGCATTAGAATAATTGACACTTCAAATTAGTCCTCCAATCCAAGAGGATTATTTTTCTCAGCATATGTGCAGGCAGTGAGTGCTGCCATGCTGGAGAATATGAAAGGGAGGGAACAGAGAGTAGGAACGGGAGGGGGCACGTCATAGAAGATTAACCCTTTGATTTCCTCAGCCGTTCATAAAGAAGTTGGTGTGGCTTTTATTTCAAATACAGATTAATGTGTCGTAAAAATAACTAAATAAATAAAAGATTTTTGGTTTCACAAATAAAAGACAAATCAAATGCTATTTTAAGAATTTTTTCAGGAGGGATTTACCTTTGAACCTTTTGGTTACACTTATTGTATCGTGTGCAGGTTTGCTATTACATACTTAGCAAAGCAACACTGGGTACTTGTCACAGTTTTTGTTCATAATAAACCAATAAGGTGAATTCTATGAATTATGAACTATTGAAAACTGCTACAAAAAGAACCAGTTTAGGAATAACCTCACCCCATAGGCTAACATAATTACCAACATTTATACAACTGCTCACATTCTACCAGATCAACTGTACCTCTACATTTGTTTGTCTGCAGCTACTCTCATCGTAGCTGGGGTTTCATTCTTTCATCATGTGTCAGTTACATTATAATCCATCTGATTTCAGAGCAAGGAATGCCACAAAGTTTATGGAAGATAGTCCCTGCATGTTTTTCAAGCCATCACTGCTGACAACATGGGACCTGTTTTAAGGTCAAGCCAGTTTTCAGGGAGAATAAGGAACCAGGATTCATTTTGGGGGAAGGGGGTAAAAAGAAGGGGGCAGAGGTTTTGGGGAGTGGGTGGGGGGAAAAGCCTTGGCGCCAGCCCCTCTGAAGCACTCAGCATCCCCCCGCTTCTGGGATGGCGGATGTGTCTAAGTGTATCCATGACAACCTTACTGCATGCAGGGATACACCCCGGCAACAAGGCCAAGGAAAGTTGATGTAATGTAGGTCTGCCTGTGTATGTGTATGTAGATGCATTGGGTAAGGCACACTGCTCTGTGATATTAATAATTCTTTAGTCTGGCTGAGGTTATATATATATATGTCTCAAAATGGCAGACAGTTAATGGCTGATTTCTTTATTTTTGCATTTTTTTGACCTGTGTGCTGTTTACATCGAGTAAGTGTTTAGGATGGTAAGACATCGTCTTGGTAATGATGGTATTTTATATGTAATAGTGTCACAGACACAAAGAGGAGCAGTCTAATATTTACTCAGCTTAAAAGTAATTTACTCTCCACACTCCTAAGACTGCCTGGTTAACTAAAGAACAGCCCAGTTTGGGTCATTTTGCTAAACCAGCTGAGTTATATTCTTACAGGGTTGCAAGGGGCTGGTGCCAATCTCCAGCAGTCATTGGTTGACAAACAGGGTAGAATCAGGACAAGGCAATACAGAGATGCACAAGACAGAGAACCATGCAACCACACCTAAGGTTAGGGTTGATACATTTCAAGCAAAAAAATAAAGGAAGCCTCACAGGTCATGGCCTTGTTGATTTTGGACATTCACTATGTGCTAAGTGATGCACCAGCAGTGGTTTACCATAGCTGAAATGATGGTCTCATACTCAATATTTGAAGTGCTTCATTACTAATGAACATAAACTAAAAAAAAAAAAAATCCACCACTAGATTGATGTTAACATCTGTTAAAAAATTCTGCACCATAAACATTTTAACACATGATGAAGTATTACTAATCACAAAACTAAATGAAAATAAAAGATGATAAAACAGGTTTTGACTAAAGTATGTTCAGTTATCAAACATTTTGTATGGTTTTTTAATGAATGTAACTTGCTGAAGTTGATTTTCTTGTAGCTATCTCTTTATTTATTATTTTTTATCTATTTATTTACGTAACCCGTTTTATAGTATTGGCTTCTGTTAATTTATTACCATTTAGAAAATGCAATTCATCTAATTGTTTTATCATAGTAAATCTCTCATAGTTACTTATTTTAACGAGACATTAAATAAATGGTTATGTATGACATTAACAATAAGAGTTTTTGATAAGCAGGTTAGATCATAAAATCATCTAAAGTTGCTAAAGAGGCTAGTTCATACAATAAATTCCAGAATTTTAAAGTATTAGATACCAATAGAATATGGGATATTATACATAAACATGGATGCTGCATGGTACATTTAAAATGGTTTCCTAATATCTTCATACTAAAAAGAAGCGGAGCACCTAGGCAGAAAAAAATAAAAACAAAATTCATATTTGGTATGTAATAAAGTGTAAAATGCTGCCTGCTATATTGACTTCATGATCAATTCTTTAGTCAAAGTGTGAATGTTGTAAAAGGTTAATGTTGTCTTAAGTTAACAAACTTATTTTCTAACTTGAACTACCTGGTTTAACAAAATGTACTGACACTAAATTGTCAGAGGTCAGTAGAGTAGGCCAGACTTTTACTCAAGTAAGAGTAGCATTACTTCAATATATTTTTACTCAAGTAGAAATAAAAAGTTGCCTTCCAAAAAAATTAGTCGAACAAGTAAACAAGTAAAAAAGCCACTGAAGCACAGAGTAATATTTTTTTAGGTTATGTACAGATTCTGGTATTATGAAGAATAAAATAAAGAGAATGACATCAAGAAAAAAAATAAAAGTTATTCAAAATAAATAACATTATTACAAAATAATTTCAGGCAGAGGAAGCGCACATTTTCAAACCCAATTTTTTCACAAAGAAACCTATTGAAACCAACACATGCATCAGGTAATGTTTGCAAGTTAGGACAGTCTAAAGTACTACCAGTGATAATATATTATGTTTACTTTACATTCACTTGACCTTCAAATGGCACACCAGCCTTTGTGGATAGAAAATAACATTACAACAGTGAAGCTTGTTTACAAACAAGAAGTCTCACTTTAACATAAACTAAGAGCATGTCTGCATCTGGTGCATTTTTGGTTAAAACATGCTTGTTCCTCATTCAGTAACTAGAGGTGTGTAAAGCAGCCAGACATTGCACTCAATACTTCAAAATAATAGTAGTAGTAGTAGTAAATCTACTCCTAGAAGTGTTTTTTTTTTTATAGTAAAACAAATGTAACTTACCTCTGAGCACTGCTACAAGCAATAATTTTACAATGTAAATATTTCCTTTCTGATTCTTAGGACGAGGTGCAGTGAAGTCTTATCGTGAAGTCAGAAAACTGGAAAGGGCAATATTTAAATATCGATGAGGCTACTTTACACATCAAATTGGGTTACAATATTTTTGACTCAATGTGTAGATGCAACTGCCAACCCTCTGCCCCAACACCTTGAACCCAGCATTTGGATTTAATAACTGACCCAGGAGTTTGTATAGAGCAATAAACACATGACACAATGACGCACAATGGCACATGCAGTCATGCAGAGTCTTACATGTTCACATCCCTGCAAACACTAAGCTGTGTTAGTACCATCCCATTTGGGATGTGTTGGCTTTTCTCACAGAATGTACCACAAAAAGAAGTTCTAATGAGTTCTTATTTGTGTCACAGACCAAGCAAGAGAGAGAGAAAACAGAGGGATGAACTTGCTTCATGGGACCTGGGCTATATGCTGTTTGTACATTTTAAATGCACCTCCTGCACAGACGCGCTCATACATTCACGCATGGATGTATAGAACCAAACTGAGATCCTGTGGGAGTATATTTTTAACCCTGACTGCCGACTATTTTCTTAAGGGTTAAAGGGCTGGATGGTGAATCGAGTAAATAATTCACAATTGTTGAAACTCTTTCAGTGTAACCTCAGAATAAACGGGGGAGGGAGACCTGAGAGACTATGCGGTGGCACACCATGCTCCTGCTTAATGTTTTTATTTAGCTGTGGAAAGGAGATTCCATGTATTTTGATAAATTCTGGGGCCGTAAAACAGCAGTTAACATTACTTTTATTCTGTTTTTTAGGTTGGATGAAGATCATGAGCCTTAAGTGACCAAACCCTAAAACCCTAACACTAAAGATGTGAAGGATATGCACGGAATCTCCAAGGTGAGCTCTCTCTTTTAAAGTTTTACTCTTTTGGTCTTCAGTTTAAATAGACAAAAATTATCTTCCATGAACCAGCAGTGTCTGCATCTTTTTGTTGTCAAACAATACTATGTCACAGTCCCAATAGGACAGTTTGAGTCAGATTGTTTCTGTCAAACTGCAAATTGTAGAAAACAAAATACGACGCTAATAAATTCATCTGACCCACATTTTACTGTCCCATCCGTTTCTCTGGAGACACAGACAGGGCATTTACACAGGTAAACTGTGACTGGTCCCTAAAGTGAAAGATGGGTTTTTCAGAAGGAAAGGGGTTATTCATAATTTACCATGCTGTGGTTGCTAGACACCTAGGAGATAATGCAGTGCTTCAAGCATACAAAACATGGAGCCTTCTTGGTACTGGTGAGGCCATTGTTGTGTGTTTTCCAGCATGTCTCGTTCCATCCATACCGACAGATGAAAAAAATAAATGTTTCCCTAAGGTTCAGATGAATGGACAGAAATGGAAAGAGAAAGGAGAGTCCTGGAATGGCTTGGTGGAGAAACTGAGTATATCATAGCTTTGTGCAGGTGTGGTGTTTATATCTAGCATTTGTGGACAACTATCTGGTTACATACCAATCCCTGGGTTATTCACATGTCTGAAAAAAAAAGAAAAATCACGCAGTGTAGGGTTGTGTAAATCATTTCAATAAAATTGACCTTATTTGTGTATCTGATTAAACAGTGTGTGTACAAGTTATTCTTGCAAAAAGTATCTTCTTCCAATCCCTATAAGGGTTCAGTTGAGTCTTATTCTCTCCAGATCAGAAGCTGAGGGGATTTTACTTCTGTCCGCTGAAAATAGCTAAGGCGCACAACTTTGCCACCCTTTGTCAGACCTGGGGCAGACATAGCTTTCTAGCTCCATAAATTTACTGAGAGACCCTCTGATATATAATCTTTTTTTATGAATGAGGGAAGCATCCCCAAACATTGCTGTTGTTTTTTCTAAATGCACATTGTTTGGTTTTGGTAAAGTATGCTGATTTTATTATTATTCTCTCTATGCAGTTTAACTTGTATTTCTATCTGGTTCATGCTTCACATTCAGATTCAGAATATTTTCCTCACTTTCACTGCAAATAAAAACAGAAAAGCAAAATTGAAGTTTAGACCCTTTTAGATCACTGCAATTAACCCCAATTTTAGCTCAGCAAGTTAACTCAGTAAGTATCACCCCTACTTCTAGAAGTTTGAGTGTCTCTTAAGTTCTAAATATAAGTCACCAATCATAATGTTTAGCTTAAATGGGATCTTATTCTTCTCATCCTTTACCTAGAGATAGTAGATAATTGTGACTCACTCTTCTTTTTCTAAGAACTAAACACCCACAACCTCTTCTTTGAAACACATTTACAAAAACATTAATAGATTGTTGTTTTACACCTATATGGCTTCTGTTAAACAAATTTTGTTGCCCTTTATATTCAGAAACCAGGCTGAGATTACAGACTTTATGCTACATTGAATATTATAACACACTCAGCATTAGCTTAAAAGCTTAATTATTCTAACAAAAGCAAGACCTAAAGAACAAAGTGAACAGTAAAGAAATGGTCAAAATACACACATTAGAAAATCAATGTGACTTATTGGTGTTACAACGTCTCAAGTGTGAATGGGGAGCAGGTGTGTTAAATTTGGTGTTATCACACTTACAAGGCCCTGAAACTAAGCTGCAGAACATTGACCAAGATCATATAGCGCTTTAACAGGACAGGTTCCACTCAGAACAGGCCTCGATATAGTAAACCAAATAAACTGAGAACCGGTGCTCAGTGTCATATCCAGAGGTTGTCTATTGAAAATAGACATATGAGTCTTGCCAGATTTTCTACAGAATTTGAAATGTCGGGGGTGGGCTGGGAGCAGGGGGTTTGGGGGGGGGGGGTCAGCCTGTCATCAAATTGGTCTGCATGGCTGTCGTCCCAGAAGGAAACATCTTCTAAAGATGATACACAAGAAAGCCATGAACAATTTGTTGAAGACATGCAGACTAAGAAAATTGATTATGGAACCATGCCCTTTGGTCTAATGAGACCTAGATAAACTTATTTGTTTCAGATGGTGTCAAGCATGTGTGGAAACCAGGTGAGGAGTACCAAGACATAGTGCCTTGCATACAGTCAGAAATGGTGTGGGAGTGTCATGGTTTAGAGCTGCATGAGTACCGCTGTCTGTGTGGGACTACAGCTTATTGAGGGAACCATTAATGCCAACATGTACTGTGGCATACTAAAGCAGAGCATGATCCCCTCCCTTTGGATACTGTGCCGCAGAGCAGTATTCCAACAATAACAACATGATAACAACCCCAAACACACTTCCAAGATGACCAGTGCCTTGCTAAGGAGAGTGAGGGTAAAGGTAATCACGAGGGACACAGTCGAATGCTTTCTCCAGGTACACAAAACACATGTGGACTGGTTGGGCAAACTCCCATGAACCCTTGAATACCCTGCGGAGGGTGTAGAGCTGGTCCAATGTTCCACAGCTGAGACAAAAACCACACTGCCCCTCCTGAAGCCGAGGTTTGACTATCGGCCGGACTCTCCTCTCCAATATCTTGGCGTAGGCCTTACTAGAGAGGCTAAGGGGGTGATCCCCCTATAGTTGGAACACACCCTCTGGTCACCCTTCTTATGAGGGGGGACCACCACCCCAGTCTGCCAGTCCAGAGGCACTGTCCCCAAACGCCACACAATGTCGAAGAAGCACTGCTTCCCCCTCCTAAGCCGCTGGACGGTTTGCCAGAATCGCTTCGAGGCCAACCGGTAGTCCTTCTCCATGGCCTCACTGAACTCCTCCCAGGCCCAAGTTTTTGCCTCTGCCACAGCCCAGGCCGTGGCATGCTTGGCCTCACGGTACCCGTCAGCCGCCTCAGAGGTTCCACAAGCCAACCGCAGCTGAGAGGACTCTTTCTTCAGCTTGACAGCATCTCTTACTGCCATTGTCCACCACCGGGTTCGGGGATTGCCGTCGCGACAGGCACTGCAGACCTCACGGCCACAGCTACGGGCAGCAGCATCGAAAATAGATGTGGAGAACATGTTCCACTCGGACTCTATGTCTCCAACCTCCCCCGGAATCTGGTCAAAGCTCTCCCGGAGGGGGGAGTTGAATACATCCCTGGCCGAGGGCTCTGCCAGTAGTTCTCAGCAGACCCTCAGGCGCTTGGGCCTGCAAAGTCTGTCCGGCTTTCTCCTCTTCCAGCGGATCCAACTCACCACCAGGTGGCAATCAGTGGGCAGCTCAGCCCCTCTCTTCACCCGAGTGTCCAAAACATGCGGCCGAAGGTCTGATGATATGACAACAAAGCCGATCATTGACCTCCTGCCTAGTGTGTCCTAGTGCCAAGTGCCGTGATGAACACCCTTATGCTTGAACATGGTGTTCATTATGGACAATCTGTGACTAGCACAGAAGTCCAATAATGAAACACTCCTCGGATTCAGATCGGGGAGGCCATTCCTCATGGGATCACGTCACTGTCATTTCCCACGTGGCCGTTGAAGTCCCCCAGCAGAATAATGGAGTCCTAGGGAGGGGCACTATGCAGCACATCTGACAGGGACGCCAAGAAGGTCCACACTACCGCTTGGCCCATTGTCCGAAACGACAGTCAGAGACCTGTCCCCAACCTGAAGGTGCAGGGATGCGATCCTCTCAGCCACTGGGGTAAACCCCAACACGAGACGGCTGAACTGGGGGGCAACAAGCAAACCCACCCCAGCCCACCGCCTCTCCCCGCGGGCCACTCCAGAGTAGAAGAGAGTCCAGCCCCTCTCGAGGAGATGGGTTCCAGAGCCCACTTTGTGCGTGGAGGCGAGCCCGACTATTTCTAGTCAGTATCTCTTGACCTCCCGCACAAGCTCAGGCTCCTCCCCCCCCACAAGGTGACATTCCACATCCCTAGAGCCAGCCTAAGCATCCGGAGATCGGGCTGCCGAGGTCTCCACCTTCGTCCGCCACCCAATCCTCTTTGCACCAGTCCCTCATGATTCCCCCAGCCGGTGGTGGGCCCACTGGGGAGTGGCCTCGCGTCTTTCATGTGGGCTTGGCCCAGCCGGGTCCCGCGAGGAGCAACCCGGCCACCAGGTGCTCTCCGACAATTCCCAACCCCAGGCCTGGCTCCAGGGTGGGACCCCGGCTCTGCCGTACTGGGAGACATCACGTGCCTCAACTGTATGGTCCTCATGAAGGTGTCTTGAACCACTCTTTGTCTCACCCGTCACCCAGAGCCTGTTTGCCACGGGAGATCCTACCAGGGCATTTAAGCCCCAGACGACATAGCCTCTAGGATCATCCAAGCACTCAAAGCCCTCCACCACGTTAAGGTGGCCATTCAAGGAGGTCTAACGCAGTGTAAAAAAAAAAAAAGCAACAATATTACAGCAGTTTTAATGAAATATTTTTTCATGGATTTTTCTCAATCAGAAAGTTTATCTGACCAGCAGTGTTCTTTTAGTGCATGTTTCACACAGAGAGACCATTGAAGGTAACCTGCCTTATGCCATTATTTTCTGTGTAAATATTAAACAGCGTCTATATAAATCACTGTCCAGTGCATGTATGACAGTTTAAAGGTTCATAAACCAGCATTTGCGTAGACTGCTACTATGTTTTTGAGATGGGTGTAGTTTCAAGGTAGTAGAGGTCTTCTTTAGGAATAGAAATTTAAATGTCACTAATTGTCTTACTTTTGGGAAATTAAGGTGCATTGGCAGCAAAGTAAAAGGCATAGTACATTATTATTGACATTATTATGTATTATTGCACCAAGTCTAAATCAGGCTCCCACTGCTGTTGCTTATTGCAACTGCAGCCATTTTCATCCTCCCTTGTTCTCCTGTTACTCCTTATCCGTCTGACAGTATAAGGAACAAAGGAATTTTTAAATCTATTTTTTTTTTCTTCTGGGAAGGAGCAGTCTGTCACTGAATGAGCTCCTCTGATTAATAATGACAGTATGCAGAGGGTTACTGGCATTGTCCATAATGTCCAGTAGTTTGTTCATTGTCCTCTTCGTTGCCACCATCACCAGGGAGTCCAGCTTCAGGCCTATGACAGAGCCCACCCGCCTGATCAGTTTGTCCAGCCTAGATGTATGTTTCTTGTTTCTTAGACATGCTGCCCCCCATGCCGAGTTTTCTGCAGATTTTAAATGACCGCAGCTCCCTCAGGAAGTACAACCTGCTCTGTCCGTTCCTTTACAGGTGGTCAGTGCTGCAAGTAAAGCTTGCTGTCCAGCCATAGCCCTAGGTATTTGTAGTAGTCTACAACCTTGACTTTGACTCCGTCGATCAATTCAATTCAATTCAATTCAATTCATTTCAATTCAATTCAATTCAGTTCAATTCAGTTTTATTTACATAGTGCCAATTCACAACACATGTTGTCTCAAGGCACTTCACAAAAGTCAGGTACATACATTCCAATTAGTCCTAACCATTGAACAGTGCAGTCAGAGTTAGTTATTTATTCAAATTGGATAAAAAGTTTTCTGTCTAAGGAAACCCAGCAGATTGCATCCAGTCAGTGACTTGCACCATTCCCTCCTCCCGGATGAGCATGTAGAGACAGTGGACAGTCACTGGCGTTGACCAGAACTGGTTGTCGGGGTGTTGAGCTGCAGATGGTTCCTGTGGCATCAAACAGCACAGTCCTTCACCAGTTTCCTATATTTCTCTTCTCTGTCATCCCTGACACATCCTATGATGGCTGTGTCATCTGCAAACCTTTGAGCATGACATAGCTCCAAATTGTAACATAAGGTCGAGGTGTACAGGGTAAAGGGAAGTGGCGCCAGAACGTCCCCTGAGGTGCTCCAGTGCTGCTGATCACCGTGCAATGTGATGTCCTTCAGCCTGTTGTATTGCAGTGAATCCTTGTATGTCTTGAACTTCACCCCCCTCCCAAGAAAAAAATGTTTTTAGAGTCCTTGTTTGAAACCCCAGTTTTAGAATGAGTCATCTGTTTTTAAAGCATTTCCAGTGTCTGACAAGATTGATTAGCTTGAAGATTTAGGCTGTGCCTTTGCTGAAGTAAAGGGATCCTGATGTTATATGCTGCTCTGTTATTGTGGTCTGATGTAGTCAATAACTGAAAGTTTGGACTTTCCAACTGAGCCACTCAAATACCCTTGAAATGACACCACCTGTTTGTTTAACTTATTCATTCATATTAGGTGTAAGAGCATCTGCGATATTGTTACTGCATTGTACAGCAAAAATATTCTCGGGCCTCAAACTTTGTAGCTTTTTGTGACATTAGAAACAAAAACTTTAATGTATTTTACTGGGATTTTTTTTTGTAATAGACCAACTCAACATAGGGCGTTATTGGGAAGCAGTAGAAAAATGACACACAGTTTATAAGATCATTTTACAAATAAAAATGTAAATAGGGTGGCCTTCTTTATCATTAACCTCTCTTTGTCTTAATACTTTGTAAAACCACCTTTCACCACAATTACTGCTTTAAGTCTTTCTGGTGGGTCTTTACTTACTTTGGGTATCTGGAGACTGAGCTCAGTCAGACTTGACATAGAACGTCTGTTAACATCAGTGTTTGTCTTGCCGCAAACTGTCAACTGGATTTAGGTCTGTGCTGAGCCATTTTAACACATTAATATATTTTAATATTAACTATAACATCCACTCCCCTGGTGATCTGAATGTATTGTCCTGCTGGAAGGTAAAGCTCCTCCACAGCCTCAAGTTTCTTCGAACTGGTCCACAAAAGACAGAAGACAACAGTATCGGTGCCTGGCGACAGCAGGACGCTTATCCAGTTGCACTGTGTGTGTCATGTTGTTTTTAACTTTTAGCTTTGTATATATCACCAGCTGCACAAGACTTTATATATCCTATGGGTACTTTGACTTTTCATGGACAACGTAGCGGTGGACATGTACAAGGGAGTGGACATGGACAAGGGAGAAGCTCTCCACATTCCCCGAGGAGCTGAGGAAAAGGGACCAAGGCTGCAGAGCTGGAGTGAAGGTGAAGTCTAGGCTAGTGGCTAGGAGGTGGAAGTACAAGCCCTCAGTTCCTGTCTGACCAACAAGACGAGTGAGCAGGCTGCACTTCTCCGGATAGAAAAAACGCTCAGGGAATGCAGTTTACTCTGCCTCTGATACATGGCTAACTCAAAACAGCCCGGACGCTAATGTTGGAGCTACCTGGATTCACTATAGTGAGAGCAGACCTGGACTGCAGACAAAGTTGAAAAAGCAAAGGAGGGGGACTTGCATTGTTCATCAATAAGATCCAGGGGCAACCAGGGGCATGTTACAGTGAAGGAGATTGTGTGCAAGGGAGACACTGAGTTGCTGGTCTCAGAATGTACTACATCCCTAGAGAGTTCTCCCACACAATTGCTGTTGTCTACATTCCTCAGCGTGTCCACACTGACCTCGCGTGACATAATTTACTACACCATAGCGAGACTGCAAACACAACAACCAGATGCATTCATTGTCATCTCTGGGGATTTCATCAACATGACACTGGACTCCACAATGTCAGACTTTCACCAGTTTGTAAGATGTCCCTTTAGTAAGAACAGGACATTAGAACTTCTGTATGCCTACGTGAGGGAAGCCTACGTTGACTATGCTTTGCCCCCACTGGAAAAGCCTGATCATAACCTCGTCTTGCTCACACCACAGTACAAAGCAAAGATCCATAGACAGTCCACTACTAAACGCTCCTTCTGGAAATGGTCTCTGGAGGCAGGGAAGGGTCTGTTCATGTAAACATGGCCATGTTCAACACCCCTCCAATGCCGCCATCATGCCCACAACCACCTCAGACTGCCAACCACCCCCATCCAGAAATACTCAGATGATACGGTGATAGTTGGTTGTATCAAGGATGGACTGTAAGGGGAGTACAGAAGCCTGGTTGAGAACTTTGTGAGGTAGTGCAGGACCAACCATCTGCAGCTGAACACCTCCAAGACCAAGGAAATGGTGTTGGACTTCAGAAAGAAGAAACAACGTCTCCAACCTCTCCAACCCGTGTCCATCGAGGGGGTTCAGGTGGAGGTAGTTAGGAAATACAAATACCTGGGGCTGCAGCTGGTTGACAAGCTGGACTGTCACCCAGGCAAAGGTAGAACTGTCTGTGCTTCCTGTGAAGGCTGGGGTCCTTCAATATCTGTAAAACAAATTGCTTCAGATGTTTTACCAGTCTGCGGTGGCCAGCCTCCTCTTCTATTCTGTAGTTCGCTGTAGAGGAAACAGGAAGAAGAGAGACTGGACTGTCTGTCTGTTTGTCTGTCTCGTTTCTTGCTGTACTGATGAAAAGTTTACCCATGTCATAATGCTGCAACCACTCTTTTAAACTGTGAGGACGGTGTGCTCAGGATGATGAGGTTTGTTAGTTTTTTTTTTTTAACAAAGTCTTTCTTCTTTATACATTCTTCCTTAAACACCAGATTTGTGGAGGTCAAGGGTAATATTTGTCGTTTCAACAAATTCGCCCACCTGAGCTGTGGAATTCTACAGCTCCTCCATTTACCAAAGGGTTCTAGGATGCTTATCTGATTAATGCTCTTCTAGCAGAGCTTATCACCTTAGATAAACCAGCATACCTTGGTGAGGTTATATTTATGTCATACTTTTTCCATTCTTGGTGAGGGACTGAACGGTGATCATTGGGATGTTTAATATGTGGGATACTGTGTTATAGCCCTACTTTTCCTTAAGCCTCTCCACAACTTTATCCATGACTTTTCTGGTGTGTTCTTTGGTCGTTATGATCCTGTTTGTTCATGAATATTCTCTACCTCTGAGGCCTTCACAGAACAGCTATTTTTATACTGGGATTAAATTACACAAAGGCAGACTCTTTTTACAAAGTTGCTGAAGGAAGATGATTTTTGGAAGTAATGTGACAAGATACACTACTGGTCAAAAGTTTTAGAAACACTTCATTTAATGGTTTTCTTTATTTTCATGACCATTTACATTGTACATAGATTCTCAATGAAGCCATCAAAACTGTGAATGAACACCTATGGAATTATGTAGCAAACTAAAAATAACTTTAAATATGTTTTTTTTTTTTTTTTTTAGATTCCTTAAAGTAGACACGGTTTGCTGTGGGGACTGAAATTTTAACCTTTGGTCATCTCTCAATGAATCTCCAGGAAGATCCTTCAAAAATCATTTTAGGTAACCACCTCCTGAAGCTTGTGGAGAGAATGCTAAGGGTGCAAAGCAGTAATCAGAGCAAATGGTGGCTATTTTACAGAATCTAAACTATAAAAATGTTTAGCGTTATTTCACACTTTTTGTTTACTATATAGTTCCATGTAGGTTCATTCACAGATCTGTTGGCTTTGGTGAGAATTTACAATGTAAACATTTATAAAAATAAAGAGACCCATTAAGTGAGAAAGTGTATCTAAAACTTTTGACTAGTAGTGTACATAAAAGTTCGAAGAGAATGAATACGCAAGTATGAATTTAGCAAGGTCTTGTAAGTTCTATAGACAAAATCTAATACAGAGAATATAATGCTGTAATACCACCAGGAGCAAAACAGTGTCAGACACACCAGGAAGCTCGAGGTAGAGGTAACCCATGTTAGACTCTGCGTTTAAAGAGGATCCTTTAAAGTGTTTTGTTGACCTTAAAGCCTTCTAGTTTTCTCAATGAGAAAATAATAAGCAGCTGTAACCCAGAGACACTCCCAAGCCTGTGCCTTCATCTACCAAAAAAGGAAAAAAACTTTGCTGGGCTTCTTATCAAGTTCTATGGATATTGTGTAAGACAATACATGTGAGAAGTGCAGAGTGAACAATGGGCAGAAAGTGCAGTGTGATATGAGGGGAACTAGTGTCAGTGGATATTGCTGAGGCCTTTGTTGCCTTCAAGTACATTGGATACTCACAGTTAACGTTGCTCCTTTCGTTCAGGGCTCATGATCTGTGGTGTGATGAATTCTCCAGCAAGTGATGTTGCTTATACAGTAACAATGAAAAGTCTGTGGGCAGACTGAAGGCCCAAGAGGTTTCTGATTATATTATTTGCCATAGGTCTCACAGTTTTTTTCCACAGCAGAGTAACAGCGATTGTTCCAATAAAATTAAAAATATATGAACCATTTAAGGAGATGTAAGCAACTAATTGTTTCTATGATTGTCTCTTTTAGGTGGATGAGTTATTCGAATGAGGAAGAGAGGAGGCTGCTTTTTGGCAAGAAGAAGATTCAAGACTTACTGGACTCTTGTTTTGCTTCAAAAAAATAGCAGTCCAACATTACCAAACAGATTAAGCAATCATTTGTTTGAAATTATATTATTAAAAGGCAAAAAAGTCACTATTAGGTGTAGATGAGTAATAGAAAACCAACAGACCCCGCAGTCATGGTGCATATCATGACTGCAGGGACTTATTTGCCTTTTAATATTATAATTATTGGTACTAATTCTGCTAAATCTTGGTACTAAGATCATGAAGTAAAAGTTATGTGTTTAAAACGATAGCATTAGAGTTCAGTCAATGACCTTATATATTTTGTGAAAAAACATACATCAAACAGGCAGCCTTTATTTAAGGACAAAATCAACAATTGTTGTGCATGCTGGCTACAGAGCTCTCCTCTCAGAAAATTTGAGAAAGATGGTTACTTCCAGACATTGTTCAGAAGGGCAGTTTACTTTAATTAAAAAGTTGATTCCAGAGGAAAACATACAAAGAAGTGCAAAAAATTATAGGCAGCTCAGCTATAATCATCTCAAATGATTTAAATTGAACCTTTAAAAGCAAAATCATTATTTTTGGGTCTATAGGCTACTGACAGTTTGTCAGAAACCCCCAAATACTGAATTCAAGCCTTAGTACACTGTGGAAAGTGGCCCAGGCACCATGGTATGGAGATGTTTTCCATACTGTGCTGTCGGACCTATGTATTGCATGCCAGGGATCATGGATCAGTTTAAATTGAAATACTTGGGGCGGCCAGTTTGGCTTATGCCTAAAACCAAATGCCAATGAAATTAATGTTTTAACAACACAATGTTCACAAACACAAGCTATGTTTTGGTTGTAGACCAACCAGACTATGGTTATGGAATGGCTAGACCAATCCTGGGACCCTAATCTAACAGAAAACATTTCCGGTTGTGGGGGGTCTTCAAATATGCTGTTTCTGAGGCAAAACCAAGAAATGCAGATAATTGCCTAAGGCCTGGAATATGACGCAGTTCTCAAAACAGTTGTTAGAAAACTGAAAATAGGTCAAGCTAAATCTTCATCAACATTCTTCAGTTTTTACAGTAAATATTTGAGTATGTAAAGAAAATTGCACACTCCTGTGTTTTGGTGTTTTCTGTGCCTTTATTTATTTCAAATTTGGTGCTTTTTTTCCATGTTTGGTTTGGAACAGAGTTTGCAGTGTTCTCAATGCATCTGCCTGTATGGAAATAAAAGCTTTTATAAGGAGAATGTGATTTGCTTACTTTTTTAAACACACCACTATTATTTAAACAGTTTAATTTAACCATATTTTACATAGCACGTGAACTTAATAAAAGACAGTTAATTGTTGACCAAACTGAAAATAAAAAAGTCCCCCATGACGTAGACAGGCATCAGTCTGTTTTATGCATAAGAAAATATGATGAAAACATTTATCTGATTAAAACCTGATTCATGTAAAAATGACTGGATTTATCAAGTAGCTTTCTTGACAGTTCAATAAAGATTTTCTTTCATTTAAGCAATGTTTTGGGTGTGAGTTATTTCCTCCTTTCTGTGCAATGCTGTGGCATTCCGGGCATAAAGAACATTATGCTTAACATAACTGGGTCCTTTTTCGCTGTGGAAAGAGCATTCAAGCTGATAAAAGCTGGAAGGATGATCAAAGCATCAGTGCATCCTGATCAACATCATACACCTGACACAGTTGTAGTTTATCCAGACAAAAATCATAAAATATGAGAAAACATATCTCAGAGAGCATTAAAATAAACCTTCTGCTATTTAAAGAACTAAAACATTTGGATGAAGAGATGTCTGTAAAGTTTAATGCTACTGTGTATGCTATACTTTTTGTATTTTTTTGAATGAAAAAAGTAAAGTTATGACTTAAAGGTTTCTCTGACTACAGTTTAGCATACTCATTTATCACTGTTATCTTTATGTGCTTCCCCATTGTCTCTTTTTCTACTTATTCACATTAATTCAGTTTTCTTCTTAATTTGACATTAATATATCGCTCTCATCCTGTGTTCATTTCCTTTACCAGCATCACTCTTCCCAAACCTTCCTACAGTTTTCAGATCCATCCATTGCCGCTCCTTCTCTACAGCCTTAAATCTATTCTTTTTCTGTCTCTTCCACTTTTTCACCTGCCCCATCCTCCTTGTGTTTCTCCCCCTCTCATATTTCAGTTCCCAGTCCAGCCTTCTACATACCCAGTCATCATTTGTTTCACACAGTCCTGTTCCTTTAATAGGGCCTGTATCATCATATCATGTAGAATACCTGATCACAGCTAGAGATGAAAGATGGCCTCCACCTATCTCCTCCAATAGTCAGTCACACACACACAGACACACACACGTACACACCAAAACAATGCTCACACACGTCAGCGGTCAAATGGGACATGGATCCAGGTTGATGACTGTCTCTGTGAACATTTCTGCACCTCATGTTAGCAGCAAAATGCTGATGGGGTTGTTATAGCTGTGACAGGTGAGATTGTGTGTGTTGCAGAGGTGTCCAGTGATGTTTGTTTTAACTGCAAGGGATTTTGTTAGGAGACAAAGTATGCCTCGGAGCTATAGTGTCAAATCTGCAGGTAACCATCAAAATAGAGCAAACACCAACACAAAGTGTCTGGGGAGTGTTAAAATAGCTCATTTTCCTTCAGAACATTTGGGTGGAAGCTTTTTTTACAACATAACAATTGACAATTGTACAAAAAAGATAAAAAGGGGAGGGGAGGGCAGTGGGGTCTCATTTACCCTTATGTCCACAAAAGTATAAAATGAAGCCACGCAATACGAGGCTGAATTTAAACAGCATTTCTTCAAGTAATTAAATGTGTTTGCGGTTTCAGTTTTCATTGTAAAATAGGCAGACATGTTTAGATGTGTACAAGCAGACCAAAATCCACTGTAGAACACCTATAGATAACAGTGAACTGTTTTCCTAGGTTACATTTGGCTAAAATAATATATTTCTTATATGCTATAATTACAAGAATTATGGTGAATTTTGAAAATCTGCAACAACGTTTGAGTGACTCATCTATTTAGGACAAAACATTTGCAGGTATTAACCAAATAAAGTGATGTGGAGAAGTGTAATTAAGAATTCAGTTCATTTCATTTCTTTTAATTTCAACTCAATTTCATTTGATACCGACCACCGACTACTAATATACCTGCAGTCTGACATTAAAGTCGTCTGTTGGGAACATATGGTACAACCAGATTTGATCACAAAACTGAGCCTAATTATTCAAGAGCACAGAAGTACAAAGAGAATTATAAAAAGGCAAAAGAAATAGTAACAGGGAATTTAATTTAACTAAAACAGCAAATCTAAAGGAAGAGAAGAACTATTTATCATAGGCTGTCTCATGTGAAAACCGCCTAGTTTCCATCACTTTTCGTCACAAAAACAACACTTAAAAATGTTTAAACTGGATATAAGACAGCAAAAATGTTCAAAAACATTTCCAACTAACCTTAGATGTATGTCTTTAAACAGTGGGAAGAAATGCCAGTAACCAGGGAGAACCCAATCATGCACAGGTAAGGAACATAAACTCCACCCAGAACGCACTAATATGGAGCATGATAGTGTCAGTGGTAGTATAGTATCAAAAGCTGTAGTTTATGAAGATGGAACATTGGAACACAGAGTCTCTTGGATAAAGTTTTGCATGTTCTGCCTGGCCAACATTACCTTCTATCCCAGAAATTAGATGTTTGTGTTCCTCAGAACTCTTCAGCTAAACAATGGACAGTGTGAGCCAATATGAAAGTAAATATGCATCACATTACACAAAAAAATGTGCCTACTGCTAAAGAAAAAAATAAAAAAGCATGAGCAACAACTGATAATTTGGAGAATTTTTCTTGAATCTATTCTTAACAAACTGTGTGTAGCAATGCACAGGTGTTTGGGTTTTCGTTTTTCTTTAATGTTTTCATTATTTGCTTTTTTATTTTCAGGTCTTGCCATTTTCATTTGCTAGCTTTGTAATAATCTCTAACCATTTTATTTGGTTCTAATTCCCATTTGGGCCAGTTGACTCTTAAAAAGATAAGATTGTCTCAAGAATTAACTCTACCAACTCTCCAGCTGGTAGATATTTCTTATTGAAGTCATGCAACCACAATTTCTTACAACAGACGAATGGGTTATAGAAAATCTGTGTAAATTCTTAATTGTCAAAGCAGGCACTAAACATTACCCTGGCAAGTAGGAATTGATACATGCACACAGTTCCTTTTCATAATACCCCAAATGACCAAAACAATAAAAGTACAAAAGGGTGAAGGGGTGAAACGACCACCACCCATGCCAACTTTCCCAGACCAGAATCATAGCTGCAATCACTTTAAATTGAATGTCATATGAAATCTTAAACAAAAAAAAAATTTTCCACGGTTTTTACTGTGTCACAGTTGTTTGCACTGCCTCTTTGCAGTATGGAGGTCCTCTGCTCGAATCAAGGCCTGGGGCCTTTCTGCAAGTAGTTTACATGTTCTCCCTGTGCATGCACGTGTTCTCTCTGAGTACCTCGGAGAGAATTGGTCTCTCTAAATTGCTTTAAGTGTCAGTATGTCCTGTCTGTCTCTGTGCTTCCTTGCAATGGGGTGTAGTCCACCTCTCGCCCATGATTTGCTAGAGACAGGCACCAGCACCCTGCAAGACTATGTTGGTAAAGACAATGGATGAATAGTGTTCACTGTGTAAGGATTGAAAATTATATATAATTATGTATCGCCATAGCTTATGGAAATATTTTACAATTAGTACAATAAACTGGGACAAACGGTTCAAAGATATGGGTGTGAAATAGTTTGTTTAAAGGGACAAAATAGAAGTAGGCTGAAATGACATGGTAACACATTGTTAAAAACTAATGTTTGAATTGATAAAATGGGCAAACTGACCAGTCTTGTTTGCCTCATGTATTTGTGTTCCTCTATTATGAACTGGTTAATTTCCCCCAGAACCCCACCTTGTTAACTGCTGGGATAGACTCCAGCCCCATTATGATTCTGAAGAGGACAAAGCAGATGTAAAAAAATGAGTCCCTGCAGTCTAGGATAGAACTTACTCCCTTGCTTAAGAAAAACTGTTATTTGTCATATTTAGACACAATTTAAAATTATAGAACATTTTTAAGAAAGTATTGTCAGCTTTTTCAGTTTTTATGTGTAAATGACATTAATGCTCTGTTTTCTTCACTCTAATCCTAAATATCAAATTTTTAGCGTTATGTTTTAACAACCATGGCTTTTTAATTATCTATAGCTTAAACAACTGTTGTTCAAGTAGTTAATATTTCCCAATGTTGTATTTATCTATCCACACATTGCATGCATTTGCCAGAAATAGTCAAGTAGATCTCCTCACTCACTGAAGGAGTGACCAACATTGGACCAAGTCCGAATTATTTTCTGTTACAGCTTCTTGAAGCAGAGCAGGAAAATTTATCTTTTCATTTCTCATATTTATTTTCCTGTGTAAAAAGGTACATTGATATTATCAAGGTGCACCAACACAATCTGATTTTAAGTATGAGTGTATGTTTTTAACCTCTGACGAAACATGTTCCGTTTAAACGGAAGGTTTAATGCAAATTCTGCAAGACAACACCCTTGTTAAAATGCTCTGTTTGGTCCATGAATATGACCTTGGTAGCTGCTTGCAGGTAAAAGTGAGGTGAACTTCTCAACTCAATTATGTGTTAGAAATGTTTTTGCACCCTTCTTTGCCTTCCTCCTCTTTATATAATTTTTTTCTTTCCCTTAAGACTGCACAGTATTTCACTTTTATCTACAGATAACAGGATTTGTGTTATCTTATTTTGTTTGGGGGAAGATTTAGTAGCTGTATCCACCCAATGATCCCAACAGGCGACAAGATACAGAAGTCTGAGTCTGCAAAGGTTACATAAAGAAAGATGAAGGGTTATTGAAACTATACCATTTTTTTACTTATTCTCTCAGAAATTCTAGGAAACCGTAGATGACTACAAACCAAACCATGCATGGTTTAGGGTTCTATAGTAAAACAAGCCGTTGTACTCCTTTTAACATGCAGCTTGATTAAAAATATTAATGAAATGTACCCTGAACAAACAATTAATATATTGCAGAGGGCAGAATTTAATAAGACTCTACTGTACACACATCAAAATTGCTTATGAGCCCAAAAAATACCTATCAGACTATATAAATTATAATCTGCTGTTTAAACCACATGTTAAACAGGAGATTATAATGTTAAACTGTTATTTGTAAAATCCGTAACTAAATATTTAGGAATTGAGGTATATTAAGGCCAGTTCCTGACACTGAGTTTAGTGGTTTGTAAAACCTGCCACAGTAATATCTCACTTTCATACCTGCCTTTTGTTTCAATGGCATAGAAAGATACGATGTCAAAGGAAAATAGAGCTTAACTTTTAACACTGTTACATAAATTGGTCAGCAGATAATGATGGTTATTTTTGAACATGGCAAAATGTTCTGGCACATGGGCACCACAGTTATAGCTTTTATGTGCACCACATAATTAACACAACTGTGACTGAAACATCACAGGTATTCCCCACTATAATATTTCTTACTTCTCACTACTGTAACTGTAGACGTTTCATTCCTCTTGCATGCAGGATGCTTGAAAATGATACTAACGCTTGCCCTAGTTTTTTATTAATTGAAATAATAAATAAAATTTGATAAAATAAGTAAAATGTGTGACAGTGATGCAAAATTTACATATCCCTTCCTGATGCAGCTGTTCATTTCACACCCTTGATCCCAATACACACACACTATTCAGAACAGGAGGGCATCAAAATTGGCACACATACCACTGACTACATTTAATGTTTCACAAAATCCCCTTCTTTTCCTCCATGTAATATGCATTTTTTAATAAGCAAGCAAACATAGCATGATGCCAAACAGTATGACGTGGCGCATTATAGCGTCAGCTGTAATACTCCACTTGTGAAAGTAAATCTGTTCGGCTTCTTCTTGGCACTTAGACAACAATTCTGAGTGCTACTCTGCTGGACAGGACATGTTAAAAAAATCTCTTAATTCTAATCAGCTGAACTGTCAACCTATTCGTTATTAAGCTTATTGAATTTGGAATGTCCAGTCAATTCTAAACTTTACTCCCAGCAAACTTGTACAAATTTTAGAAAGGGCAAAACAAAGTCAGTAAAGTTTAGAAAATACACAACCAAAACGTTTATTAAAATATCGTTTATTCAGCAGATCAACTGATAACAGATCGCAATTTCAAACCTCTGTGGCTTTGTTCCTTTTGGATGTGGAGGAAGCATCATTTCAGGCATAAAGTAAGAAAATGATGCAAGAGTCATACTTTGCCGTAAGTTTGCTGTTATGTTCTATGCACTCCATCTGGATGTTTGTTGGTTCTCTCAACGGCAAAAGCGAATGAATTACATACTAGTTGCATGTTATTATATTAATAATTTTGTGCTTCAAAAATAATGATGCGCCATGTGAAGTCAAAAATTATCTAAAAAGAGGAAATCAGGAAAATCTAATAAAAATAAACACAATTCAGACTAAAAATAAAAATAAAACAATTAAATGTGGCTTACTGAACATAAGATCTCTCTCTTCAAAGACTTTGATAGTTAGTGACCTGATTTGTTGACACTATCAGAGTTGATTTATTTTTCCTACAGTAAAACTCGGCTGCAGCAAGAGATTATGTAAATGAGTCAACTGCCTACTATTATTTAAACTTTCACATTCCTCGAAATTACCTGGCGCGAGGATGTGAGGAGAGTAGCAACCCATCCCTTCTCAGAATCCCGATTTATTGATTAGTCAGACCCAATCAATAGCTACACTTTCCTTTTGAAATATTTTGTTAAATCCGTCAAGTTTCCTCATTCCAAATGTGCAAAGCACTAAAACCATTACATTCTTGTTGTTTTGACCCCATCACACCAGGCCCCTTAATCGTCAATTTTAGATCAGTTTCAGAGCTGTCTATCTGATTTAGTGTAAAATCAGATAAAGTTATTGATTAGTGGGGGATTTTAACATTCATGTTGAAACACGAAAGTGAATAGCTCTAAATATTAGCCTCGTTAAGTATTCTTAGACTCAATTGGCTCTTTACGTCAAAAAATTAACAAACACCTAACCCACGGTTTGTCCTCAAGTTCTGTGCTGGACCTTGTGCTCGACATATGGGCATCGAGCGTAACGACATTATATATATTTTCTCACAACCTCGTTGTGCTGTCTGACCCATTTTTTAATAAAACTTTTGAGTTTAATTTAGACAGAGTACTTTTATCCGACACGAAAGAAAATTTCATTATGAGTCATTATGAGATGTGTCTTGTGTATCGAGGGACAAGCAAGGACAAATGTTGTATAAACCTATGAGCCTTCAACATTAAACCAACGGAATGTCCGATATGGGATGTCACCACTTCATTGAGGTAGGAATAGTATTTAAAATTCGGAAAAAGTACCACAGAAAAACAGAGTGGAGGGCAATAATTGTTTTGTTTCTTCCCCTTCCACAAATTGATTTTCTCTTGTTCAGAGTGTTACTTCATCACATTTCGTGGTGAATTAGACACCAATGCACAGACCCCTGAAAAAGAAGGTAATTATTTATAGGAGGCAGGGTCCTTGGTTTTGATTTTAGAGCTGCGTCACTTTAAAGCACAATGTTAGTAGCAAAATTGGGCGAAAATGGCGCTCTACACACCTAGCAGAGATTCCTACTAATCTGGAAAAATAGCCTACTGTTGTATAAAAAGACACTTCACCAAGCTAGAACATCCTTATTTCTCAGCCTTAATAGAAGAGAACAAGAAAAATCCTAGGTTCTTCTTTAGTACAGTTGCTAAACTTACACAGAGTCATAGCTCTGTTGAGCCATCCATGCCTAGCTCTCAGCAGTCATGACCACTTTATGGGATTCTTCCAAAATAAAATTGATTCTATTAAGAAAGAAAATCTTTGACATACTCCGAGATGATTACTTCATCCTCAAACAAGTGAGACAACATTGGAAGTAACTGTATAGAACCTGAATCATGTGTTTGGGATGGAGCCTTCCTGAGTTATCAGAAATATTAGCTTCATCTAAACCTTCAACTTGTATGTTAGACCCAATCCCAACCAAAGTATTTAAGGAAGTGTTCCCTTTGATTATCAGCACCCATTTTGGATCATGATTAATTTATCTTTAGTTAAATGGGTATGTACCACAAGCTTTTAAAGGTAGCTGTAATTAAACCTTTGCTTAAGAAACCTTCGCTTGATCGAGATGAACCTTAATAAATTACCAGACCGATATCCTATCTTCCCATTCTATACTAAATTCCTTGAGAAAATAGTTGCTAAATCAAATGTGTGAGACATTTACACAGCAATGACCTGTTTGAAGAGTTTCAGTCAGGTTTCAGAGCTCATCATAGCACTGAAACAGCTCTGCTGAAGGTACTAATTGATATTCTTATTGCCTCAGATAATGGACTTGTGTCTGTACCGGTTCTGTTTAGATCTCAGTGCTGCATTTGATACAGTTCAACCATAATATTCTCTTAAAAGGCGTGGATATGCTGTATAGGGATCAGGGTAACAGCGCTAGGTCTTTGTTTAAATCTTATCTTTCTGACAGATTCCAGTTTGTTCATGTAAATGAAAATTCAACTTTAAGACTGCAGGGTTAATTATGGAGTAGTACCACAGGGTTCAGTACTTGGGCCACATTCTCGCTTTACTATATATATGCTTCCAATAGGTCAAATTATCAGGCAGCATAGGATAAATTTTTCCTGTTACGCTGATGATACTCAGCTTTACTTATCATAAATTCTGATGAAACCCCAACCCAGTTAGATAGACTACAAGCATGTCTTGAAGATATAAAAAACTTGGCATGACTTAAATTTTTTGCTTCTAAATTCAGACAAGACAGAAGTTGTCGTCTTTGGACCGGAGTCTTTAAAAAAGAAACTGCTTAGTCAATCCACTTAACCTGGATGGCATTAATTTGACCTCCGGTACATAAAGTAAAAAAACGTGGTGTTACTTTTGACCAGGACATGTCTTTTTAAACCCATTACTTAAACAGGTTTCTAGGATTTCCTTCTTTCACCTCCTGGAACATTGCCAAAATAGAAATATCCTATCCAGGATTGATGCGAAAAACTAGTCCATGCATTTTTTACTTCAAGGCTAGGACTATTGTAATTCTCTTTACTATCAGGATGTCCACAAATGCACCCAGTTATAAAAGCCTTCAGTTGATTCAAAATGACTGCAGCAAGAGTTCTGATGAAAATTAAAAAAGAGAGATCATATTTCCCCTACTTTAGCTTCCCTTCATTGGCTCCCTGTTAAACTATCCAGAATAGAATTTAAAATTTTCCTCTCCTCACATATAAAAAAACAAAAAAAAAAAAAGGGCCCTTAATGATTTAAGCTCCATCATACATCAGAGATCTGATTGTTCCATACGTTTCCTAACAAAGACACTTCGTTTCTTCAGACTGCAGGTTTATGGGGGTTCCTAGAGTCTCTAGACTAGTAGAATGGGAGGCAGATCCTTTAGTTATCAGGCTCCTCTCCTGTGGAACACCGATCCCAGTTTTAGTCCGTGAGGCGGACACCCTGTCTCCTTTTTAAGCTAGGCCTTTAAAACTTTACCTTTTTGATAACAGCTTATAGTTGGAGGGTGGCTTAAGGTTATCTGACCCTGAGCTGTCTCCCTTGTTTTGAGCTTCTCCCGTTTTCTTCTCCCCTGTTGGATCGGAGTAAGGGCCGCGGGGAGTCTAGTTTAGCCTAAACCAGCCCTCAGTTACGGTTGAAGCTGCAAACACACCTCCATTTCTGCTACCTGTATGACCCCTCTCTTTTCCTAATGGTTATGGTCAATCTGACAGAGAGAAGGTATCCCAATCGTTACGTGTGGTTTTGAGTATAACAATGGCACACTCAGTGGGCTTCTAGTGCGACAAACCTGTTTTACTTTTAAGGCTAGGTTTAAAACTTTCCCTTTTGTATAAAGCTTTATAGTGTTAGAGTGGCTGGTTATACTGAGCTATCTCTGTAGTTATGCTGCTATAGGCTTAGGGCTGCTGGAGGACATAATGACCACCTTTTCACCCTCTTCGCTCCTTTCTCACACTACTCTTCATTTTTGTATTTTGCTGTTATTTCAGCTTTTAACTTTGTCGCTCTATCTTTTCTCCCTTCCTAGAAGCTACACCTGGCCTGACTCTGTGTCCACCTGTACACACTTTTTTTTTTTCTGGAGAGGGGAATCCTCCAAGCTTCTGCTGGCAACAACTTAATGCTCACCCTCTACCGATGATCCCACATGGCCCTGTCTTTCACAGTGTTTTAACACTTTACTCTCTCTAGACATAGCCCCTACTGACTGAGGCTTCTACTGTGACTAACTGTCTGTGTCCTGTCTTCAGACTCTAAACTTGTAAAATTGGCTCAGAGTTTATCTGTTCCTTCTTTCTAGGGGTAAAACGACTAAAGGAGCTACCAATCCACTTAACATTTACCTTTTCCTTCCCATAGAAAGTACTCCCTGGATCAGTGCTCCTTTGTTATCTTGTGTCTTCTGCTCTGTTCATCTCTAACCCCAAGTTGGTCGTGGTAGATGGCCGCTCACACTGAGGGGACTGGTTCCTTGCCTGGAGGGTTTATTCTGTTAAAAGGGAGTTTTTCTTTCTCTACATGTCGCTAACATGCATTGCTCAGTATGAGGGGATTGATTGCAAGGTCAACGCCAGGACTTGTCCACTGTCTCTACATGTTTGTCATCCGGGGAGGATGTGAATGACTGCAAGTCACTGACTGGATGCAATCTGCTGGGTTTCTCTTTCCTTAATAGAAAAACTTTTTATCCAATTTGAATTCAATTAACAGAATCCTGGGCTGTACTGTTCAATGATTAAGATTAATTGGAATGTATGTACCTGACTTTTGTGAAGTACCTTGAGACGACATGTGTTGTGAATTGGCGCTATATAAATAAACTGAATTGAATTGAATTGAATTGAATTGAATTGAATTGAATTGAATTGCACAACATGATCCGGTTATCGGCAAAATCTGCACCTAATAACAGTGGGGCTGACTTGGTTTATCATTTCTTGATAAAAATGAAAGCGGCTCAAGTTTCCTCACTGCACCTGACAAGCACAGCTTGTGTACATCCATGTCTTAAGCTATGGATAATTGTTCCAGTGCATTATATGATATATAGTGTGATTGGCATGAGCATTAAATCAGTTGGCCAATAATAATAGATACATAAGAATGTGACACAATTGTGTTGAGGGCCAGCAATGAGCTTAGCAGTAGCGAAAGTTCTGTACTGTAACTTAAATTTTATAAACTACTCATAGTCTACTATAAAGAAATGTGGTTCAATTACTCTAATACAAGCGGGAGCTCACTCAGTTTTTCTGTTTTGATTAGAGGTCATAATCCATCACATTTTGTCAAGAGTCAAGTGGCCCAAAGCGTAATTAAAAAAAAAATGGAAAAAGGATAAATTACAAGTCACAAAATGAGTGAAATGAGTAAAGATGTACTGGCCATGTATGGGTATGAAATGAGGTACAAAATGGTGAAGCAGCATTGATATCAAAAGGAGAACCCATGGTGCTTGGTGCCAGACTTCATAGAATAATCATTAATTAGCTTAAAAAGGCAAAACAGCAGTAAAAATAAATAAACAAAAAAGGACAAAATCAAACTACAGTGTATAGGAGTGAAGGTTGGAAAACCAGGATTGGATGCATGTAATATTCTTGTTGAAAAGCAATGTAATAAATACAACCACTTGACCTTTGAGGCACTTTGGAAAACTATTTTCACTCAGCAGTCTGAACTGCCCTGCACTGTGACCAACAGTTTAACCCCAAAGTGTTCTATACCTTGTTAACAGGACAGCTTCAACGACTCTGCGTACAGACAACATCAGGATATCTGGGCATGTGCTTTTCACAAATGGGACAGAAGAAAAAATGTGTCCTCTTTGAATGCTTGTTTTCAGAATCAGAATACTTTGCAGAACACATGAAGATATTCCATCAGCACAGTCATTCGGCTAAAATGCACATCCGAAATACAGAAAAAATCGAATAGGAAGAGTAACAGCTGAATAGAAAAAGAACATACTGTAAGGAGTATAAACAAAAACAACTGAGTGTAAAAAAAACCCAATGAAGAAAAAACTAACTATTTTAAGTTAGCAATACTGTACCTAAACAAATCTTTTTTTCACCAAAAATGCATTTGTCTTGGAAAACTGAAACAATTGCAACCCTAATTTCAAAATTATTTCAGAGTTTATAAATGATGTTTATAAAATTATGGACCATCAGTAAAGATGCTGAAAAATATCTACTTCGGCCTGCTGAATCAAGGTTAAACTAAACTAACAAAACCGTTCTATGTCAGCAAATCTTTCAACAAATAGTTTTATTTTGAGTCTTATGCATACATTTGAGAAACGTTGCTGCCCCATTCCTCAATAATAGCAACATGACATTGTGACAGGCTGCTATCATACAGCGTCTCAGAATGCCTCACAGAACCTGGACAAGAACGCAGAACATTGACTATAGTATATGCGGTTGCTATGTGTGCATGTGTGTCTTTCTCTTTTAGTCCAGTTGAGGATGATTGATTTTGAAGTACAGAATGTTGACAGAGTGTTCAGCTATCCCAGGAGGTGTGAGACCATGGGCCCGAAACAGAGGAGCACCCATCACTTTTTTCTTCTCTCTCCCTCATCTCCCCTCTCTTTTTTGACACATCTCTCTACCCCGTTCAATCTATGTCCATTGTTTTCCTCCCTGTTATTTTTACCCTTCTTTCTGATGGCTTTATTGATAGGTAATATCGGTATTTATGGCTGGATAAAACGAGCTGCCTTGGAAGTGCAGGGTGGGGGGTTCCCTTATATGGCTCAAAAAGAGACAGACATGCTTGCTGATTTTCTTTGAATTCACAGCTGCTCAACTTATACCTCAGAGATGCAGGCCCCTGTCAAACTCTCATCCATAGAAAAACAAGAAAAGCAGTAGAGATGTGAAAGAGTTTAAACACAGACTTAACACGTATTAGTTAAAAAATACAGATATATAAATTATTGACATTTTACATGAAAAAAAGCAATATTCTAAGAATGTATTAATGCATCATATATTTACTGCAGTCTAAACACAACAGCAAAGAGGAAAACATTGAATTCATTTCATACAAAAAGGATTTGTTTCTGCAAAGTTTCTACAAATTTTGACCTCTTGATCTCCACGTTGGTCGTATAAACCTCATTTTTAGACATCTTGAATTAACTGTTGTTGCATCTTCAAGACATTGTGGTTGTTATGAAGACTGAGTAACAAACCGAACCAGTGATCCTTTCTGCTCCTCCATTAGTGATGTCATGTTACCCACTCCTGGGGCCCCGGCTTTGTTTTCCCATCATGCCCCCGTTGCCTGCTGGTTGGTTTTTAAAGCAGTATTCTTCTTCAGCCTTTCAATTATACCATGCCCTGTAGCAGCATCCTGCACCCTCCACGCACACCAAGACAGAAGCAAAAGCGAGTGGGAGGAATTGATTTGAATTTGGTGTTTAATGGGTGTTTTGGTGTTCCTCTGGTGTTTTTTTTTGTGTTTGTACTGTGACTGGCTGATTTTAACTCCATATAACTAGAGATATTCTACATTAAATATTGTTTGGAGAAGTGCAATAATACAGAGGAAATGGGAACAGTAGAGGTAATGTCTCGAAGGAGAACCTGAAGCGACAGATACAAGTCTGAAAAGAAAATGAATAACTTGAAACTTGACAGTTCAAAAGTTAACATTTTCTTTGCCATATAAGCAACAGAACATAACAAAACGAAATTACAAGCTTAAGTTTTTATTTGAGGTTTCAGGAGTAATACAGATTGTGAATAAAGCAGGCCTTCCACAAGTAGATATAGGTAAAAACCTCCATAGCAATCCCAACTACACACCAGCTCCATGTTTCCCTTTTCCTATCAGTCCCACAGCAACCACACACGGGTCAAGTTCTCCTTTTAAAAGGATGACAGAGAGGTTGAAACCTTGCAACCACAATAGCATACGTCTAGACAAGGCCCCACAGTCCTGACCCCAGATAGACCCCACTACCCTGGGGGCCCATAACATCTTTGTTTCCATGTTTGATAAATTCTATTTCCTGTCATACTAGAACAACAGCAAACACCATGATGTAAAAACTTTGAAACTTTGACTACAGCTATGGACACAGTACAAAGTTAGACTGCAAATGTTTTATTATTATGCCAGACAGAATTTAAAAATTTTACGACACTAGGTATTTAAAAACAGAAGCCATTTGGTTTAGGCAACTTAAAGTCTAACATACAGCTAAAGCAACTTGTGACCCTGAAGCTTTACTGTTTTATTTTGTTTTGTTTTGTTGTTGTTACATGATTGATTTTAGCGGAAAAAAAGTATTATTTTTTTTTTTTGTTATTTAGGAATAATTAAAAAATGTACACCATACCATTCTTAGAAGAGGCTTTGTTTGACATAAAGCCATACTGAGGCAAACAAGATTTACTTAATCATAAGCCTTGCATATCAGCTATAAAAAAATCTCTAATTGTAACATTTTTTTTCTGATTGGAAGTAATATTAAAGTCCCAGCCAAAGTATAATCAATCTATCTATCTATCTATCTATCTATCTATCTATCTATCTATCTATCTATCTATCTATCTATCTATCTATCTATCTATCTATCTATCTATCTATCTATCTATCTATCTATCTATCTATCTATCTATCTATCTATCTATCTATCTATCTATCTATCTATCTATCTATCCACATACAAGACTATTTGATACATGAAAGTAGATATAAGGGAACAAAACATTACCATTTGTGCTATTAAATGTATGGTGTAAATCAATGTGTTTGATTCTCCATCAGTACAAAAATATGTTTTTGCCAAATCATGTTCCCCTTTAGAGTTGATGTATACAATCTTGCTACCATATGACAAGTTTGGACATTTTTTTGAAGTCATTGAAAATTTATGTTTTTGCACTTTTTACTTAAACAGCTGCATCACTTTCCTTAAATTTGATTGGGAAATATACTGGGGCACTGAAGAGATGTCCTGGAGCTTGTGCCCCAGTACAATGGGTCTGACGACACTTATCTAAGCTAATTAATTCTCAAAGACACACAGCTTTATTTTGGTTTTAAGCGTTTGAAGGCTGCTGATGTAGTCTTAAATTATTATCTAATCATGCAATTAATATACAGCTTTTATTGCAATCAGTGTCATTCTTTCCAGAGGTCCATGAGGGAACAAGGCCGACGACTCTTCATTGTGTCTGTCTCAAATGCAGATGTAGCTAAGTGTTCTGGTAATTACCAAGCATCTGCATGTATATGTACTCTGTCATTAATTCACAATTATGGGCACAGAAAAGGCTATTGAGAAACCAGAAAAATCAGTAAAAATCTGAAAAAATAAACAGCTGTTATTTCTTTCATGGTAGCTGGTATTGTCATCTAGCAAGCTCCTGCAAAATCACATCCACCTTTTTAGTCAGTGAAGAGAAAAGAGAGGAAAAGAGTTTTTTGTTCTCCATCAACATTTTTCTTTTGCCTCTTTACCAGTTTGGTCTAAAATGGCCACACTGAGAAACCAGTGTAGCTCTCTCGATCTTCCACCTCCCCACAGAGAGCCGTGAAGTGTCTGAGTCATCCTCGATTACAGAATGTATTTATAGACAGTAGAGTCAGGACCTGGACCCTGTGTGTACATGTTATCGTGTGCGTGTGTGTGTGTGTGTGTGTGGGTGTGTTGGTGGGGTGGGGTGGGGGGGTGGGGGGGGTCTTCCCACTGTCTAAAACAAGGACCAGCTATTTGACTCACCTCGGCTAGTGGACACTGCACACCAGGTGAATTGACGTCAACTTGACCTGAGACAGAGTAACTGTTTGCAGTGACCTCATTCCAGATTGGGTTAGAGAGGTGAAGTGTTTGAGACTATCCTTCAAGACCCCCTGTTTGATTTGCTCATTTTCAGGGCATGAGACAAAGTAGGAATGTGGAATCATGCTGTATGAACACAAAGCCACATTTGTGGATCAGAGGTTTTGTCCCACTCTCTACCCACACACATAGATGCTCATCCACTAACTCCGTGTGTCCAGATACACACAAGAACAAACAGTCCTTCACAATGAACTCAGGCAGCATATACATACAAACTGTGTCTATGGGGGCCTTCATGTTGTTGATGTTTGACCATTTCAATTGAGAAGGCTTTAAGACCTGCAGCTGCCTGTCTCGTCTGCTCGGGTAAGAGAAGGGAGGAGTCCCTCTTTTTTCAGGAGGGAAGATGAGAATTAAGGCAAGAATGCTTTCTCAATGAGAGATGAGGCATATTGAAAACTATATTAAATTACCCTGATTAACAATTTTGCCACGATCGGGCCAGTCATGGGGGGTGCTCCACAGGGAGGCCCGAAGACTATTCATCCCCACAGCGCCAGGGTCGAAAGGAGCCCCAAGTTCACAGGCTCGGGCCCTTTGTTATGCTAACGCCGTATCCCAAATCAGCTGCCTCCTCCATCGCCAGACTACAAGCACTTCCCTGAGAACTTGAGAGAAGTCGCCGCTCCACTGTTCATCTAAAGCCCTCCACCCACTCCACCCTGACACACACATAAACACACACACACACACTTACCCAGGCACTTTCAAGCACAACTTCATATTTTTGTAATTGGAAAGAGGGGGGCAGGTGCACGGCATTGAATCTGTTCGTCCTGAATGCGTGTATCTTTTGTACCAAAATGAAAAAAAATTTCCATAAAAACATATTTTTCCAATAACAAACTTAAAAATATTATTTAATTAGAAATTTGGAATTCTCCATTTTTGGTAATGAAAACATAGCAAGTCATATTTTATTAAGAAAAAAGTGTTTTAACCCTTCAATCTCATGGGAGTGATAATCAATGCACATTAGGTGGGGAGTTGATAAGGCATGTATTAGAGGTCAAGAGTTAAATTCTGGTCAGACACCCTTGACCTTGGGTCAAAGTATTTAGTGGGAGCATGCCACTAGTGGACTATTACATCGATCTTGAACGTGGACCCGGTAAATTTATTTGCTCAAGAATAGTCAGAAAAAGATGTATAATCTTACGCTTTTATTAAAAGATTACCTAGATAATTACATACATTTTAATCTTTGCACAATAGAGATTCTGATTAGGATTCATATGTGATAAAATCTGAAAAAAATCATTACAGCTTTAAGGATACCACAAATGGGTTTCACCAGCACACATGATGCGTAATAAAATATTTGCATGGTAGGTATAAACAACAATTTCAACAAGATAAACAACAAAATTAGACACATTTAGTAAAAAAAAAAACATGCAATATAATTATATACCACAATTCTGAAGACCCTGATGGTACTGAGTTGTGGGCTTGCTCAACTGCCCTCTTCTCTCAGCTTCTTATTGTTGTGCCAAAACCATAACCAGGAGAGGGAGAGATGAAAAAAAAAACATCTCATCAATGCAAATTAAAACCCAGAACCTGAGGAGCTTCACTTAGCTTGCCAGTTCTCAAGAATGAAAAAAATCACTGGCTTTCACTTCCAAATCTTGCTGTTACATACAGATACCTCATATTAACATGAAATAGTCAGTCGTATCCATGGATTAGTCTACAGTGAGTTAAAAAGCCGTATCCACTCTCAGGCTGCCAGAAGAGAAAATAAGGATGCCTCTAATTCTGCCAGCATAATTGCCTGATTATAATGAGCTTCCCTCTCTCTCTCTCTCTCTCTCTCTCTCTCTCTCTCTTGCTCTCTTTCTCTCCCTCTAGCTCTGTCTTAATTTCTCAGTGTGTTGTACACACACACACACACACAACACACACACACACATGCTCAAACAATGCACCCTAATTCTTATAAATAAGTCTTCATATGAACAGGGGAGAAAAAAATGCATTAATATTTTGCACTGCTACACTGTTTTTTTTCCTGTGGATTCAATAGTCAAAAAGAGCATTTGTGCAGAAAATAAAAATACAACATAAGAACAAGGAAAATAGGGCATGATGGTAACATTCTGGCAAGCACACTGACTGTGCCTATCAGTGCCATTATTGGTGTGCTAATCTCTGTTTAAATCATAACAGCGTGTACACATCTTAAATTACAAGGTGTGTGATAGAAAATGCAACATATGTTTTTAAAGCCAAAACTCTTCTTAGTTTTAAACTGGTTTTTTGAGCTAGTGGTTGAACAGGAGCCACCTTATAAAGCACCAAAGCACATGCTACAATATTTTATTACTTTTTTATTATTTTATCTACATATATTTTGTATTCAAATTAACACTGTTTCTAACACATGTTCATTTTATTTTAAGCTGTTTTTAATCACCTTCTTGAGCTCTCAAATGCCAGATAATTTTTTTTATTGCAATAATATATAACATAAAAAGAAAGAAATGGGCAAACGTCGAAACACTAAACTCAACATGGATAAATAGACAGACGGACAGACATATGTTGCACATATACACCATTAAATCCAGAGATAAATGCATTTTAGAACATACTTATCTCCATAGTATATATATACTTATATATATATTCTTATTTATACATACTTACACATATGCATAGGTATGTAGCTATTACTACTTCTTTAATATTACTTCTTTTGTTAGTAAGTTAAAACCCAACAGAAGAAAGTTAGCATGTTGGCAACTTTCACACTTGCTATTCTGTGTGTAATATTTTCTTTTAAGCAGCTGCATGCATCGCCTTGTTCCACCAGGATTTGTTCTTCCATCCTCCCAAAGCCGTTTAAACCCGGACACACGCTAAATGAATGTGCCCACTCATGAAAGCTTTTGCTTAATTACAACCCCTGATGGAAAACCTGCAGAGGGAGAAATCTGAATACATTAACTCAGATACAGTGAACATCAGCGCTCATACATTTTTGTCTATATGTATAATGTTAATTGCAATAGGTGTGTTTCTTCTATCTTCAACATAAAACACAAACACATCCTATGTGGGCATTAGTTCAATTTGCAGAAATAACACTGATGTATTGTAACGGGATTATGAAAGGAACTGTTAATATGGTGTTTGCCAAAGCTTAGTAATAGCTGAAAAAGGCAATCTGGTGACAACAGTTTTGTATAACATGTAGGAGTTGTTTAAAAATCATTTGGAGTGAACATCGGCAATCTTAAATGTTGGCAAAAAATAAAATTAAAAATTATGCTAAAATAAAAAAAAAAAAAATTTTTTAAATACATTAAATAAAAATAAAAACAATTACATTTGTCTTTTGCTGCTCTTGGGTGATTACATGTGCACTGAAGAGTTATAGTGGATGTAAAATAAAGCTTACAGACTTGAACTGAATCTTGAACTGTATGGTAGGATATTAATGATTAGGATATTTAGCAATGATTCCTGTTAATCGTTCACAAAATCTTCCAAAGCAAATGGGGTGTAGTTCTGTGGTTAACCGAAGATGTGCTATGAATCCCACATTACTCCGCTTAAGGGAGAAGCTGCTGGTTTTTGGAGGAGAAATGTAGACTGCACATAAATTATTCAGCAGTATTTGCATTTGCATTGTAATTTGCATGCTTGCAGATTAGAGAGAATGAGGAAGGAGGCGCTGCACCAAAGAGAATTACATTTTGAACCATTTTAAGTCCTGCTGGTGAGGAGATGACACAGATTTTTCTTCCATCACCCCCCCTTCTGCATCGAGGTATGCCACTGAGATCAGTGGCACACATTTCAAACTGTTGTTTAATTAATAAAAGAAGAAAATGATGTTTAATACTTGGCAACACCCGTGCACAAAAAGCCCCACCATTAAAAGTGAAATGTGACATTCAACAATAAGTCTATTTGATGGACTTGGCAGAGATTTCTACTGTAATATTCCCATCGTATTTATTAATATTTGAAGGCTTGTGCTTTGTAAGATGAAGCTTAAAAGCGATAGTAAGCACAGTGGAGATGTCGTATGGCTTAAACAATAGGAGTGGTGTGAAACATCCACAGTGTGCCGACGATCCTGGCTTTTATGTTTAATCTAAAAATAACAAGGCTGACTAAAAAGAACAGACA
This sequence comes from Crenichthys baileyi, assembly GCA_036173005.1. Classification (NCBI taxonomy): domain Eukaryota; kingdom Metazoa; phylum Chordata; class Actinopteri; order Cyprinodontiformes; family Goodeidae; genus Crenichthys; species Crenichthys baileyi. The sequence continues at coordinate 139,725 of JAHHUM010000038.1, forward strand.
ACATTGGCTAAGAAAAGCATAAAAGGAGCACAGGCTCCAGAGAACTGAGAGTTCAAACAGCTGCAGTCACAGTGCTGAGTGGGATGAAGACAAGGAGAATAGAAAGTCTGAGACTGCTTTGGTTTTAAATAAAAACTAAATCACTTGGAACAAAAAGGATTTATTTTTTAAAAAGCTATCATTATCAAAATTGACTCAGGAGAGAAATTACATCTGTCTTCAAACATCATAAATATTTTATTCTTCTTGATACATTTGACATCTGTGTTAATCGTGATGTCACCTTACTTAACTGGATTTATTTTTGACATCTACTTTAGTAAATAACTATCATGCAAGGATACAAGTGCAAGGATGTGTTTAAAAAAATGTATGCAAGAATATTCTGGAACTGTATGAATTTGTGTGTCTACGTGCCATGAGAGAGTAGCACTATGCATCAAGGGGGTGGAGTAGATATCCCTGCAATAAGAGAGGAGGGCTTAGGCAATATATGCGCATGTGCAAATAAAGCACAGCCCTCATGTACCCACATAGAAATGAACATACTATTCTGCATGTATATCATGGGTGCAAGTATACACACACAAACGTGCAGAACAGGTGCTCATTTATGCAATTCGATAACACTCTGCTGCAAAAAGAATGCAACTGAATTCACCAAATATTTAATATTAACCTGAAATATACAAGACAAAAATAAAATACAATAAATAGAAACATCACAGAATATATCAGAAAACATTGTTTACATAAACCTACTAGCGGTAACTACAGACACTGCAAAACACATCTAAAACTGGTCAGACCAATTGGATTTAGACACACTCACATACAGCTACTTGGGGAAAAAGAGTACTCTTCATTAGGCATAGGGTGGTGTGAGATTCTCTCATTATGGTAACTTTGACTAAAAATTCTGCAGTTTTATGGTGTCATTGAGACATCACCTTAAAACAAAAATGTACAACATGTTCCAATTGCTTTCCTATAAAGCCGAAAAGTAAAACATATTCCTACTGCTGCAAAAATAATATAACATTATGAAATGTCATCTATTACATACATTTGTTATTTTGATATTATTTTGTTTGTTATTAAATATAATTAAATTTCATAGTATTTTTCAAGTAAAAGTGCTTTTTTCTCATAATATAATACCTTTTGCTGTTGTGCTCTTTACAGAGTAACAGTGGGAGTATAACAAGCTAATATTAACTGGTTATTTAGACAGGCAATCAGCTCAGGTAGCCAGCCTAAAGTCAGCTGTTTAACATATATATTGCTTGTAGGTTGCCATTGTTGCATTAATAAGATTGACAGTCATGATCCTGGTGTTGGTTGTATTTTTGTGTTGGTGTGGGTTGTCATTCTTATGGAGAATCTCTGCTGGTGGGCATGGCTGGGTGCTGCTGACTGCACTCCTGTCAGTTATTTCCCTCTTCATACTACGATCACTTTTCATCTGATGATCGGGAGTTTTTCCTCTCCACTGTCGCTACATGCATGCTCAGTATGAGGGATTGCTGCAAAGTCAACGCCAGTGACTGTCCACTGTCTCTACATGCTCATCCAGGAGGAGTGACTGCTACAAGTCTCTGACTGGATGCAATCTGCTGGGTTTCCTTAGACAGAAAAACTTTTCATCCAATTTGAATAAATAACTGAATGTGACTGCACTGTTCAATGGTTAGGATTAATTGGAATGTATGTACCTGACTTTGTGAAGTGCTTTGAGACGACGTGTTGTGAATTGGCGCTATATAAATAAACTGAATTGAATTGAATGATCAACCTTTGTTGGTAGAGTCAGACCTCTCTGTTCTTGTTGCTATTTTCCAAGTCTCCTTGGTACCTTCAGCTAGAACTAGATGCTTTCTTTTCGCTGTACAAACATACATTCGTACTTTCTATGCTTCCAGGTTGCAATAACCTATCTAAACTCGGATACCAATTAAAGTCCTCTCTGTGACAGCCTCCTTTGGAACTCACTTGCCACTTGATCGTCCACTGCATCTATAACCCCCCAGCCTTCGATTGCCCGCCCGCTCTCTCCAGTGGAAAACTCTCCTACCTTGAGAAAACCAAGCTCAAAGCCACCAGGAACTCACAACATACATCTCCCAGTCATTGGCAGATTCTCTGGTCTTTCCTTAATGCCTTTTATCCTCCTCCAGACAGTAAGCAACTCGCAACTATTACCGTATTTTCCCGACTATAGAGCGCACCTCAATATAAGTCGCACCCACAAAGTTTTTTTTTTTAATGGAAATGTACATATATAAGCCACACCGGGCTAAAAGCCGCTGATACCGACTGAACTGATTACATAGTTTAACTGAACATAACTGAACTGATCAGTTTCCGAATGATGCTTGTAGCATAAAAGTGAAAGTGCTGATCAAACAAATGAGCTCTATTTCCTTCCTGTACTGCCAGATCGATGGCCTTCAACCTAAATGCAGCATCGTATGAACTTCGTGTGGTTTCCATGATGAGTGGGTAGGGGTTTGAAAAATAATCTACGTCCTGCCTGTTGCTTGCATGTGCTAAATGAAAATTAGCGCTTTCTTCTTCGATTTCCAATTTTGACTTCCCACCTTTCTCGTTTTTTCACTTTCTGCAGAAGCGCCCACAGAAAAGCCGCACCTCATTATAAGCCGCATGGTTCAAAGCATGGGAAAAAAGTAGCAGCTTATAGTCGGTAAAATACGCTAATCCTGAAATATATTGCAATATCCTGTCCAGAATCTAACTTTCCCTCTCTGATCCAGATGCCATAGAAACCCTGAATTCGATTTCACTCTCAGTTGTGTACATTTATCATTGTTGAAATCTTTGTGATAAACCCCCTTACCTTTTACCTATTGCTTTCCTTGTATGATTCTGCATGTGGGTCAAGAAAACCTACAACAAAACATGACATTGATGGACCATGCTCCTTTACTTTCCAGGTCATGACTCAATTTTTTTTTTTAGGTTCTGAAATATTTACAAAAAGCTTTGTTAATCAGAAATTAGAAGAAAATAGGAATAGGTGGACTGGTATGAGATGATTGAAGGGTAACAGGAGCACAACCACGTGTTATAATCAAGATATGGGGAAAACCATCTCAGAACACACAACAGGTCAGATAGGCTACCACAGCAGCAAGCCAGACCGGTTGCCACTCCTGTCAGCTAAGAAGAAAAAATAGCACAAATAAAGATAGGACAAAATGTTGGCTGACCCGTCTAGTCTTGATTTTATGTGTGACTTTTACATGACAAGATCAGGAATAGGTATACAATGGCATGAAAACATCTATCTATCATGCCTTCTATCAACAGATTAATAGTGTTATTATATAAAATACATTTTATCTACAAACATTATACTTCTTAGTACCAGGCGAGCATTGATAAAATACAACAGCCTGACTAAGTATTGTTGCAAAAATATTGTTACCCAAAGCTCAAATCATCTCAAACTAGTTTCTTTACCAGGACACTGTATTCACTATACTCCAAAGGCGTCCACCATCTCAAAACAATACTCTCTCTAAATGATGAAGAATATCAAACTTACCACTGCTCTTCATTAGGCATTGGCTGATATTCTCTTAAAATGACAACTTTGAGTAAAAAAAGACACAGTTCTATGGTCTCATGGTATTTAGACAAAAAACAAAATCATTGTAACGCTATTATGGAAAATTGTAGCAGTTTTAAAAAGTAACTGAAAACCTTGTTACACTTTATTATAGGTAACCATCCCATGGCCTATAGCTCACAAATTAATAAAACATCAAGATTATCTTAACTATTATAAAGCAACTTAAAGCTGCCAATTTGCCGGTTGAAGTTTCTGATAATCCTTAAAACATCCACCGTCACTAGAAGATCCATGTTTGGGTTCACGTATCAAAATGCTTAGTCTTTAATGTGTTATTATGAATCCCAAAAGCTTAGAGGATGGCCGCATCAGCAACACAGAGCTTCCTGAGCTTGTGCACTTCTGTAAGTAGAGTTATTCCCAGATAATTGCCAGAAGATAGTGTCATCGCAGCTGTCTGATTTCCTGTGTAACAGATGTGAAGCTCGATAATAATTTGTCAAAGACTGAATTTTGAAATTTCGCTGTAATGGAAAGCATTTTCTGTGTCGCCCAAGTCAATTCCGTAAAAGCTAATAAGTAAGCAAATATATAAACTGGCTGTTTGGTGTGGTGGGGGAAGATGTGATGTATCGATTGGTATGTGAATGTTTGACCAATGTCACGTCACTATTAGAAAATATAATTTTTTTAAAACACCTTTGTTGCTTTTTTTAGGCTTTTCACATTGTTACATTTTATGAAGAGAAATCTTTAGGTATTTTAACATGTAATGCTTAAAAGTGAGTTAGACATGGGCCAAACGAATCAGCAAACAAGATAAAAGCATAGAGAACAACATCAAAAGACATGTTTCAGAATATAAGCACTTTTTAGTAATTCAGTGGCGAATCAGCAACGTTTAAAAACATTTAACCTTTTGAGATATGTAAACCTACAACTAATATATTTCAGCAAAAAACTCCAGACAGACTGCTCTAGTATTAGGACCAACAACTGATGCAATTGCCGCTCAATTAAGAAAATGAGGCACTGGAACTTTTTTTTGGTTTGTTAGTTATTTATCAGAGCATTTTATTCTGTGTCAAATCAAATTAATCAAGTAATTTTTGTGGCCTGATAGTAGTAGTTCAACAAGTAAATGTAGAGGGTGTGAGGACTTTTTTGGGCAATTTTCCGGAGCCTTTTCCTGAAGAAGCTCTGAAACAGATCTCGAACAGAAGGAAGGAACACTCCAATAAGCTTTTTAGCACCCCTCACTATCCTTTTCAGTGCCCTCTTGTTTGCCATGTTGCAGATGGAGTACCATGCTTAGATGCAGTATCTCAATACATTTTAACCCACACCTCCTAATAATATTGTAAGTAGAGCAACATATTAAGATGCAATTTCATTGCAGTTTTATTGTGTGCAATAATGCAACCACAAAGGACAGCTTAGATGCAATATTTGGTAGGATGTTTCCAGTGTCATGCAAGCACATTCTGAATGCAAATTATTTGCAGTAGTTGTCCTATTGGATGGGCTTTTCAGTCTCAACGTTGGATCAATATTTTTAGTGGAAATGTTAAATCGCACAAAGGATTTTAGGAACATTATGATGAAGAAATTAAAGAAAAGAGCCAAAAAATCTGGCTTAATTATAATTAAAATCATCGCTCAGCAATAGTATCGCAATTACATATTTTCTTGATATTTCACAGGCTTTGTCTGTGGGTTGCCCTGTGATGGCCTTGCAACCTTTTCAGGGTGTACCTAGCCTCTTGCCCAATGACTGCTGGAGATAGGCACAAGCCCCCCACAACCCTGCATGGCTAAGCGGATATAGACGATGGATGGATGAATTAGTAATGTATAATAACCTGACTCTGCAGGTCAATCTTATGCTGCCTGTTCTCTGTTTCTTTCTTCTACACTGGCATGGAATTTTTTTCTTGATTTTGGACAATTTGAGACAGAAAAAACATGAGGATTACTACCAACCAAACACACACACACACACATCCACACACACACACACACACACACACGCACATCTATATATACACTCACCGGCCACTTTATTTGGTACACCTGTCCAAGTGCTTGTTAACGCAAATTTTAAATCAGCCAATCACATGGCAGCAACTCAGTGCAGTTAGGCATGTAGACATGGTCAAGACGATCTGCTGCAGTTCAAACCGAGCATCAGAATGGGGAAGAAAGGTGATTTAAGTGACTTTGAATGTGGCATGTTTGTTGGTGCCAGACGGGCTGGTCTGAGTATTTGAGAAACTGCTGATCTACTGGGATTTTCACACACTACCATCTCTAGGGTTTACTGAGAATGGTCTTAAAAAGAAAAAATATCCAGTGAGCGGCAGCTCTGTGGGCGCAAATGCCTTGTTGATGCCAGAGGTCAGAGGAAAATGGCCAGACTGGTTTGAGCTGATAGAAAGGCAACAATAACTCAAATAACCACGCGTTACAACCAAGGCATGCAGAAGAGCATCTCTGAACGCACAACAAGTCGAACCTTGAGGAGGATGGGCTATAGCAGCAGAAGACCACACCGGGTGCCACTCCTGTCAGCTAAGAACAGGAAACTGAGGCTACAATTCGCACAAGCTCACCAAAATTGGACAATAGAAGATTGGAAAAGCGTTGCCTGGTCTGATGAGTCTTGATTTCTGCTGCGACATTCGGATGGTAGAGTCAGAATTTGGCGTCAACAACATGAAAGCATGGATCCATCCTGCCTTGTATCAACAGTTCAGGCTGGTGGTGGTGGTGTAATATTGTGGGGGATATTTTCTTGGCACACTTTGGGCCCCTAAGTACCAATTGAACATCGTGTCAACGCCACAGCCTACCTGAGTATTGTTGCTGACCATGTCCATCCCTTTATGACCACAGTGTACCCATCTTCTTATGGTTACTTCCAGCAGGATAACGCGCCATGTCATAAAGCACGAATCATCTCAGACTGGTTTCTTGAACATGACAATGAGTTCAATGTACTCAAATGGGCTCCACAGTCACCAGATCTCAATCTAATAGAGCACCTTTGGGATGTGGTGGAACGGGAGATTCACATCATGGATGTGCAGCCGACAAATCTGCAGCATCTGTGTGATGCTATCATGTCATTATGGACCAAACTCTCTGAGGAATGTTTCCAGTACCTTGTTGAATCTATGGCACGAAGGATTAAAGCAGTTCTGAAGGCAAAAGGGGATCCAACCTGGTACTAGCAAGGTGTACCTAATAAAGTCGCCAGTGAGTGTATATGTATATATATATATATATATATATATATATATATATATATATATATATATATATATATATATATATATATATATATATATTTAAATTTATATTTATATAGTTAAATACAGTACAGACCAAAAGTTTCGACACACCTTCTCATTCAAAGAGTTGTCTTTATTTTCAAGACTATGGATATTGTAGCTTCACACTGAAGGCATCAAAACTGTGAATTAACCCATGTGGAATTATATACTGAACAAAAAAGTGTGAAACGACTGAACATATGTCTTATATTCTAGGTTCCTCAAAGTAGCCACCTTTTGCTTTGATTACTGCTACGCACACTCTTGGCATTCTGTCGATGAGCTTCAAGAGGTAGTCACCTGAAATGGTTTTCACTTCACAGGTGTGCCCTGTCAGGTTTAATAAGTGGGATTTCAAGCCTTATAAATGGGGTTGGGACCATCAGTTGTGTTGTGCAGGAGGTGGAAACAGTACACTGCTGATAGTCCTACTGAATAGACTGTTAGAATTTGTATTATGGCAAGAAAAAAGCAGCTAAGTAAAGAAAAACGAGTGGCCATCATTACTTTAAGAAATGAAGGTCAGTCAGTCCAAACAATTGGGAAAACATTGAAAGTGTCCTCAAGTGCAGTCGCAAATACCATCAAGCGCCAAAATTCAATAGATTAAAAAATAATCTAAAAGAAGGAAATCAGGAAAATCTCATAAAAACAAACACAACTCAGACTAAAAAGAAAAATAAAACAATTAAATGTGGCCTACTGAACATAAGATCTCTCTCTTCAAAGACATTGCTAGTTAGTGACCTGATTTCTGACAATCAGATTGATTTATTTTGCCTCACAGAAACCTGGCTGCAGCAAGAGGATTATGTTACTATAATGAGTCAACTCCTACTAATTATTTAAATTTTTCACATTCCTCGAAATACTGGGCGAGGAGGAGGAGTAGCAACTATCTTTCAGTCCGATTTATTGATTAGTCCCAGACCAATCAATAGCTACAACTCTTTTGAATATTTAATCCTTAGTTTTCCTCATCCAAATTGGAAAGAACTAAACCCTTCTATTTGGTGTTTTTGTCCCGTCCACCAGGCCCTTACTCTCAATTTTTAGATCAGTTTTCAGACCTTTTATCTGATTTAGTTTTTAAATACAGATAAAGATATTATATGGGGGATTTTAACATTCCAGTTGACACTGAAAGTGATAGCTTAAATATAGCCTTTAATGCTATCTTAGACTCAATTGGCTTTGCTCAAAACATTAACAAACATACCCACGTTTGTCTTCATTCTCTGGAACTTGTGCTGACATATGGTATTGAGTGTAAAGACATAACAATATTTTCTCATAACCCTGTCCTGTCTGACTTTTTCTTAATAACCTTTGAGTTTAATTTAACCTAGTACTCCACACCTGAGAGAAAATTTCATTACAGTAGATCATTATCAGACGATGCTGTAACAACCTTTAAAGAATCTATTCCACTTTTAATCTCCTCATTATCACTGAAAAGCACAGTGGAGGGCAATAATTCTGTTTCTGCCCCTTCACAAATTGATTCTCTTGTTCATAGTGTTACTTCATTGCGTGGTGCATTAGACAATGCAGCCCCCTTGAAAAAGAAGGTAATTATTCATAGGAGGCAGGGTCCTTGGTTTGATTTAGATCTGCGTACTTTAAAGCACAATGTTAGAAAATTGGAGAGAAAATGGCGCTCTACCAACTAGAGGATTCCTACTTAATCTGGAAAAATAGCCTACTGTTGTATAAAAAGACACTTCGCCAAGCCAGAACAGCTCATTTCTCATCATTAATAGAAGAGAACAAGAATAATCCTAGGTTTCTCTTTAGTACAGTTGCTAAACTTACACAGAGTCATAGCTCTGTTCAGTCATCCATTCCCTTAGCTCTTAGCAGTCATGACTTTATGGGATTCTTCTTAAATAAAATTGATTCTATTAAAAAAAAAATCTTTGACATACTCCCGAAGATGTATACTTTCATCCTCAGCAAGTGAGACAACATTGGAAATAACTGTAGAACCTGATCTGTGTTTGGAATGTTTTGATCCTGTGGAGCTTCCTGAGTTATTCAAAATATAGCTTCATCTAAACCTTCAACTTGTATGTTAGACCCAATCCCAAACCCAAAATTATTTAAAGGAAGTTTTTCCCACTGATTACCAGCCCATTTTAGATAGGATTAATCTATCTTTAGTAAATGGATATGTACCACAGGCTTTTAAGGTAGCTGTAATTAAACCTTTACTTAAGAAACCCTTCGCTTGATCAAGATGGCTTGAAAAATTACAGACCTATATCCAATCTTCCATTCTTATCTAAATTCTTGAGAAAATAGTTGCTATTAAATGTGTGAGCATTTACACAGCAATGACCTGTTTGAAGAGTTTCAGTCAGGGTTCAGAGCTCATCATAGCACTGAAAAAGCTCTGCTGAAAGTCACTAATGATATTCCTTATGGCCTCAGATAATGGACTTTTTGTCTGTACTGGTTCTGTTAGATCTCAGTGCTGCATTTGATACAATCACCATAACATTCTCTTAAAAAGGCTGGAATATGCTGTAGGGATCAGGGGAACAGCGCTAGGCTGGTTTTTAAATCTTATCTTTCTGACAGATTCCAGTTTGTTCCATGTAAATGATAAATCATCTTTAAACTCCAGGGTTAAATTATGGAGTACCACAGGGTTCAGTACTTGGGCCAATTCTCTTTAACTATATTATGCTTCCAATAGGTCAAAATTATCAGGCAGCATAGGATAAATTTTCACTGTTACACTGATGATACTCAGCTTTACTTATCCATAAATCCTGATGAACCCAACCAGTTAGATAGACTACAAGCATGTCTTGAAGATATAAAAACTTGGATGACTTACATTTTTTTGATTCTAAATTCAGACAAGACAGAAGTTGTCGTCTTTGGACCGGAGTCTTTAAAAAAGAAACTGCTTAGTCAATCACTTAACCTGGATGGCATTAATTTGACCTCCGGTAATAAAGTAAAAAACCTTGGTGTTACTTTTGACCAGGACATGTCATTTAAATCCCATATTAAACAGGTTTCTAGGATTTCCTTCTTTCACCTCTGGAACATTGCCAAAAGTAGAAATATCCTATCCAGGAGTGATGCTGAAAAACTAGTCCATGCATTTTTTACTTCAAGGCTGGACTATTGTAATTCTTTACTATCAGGATGTCCACAAAATGCAGTTAAAAGCCTTCAGTTGATTCAAAATGCTGCAGCAAGAGTTCTGATTAAAATTAAAACGAGAGATCATATTTCTCCTATTTTAGCTTCCCTTCATTGGCTCCCTGTTAAATCCAGAATAGAATTTAAAATTCTCCTCCTCACATATAAAGCCCTTAATGATCTAGCTCCATCATACATCAGAGATCTGATTGTTCCATATGTTCCTAACAGGGCACTTCGCTCTCAGACTGCAGGTTTACTGGTGGTTCCTAGAGTCTCTAGAAGTAGAATGGGAGCCTTCCTCCCTCCCTGTTGGATGGAGTAAGGGGGAGTCAGGTTTAGCCTAAACTGGCTCAGTTATGGTTGAGGTGCAAACATACCCTCCATTTCTGCTACCTGTATGACCCCTTCTCTTTTCCTCGTACTCGTACTCGTACTCGTACTCGTACTCGTCGTCTTCCGCTTATCCGGAACCGGGTCGCGGGGGCAGCAGACTCAGCAGAGACGCCCAGACGTCCCTCTCCCCAGACACCTCCTCCCAGCTCCTCCGGGGGAGCCCAAGGCGTTCCCAGGCCAGCCGAGAGACATAGTCCCTCCAGCGTATCCTGGGCCGTCCCCTGGGCCTCCTCCCGGTGGGACGTGCCTGGAACACCTCCCGAGGAAGGCGTCCAGGAGGCATCCGGTATAGATGCCCGAGCCACCTCAACTGGCTCCTCTCGATGTGGAGGAGCAGTGGCTCTACTCCGAGCCCCTCCCGAATGGCTGAGCTCCTCACCCTATCTTTAAGGGAGTGCCCGGCCACCCTACGGAGGAAGCTCATTTCAGCCGCTTGTATCCGGGATCTCGTTCTTTCGGTCATGACCCAAAGTTCATGGCCATAGGTGAGGGTAGGAACGTAGACCGACCGGTAAATTGAGAGCTTCGCTTTTCGGCTCAGCTCTCTCTTCACCACAACGGACCGGCAAAGCGCCCCCATTACTGCGGCAGCCGCACCGATCCGTCTGTCGATCTCCCGCTCCATTCTTCCCTCACTCGTGAACGAGACCCCGAGATACTTGAACTCCTCCACTTGAGGCAGGAACTCCCCTCCAACCTGAAGAGGACAAGCCACCCTTTTCCGGTTGAGTACCATGGCCTCTGACTTGGAGGAGGTGATCTTCATCCCAGCCGCTTCACACTCGGCTGCGAACCGCCCCAGCGCATGCTGTAGGTCTTGGCTAGAGGGGGCCAGCAGGACCACGTCATCTGCAAAAAGAAGAGACGAAATCCACTGGTCCCCAAACCAGACCCCTCCGGCCCTTGGCTGCGTCTAGAAATCCTGTCCATAAAAGTTATGAACAGGACCGGTGACAAAGGGCAGCCCTGCCGGAGTCCAAACATGCACCGGGAACAGATCCGACTTAGTGCCGGCAATGCGGACCAACTCCTGCTCCGCTCGTACAGGGACCGAATGGCCCCTAATAAAGGGCCCCCGATTCCATACTCCTGGAGCACCCCCCACAAGGCATCACGAGGGACACAGTCAAATGCCTTCTCCAGGTCCACAAACTCATGTGAACCGGTTGGGGAAACTCCCATGAGCCCTCGAGTACCCTGTAGAGGGTATAGAGCTGGTCCAGTGTTCCACGGCCGGGACGAAAACCACACTGCTCCTCCTGAAGCCGAGGTTCGACTATCGGCCGGACTCTCCTCTCCAATACCCTGGCGTAGGCCTTACTTGGGAGGCTAAGGAGTGTGATCCCCCTGTAGTTGGAACACACCCTCCGGTCCCCCTTCTTATGAAGGGGGACCACCACCCCGGTCCGCCAGTCCAGAGGCACTGTCCCCGACCGCCATGCAATGTTGAAGAGGCGTGTCAACCATGACAGCCCCACAACATCCAGAGATTTGAGGTACTCAGGGCGGATCTCATCCACCCCCGAAGCCTTGCCACTGCGGAGCTTTTTAACCACCTCGGTGACTTCAGCCTGGGTGATGAAAGAGTCCAACCCAGAGTCACCAGCCTCTGTTTCCACCAGGGAATGTGTGATGGCAGGATTGAGGAGATCCTCGAAGTACTCCTTCCACCGCCCGATAATGTCCCCAGTCGAGGTCAGCAGCCTCCCACCCCCACTATAAACAGTGTTGGCGAAGCACTGCTTCTCCCTCCTGAGGCGTCGGACGGTTTGCCAGAATGGCTTCGAGGCCAACCGGTAGTCCTTCTCCATGGCCTCACCGAACTCCTCCCAGGCCCGAGTTTTTGCCTCTGCCACAGCCCGGGCCGCAGCACGCTTGGCCTCACGGTACCCGTCAGGCGCCTCAGGAGTCCCACAAGCCAACCACAGCCGATAGGACTCCTTCTTCAGCTTGACAGCATCCCTTACTGCTGGTGTCCACCACCGGGTTCTGGGATTGCCGCCGCGACAGGCACCGCAGACCTTACGGCCGCAGCTACGGGCAGCAGCCTCGACAATAGATGTGGAAAACATGGTCCACTCGGACTCTATGTCTCCAACATCCCCCGGAATCTGGCCAAAGCTCTCCCGGAGGTGGAAGTTGAATACATCCTTGGCCGAGGGCTCCACCAGGCATTCCCAGCAGACCCTCACTATGCGCTTGGGCCTGCCAAGTCTGTCCGGCTTTCTCCTCCTCCACCGGATCCAACTCACCACCTGGTGGTGATTAGTGGACAGCTCAGCCCCTCTCTTCACCCGAGTGTCCAAAACATGCGGCCGAAGGTCTGATGATACAACAACAAAGTCGATCATTGACCTCCTGCCTAGGGTGTCCTGGTGCCAAGTGCACTGATGGACACCCTTATGCTTGAACATGTTGTTCATTATGGACAATCCGTGACTAGCACAGAAGTCCAATAACAAAACACCACTCGGATTCAGATCGGGGAGGCCATTCCTCCCGATCACTGCCTCTCCAGGTGTCACCGTCGTTTCCCACGTGGCGTTGAAGTCCCCCAGCAGAATAATGGAGTCCCGGGAGGGGCACTATCCAGCACCCCGACAGGGACACCAAGAAGGCCGGTACTCCGCACTACCCCGCTCGGCCCGTAGGCCGAAACGACAGTCAGAGACCTATCCCGACCCAAAGGCACAGGGATGCGACCCTCTCATCCACCGGGGTAAACCCCAACACAAGACGGCTGAGCTGGGGGGCAACAAGCAAACCCACCCCAGCCCGCCGCCTCTCCCCGTGGGCCACTCCAGAGTAGAAGAGACTCCAGCCCCTCTCAAGGAGATGGGTTCCAGAGCCCACGCTGTGCGTGGAGGCGAGCCCGACTATTTCTAGTCGATATCTCTCGACCTCCCGCACAAGCTCAGGCTCCTTCCCCCCCAGCGAGGTAACATTCCACGTCCCTAGAGCCAGCCTAAGCATCCGGGGATCGGGCCGCTGAGGTCTCCACCTTCGTCCGCCACCCAATCCTCTTTGCACCGGTCCCTCACGGTTCCCCCTGCAGGTGGTGGGCCCACTGGGGGATGGCCTCGCGTCTCTCGTTCGGGCTTGGCCCGGCCGGGTCCCGCGAGGAGCAACCCGGCCACCAGGCGCTCTCCGATGAGTCCCGACCCCAGGCCTGGCTCCAGGGTGGGACCCCCTGACGTCACGTGCCTCGATATACTTGTCCTCATGAAGGATTCTTGAACCGCTCTTTGTCTGACCCATCACCTAGAGCCTGTTTGCCATGGGAGACCCTACCAGGGGCATTTAAGCCCCAGACATCATAGCCTCTAGGATCATTTGAATACTCAAACCCCTCCACCACGTTAAGGTGGCGGTTCAAGGAGGGGCCCTTCTCTTTTCCAATGGTTATAATCAGTCTGACAGAGAGAGGTATCCCAATCCTTGTGATTTTTAATATAACAATGACCATCAGTGGGACCCTTTGTGGGGTGCCTTGAAACGACATTGTTGAAAATAAGCGCTGTTTAACTAAATAATCTGAACTGAAACTTTCTGTGTAGTTATGCTGCTATAGGCTTAGGCTGCTGGAGGACATAATGACCACCTTCACCCTCTTCGCTACATTCTCACACTACTCTACAATTTAGCATTATTTGCTGTTATTTCAACTTTTAACTTTGTTCTCTCTTTTCTCTTCCTAGATGCTACACCTGGCCTGACTCTGTGTCTACCTGTGACACCTTTCTGGAGAGGGGCATCGTCCAAGCTTCTGCTGGCAACAACTTAATGCTCACCCTCTACCGATGATCCACATGGCCCTGTCTTTTAGTGTTTAACCCTTTCTCTCTCCTAGACATGGCGATTGACTGAGCTTTTACTGTAACTAATTATATGTGTTTTCTTTCAGACTCTAACCTTTAAAACTGGCTCAGAGTTTATATGTTCTTTCTTTCTAGGTGAAACGACTAAAGGAGCTACATCCATTAACATTTACTTTTCCTTCCCACAGAAAGTACTCCTGGATCAGTGCTTCTTTGTTCTCTTTGTGTCTCTGCTCTGTTCTCTCTAACCCCCAGTCGGTCGTGGCAGATGGCCGCTCACACTGAGCCTGGTTCTGCTGGAGGTTTCTTCCTGTTAAAAGGGAGTTTTTCCTCTCCACTGTTGCTACATGCATGCTCAGTATGAGGGATTGCTGCAAAGTCAACGCCAGTGACTGTCCACTGTGTCTACATGCTCATCCGGGAGGAGGGAATGCTGCAAGTCACTGACTGGATGCAATCTGCTGGGTTTCCTTAGACAGAAAAACTTTTTGTCCAATTTGAATAAATAACTAACTCTGACTGCACTGTTCAATGGTTAGGACTAATTGAAATGTATGTACCTGACTTTTGTGAAGTGCCTTGAGACAACATGTGTTGTGAATTGGCGCTATATAAATAAAACTGAATTGAATTGAATTGAATTTTTCAACAGGACAATGACCCCAAACACACCTCCAGGCTCTGTAAGGGCTATTTGACCAAGAAGGAGAGTGATGGGGTGCTGCGCCAGATGACCTGGCCTCCACAGTCACCAGACCTGAACCCAATCGAGATGGTTTGGGGTGAGCTGAACCGCAGAGTGAAGGCAAAATGGCCAACAAGTGCTAAGCATCTCTGGGAACTCCTTCACGACTGTTGGAAAACCATTTCAGGGACTACCTCTTGAAGCTCATCAATAGAATGACAAGCGTGTGCGGAGTAGTAATCAAACCAAAAAGTTGGCTACTTTGAGGAACCTAGAATATAAGACATATTTTCAGTTGTTTCACACTTTTTTGTTCAGTATATAATTCCACATGTGTTAATTCATAGTTTTGATGCCTTCAGTGTGACGCTACAATATTCAAACTCGTGAAAATAAAGACAACTCTTTGAATGAGAAGGTGTGTCCAAACCTTTGGTCTGTACTGTATATATACACAATATGCCAAACCTTGAAGCAGAGGGCTGCAATGACAACAGAACAGAATGGGTGTCACTCCTGTCAGCTTAGAACATGAAACTGGGGTTACATTTCCACAGGCGGAGTCGCGCATATACAAACACAAAAAATGTTGCCTGGTCGAACTACTCTCAATTTCAACTGCAACGTTCAGATGGTGGGGTTAGCATTTGTTGTAAAATAATTTCAATCATGCCATGTATCAATAGTCTAACTGCGTGGAAGGCATTTGCTTTGTACACTTTAAGCACCTTAATATCACGTGAACAGTAAACAAATGTCACAGTCTTGAGTGTTGTTGCTGACATTGTTCATCACTTTATGACCACAGTGCATCCATCTAGTGATGGCTACTCACTCACTGTACTCCAATGGTCTCCACACTCACCAGATCTCAATTCAATAGATTACCATTGGGATGTGGTGTAATGGAAGATTTCCATCATAGATATGAGGTGAAGTAAATGCTTGAAGTTATAATGTCATCGAGGACCAAAATCTCTGACACCTTGTCGATTCCATGCCACACAAAATAAAGGCAGTCCTTTTGGTAAAAGAGTGGTCCAACCTAGTCCTAGTGAGGTGTACCTAATAAAATGTCCATGCTTCAAACTAGCCTTGACGGGTAGTACTGTGTCATTAAAAATTAATATTTAAATTAGTTAGTCAAGCACATGTCCTATCGTTTTGCATTCAGGTGTCCCCCAGAAAAATCTCAGTTTTTAAGGGCTAGAATGTCATGTTCCACGCTTGGGATGCTTTACCCCTTGAAAATATTAGGGCTGAGAATGATGGTTAAGGGATGAATAGAGATCTATATATAAACTTTTTTTAAATAAATTTTAAAAAAAAACAAATTCGCTCATAATTTTAATTTGAAGCAATTTTATACTTTAAAGACATTCTGGAGACATATAGAGTTATTTACAGCATACATCCGGCATACATTTCCTGGTCTGTTTCTACCAACAACTACAAATCTGTCATGTGTTCTAATGATTCCTTGATCCTTCCTGAATCGGGCAGTCCTACTGAATACTCATAGTCATCTCGTCTACGCCTTTGTTAAATAGCACAATTAATCTCTTAGATTAAATACAGCATGCAGTCACATGTTAAAAATATGTATAGTAAGCTAACCTGGTTGGAGATTTTATTACCTTAATGTCGCGTAAATACTTTTCGTGATCTCAATGGAGGCTTTTCTACACAGGCAAACCTAAGGACCCCTTCTCGCCCAGAGTTTCAGCGTGACCTCTACTGCAGTTGAAAATACTTGAGAGCGGAGGTTGAATGCATTGATTTTTCTGACTATGTAGGTAATCTCTGTGGAAATATAGTGACTAATTGTCTTTTGGCAAGAGCCCCTTCATTTCTGTGCACAGCCATCGCAAGAAGGGCTTATGTGCTCCTTGCTGCTTGATTTCGGAGCAGGGGGGCTGTGTGTTGCTGGGGTAGAGTCCGTTTTAGCAGCACTGCATCAACATGGTGAGTATGACAGCGAGCATCTGGACGCAATCCTTTCACGCCTCTGCTGTGGTTCATTGATGGAATATCAAGTGGAATGCTTTCATTATATTGAGATATTTTCGGTGGCTTTGCCGTTTCGTTTATGTTAGCTGTCAGATACGCATAAGAAATAGTGTTATTTTTAGCGTAGCCTCTCAGCCCTAGCAGGTGTCTGTATCTGTTGCTGCATCACTTTGTTTTAGTTGTTATTAAGTTAAACGTTTCTTTAATATTTTTGGGTTTCATTATGGTGTTAAGGCGGGCTTAGTTTATTTTACTATGGCTGCACATTTATTCCACTTAAAGCAGCATATCATTAGAGGTCTTAGATAGCTTGCTAGCTACAATTAGCCAACATGGAAAGAGCTGCCTGCTATGATCAATTTTATGTCTATTCACGTTGATTGGACGAAATCTCTTTGGCTATTGAACAGAGCTCGAAATTTAGGATATGTTTATTAAAGCATCAGCAACAAAAACAACATGGTGGCAAAGATTTAGGCTGCCACTTAGGGTAAAGCTGGGTGGTAAAGGTGTGTTCATCTGACCTGCACAGTTTGACCTCAGAACGGTGTCAGGTAGACTGTCAGGATCATTTGACCCAACTTAGGTGTAATTTATATCTAAACCTGTCACAGTTATTTAAATTAAATAGCTTGCATAATTCTTGTTTACATGTATATAAACAAACTGAATGAAACAGGCATAGATACCATAATTTGCATTATTTACATGTTCACTTTTGAAATTTCTTATGATGGTTCTATGATATCGGTTGTTCCATTCTAAATACTTATTAACTTATATTAATGCTATTGAACACAAAATGTTTAATGGCATTAATATCAACAAGAGATATGCTATGGTATAGTTGCAAAAAAATCAAAAACAACAGTATGATTGTAGACCTGTTTTGCCTTCACCTCAAATGAAAAAGAAAGCTTATTGACTTGGAAGAATATTATTGCGTAAAATCAATAGAAATGTATAGTTAATACTATTAACACTTTTAAGGTTATAATTGCAAGGTTCCTACACAGATTCATTTAAATTTTTCCAGGTCTCAATAACAAGAGAAAAAAGGTAGAGAAAAAGATTTAAATTACCATACTTTTTTCCCTATCCCATTGTCTAACAGTAGTATACATCTATCCATCAGTTATCCCGTCCATCTATCTGTCATGATGTCATCTGTCCATCCATCCTTTATTCCATCCATCCATCTTCTTATGGTCTTTGACTTTTTCAGGTTTCATATGCAAAGCCTAACCATTTAGAATTATCTTCCATAAATTCACAGTCAAGTTTTGCGTTATACTTTAATATCAGCTCAGAAAAGGATTTTGAGACTGGAAGTATGATTCTGGAAAAGTATGGAATTTGACTTGAAAGCCCTATAATCAACAATCGTCATTTATGATCCCATGACTGTGACCACCTGTAACTATTTTTTAAATTCCCAAATGCATTAAACACTCATTTTCAAGTAATGACAAATGACAAGTAATCAACAAATGACATAGATTTTGTCATGACGCACTCTAGTTTATTGTTCAAAGCCTTTTAATTAAAAGTTGGCATTGGCAGTTTAAATTTCCAAACACAAAGCTTGTGTTTTCAATTTGTCATTACATTTGTTTATAAATTATACATTAATATAGGGCTGCCGCTAATAGTTATTATTTTATTATTGTTTGATTGATGTATCTACAAACTCACTGCATTTATTGCATGGCACAAACAGAATGTATTCAATGACTCTCAATACATTTAGGCACAAAGTAGCCTATAGATATAAAGCGCCATCTCCAACGGGACAAATTTAACTAAAATGAAACCTGGATCACTTGTGTATATAAAAGTAGAAGCCTGGATATTCACCATGTTGTGAATATCAAATATAATACAATCAAAGTGGGAAAAAACAAAAGTGCAGCAGATTTCTGTAATGAATGTAACACTGAAGGACAAAACAAATCTGTGTATTAAAGTCTAGAAAACCCAATATAAAATGTAATATTAGAGATGACATCATTTCCATGTAACATACATATGAACTGTTTGTATTTTTTAAAATAATTTGCTTAAACTGTTCATATATTATCTACACACATGAATGTGTTTACACACTCTTTCAAACAAGCAGAAGCTAAATTAATAGTGTAGGCTGCATATTAACACAGACAGTGTTCATCAGTCATATGCGGGCCCAAATTCTTGCCTAAACGTTTCCTCCAACATCTATTCAGTGGAACTTCCTGCAGACTGACAACATGTCTTAATTTGATTCAGCAGCTTAAAAACATATCAATAGGATCAGTTGCTCATGATTGTGTTGATCTTCTGTGTAAACAAAGCATCCAAACCCACCTGTTTATTGTCATCAGACTTGATGTACTCCAAACCTGAGAAAATCTTCTTTTAGAACATACGGTTCATCGACCATGATTGGTCTAAAAGCACAGCTCATAATTTACCTTTCTTCATAACCCTGACAGGTTTTGTTTAACAATACATTTCTCACATGGGAAAGTCATTACAGACCATGGACCAATATGCACTTCTTTGTAAACAATCGCTGATTTGTATTGCAAATACTACTTGCTCTGACTAGATGTTGGTTGCAAAACAAAACTGTGTTTCATCAAAGTGAAAACATGAACAGGGTTATCTGCTGCAGATGAATTTGATTGATCAAAGTCGTTGACCTCAAAGAAACTTAACTCCATAGGAAAAGCGTAAAACAAGCAAAGTTAGGACTGTTTTGTTTTTTTGGTGTTTTTTGTGTGAATTACAAAATTCCTTGTAAATTTAAAAAGCTTCCAATCCATCTGTTTTCAGCCATTTTATGCTAATACCCACAAATAAACTTCAATGCAATCTATTTCCTGAGGAAGTATTCATTGTATGAATGTGTTTACAGGGCACCGTGCTTGGCATTCATTTTAGTACCCTTAAATTTGTTAGCTATAGTAAAAGTCTTTGCTGTATTTGACTAGATGTGGGGTAGATATAATTTCATGTATTACAGAATTTGACAGGAGTCTGGTCAGCAGCAGTTAGTAGCTTTCTTCATTTGAGTCCTGAGATTTGGTGAGTATCTGTAAACCCAGGTGTAGTTGAGCTGAATGACAGTGGGGAGCCGTCCGTCAATACATGTTTTACAGCTACAAAGTTAGTTTCATCAGTAAAATAGCGCCAAGGTATCTGAGCACCTATAGATGGTGGTTATCACTGCAGCTCCAACAACCCCACCCCCTACAGATTTCATTTGGTTGTCGTGTGGAGGGGGTCAAGCGGACTGGCCAAGATAAGGGAGTACATGCTGGGTCAATTTCCCCTAGGCCTGAGATGCTTGCAGGTCCCCACAGAGAATGGTCAGCAACCGCCTGAGGAAGACTGTGTGCTTTTGACCTATATAGCATGACCATTACTCTGATGAAGAAATGTCTCGAGTCAGACAGGTTGTGTTTGGTCACGCGTCAAGTATGAGTGAGTATAACTGCCACATAAATGGCTCCCATCCTCTCCTGCAGTATTTTTTAAGATGTGTTGACTCCATCGTTTGGAGCTTACCCCTTGCTGGGTGACACTGGGGTTTCTTTGACCATTCCAAAATTTTGTTTGAGTAAATATATCTCACACTTTCATATCCTTATAGTCTCTTTCTCTGTAGCGCTGCTTGACTCTGGTATTATTCTAAACCATACCTCAGAGTATTCAGTGCATTGGTTTTCATTGTGCCTGTTATATTTGTTATTCAGTCCTACCTCAGAGCCAAATTTGTAATGGTGTGTTTGACATGTTTATTTTACTGTATATTGATATGCAGCTAAAGGGCTACCTAAACACTACAATAAATAAAACAGAAACACAAAAAAAGTAACAATGATTCTTAATATTCCCTCTGAGATGGAGATTAAGCACACATCTCATTCTGAAACCCAGCCTTTGGGGTTAATTCTTTGGAGGAAGTCTGAATGAGTCGAAATAAATGTGTTTGTTTAAAATTATTGACACTGTAATCAACATGTGAAGAAAACACAGAGGCAACAGGATTTTTCAGATATTGGGTTTCTAAGTGTAGTTTCACTGGCTCCAGCTCAAGCATTGTGCCCATAGGTCTCCCCCTGGAGAGGGAAAACATATTATCACAGATTAATTGGCCTTTTTGCTGAAGTGTGTGCAGGAAAAGATATAAATGATTTCCACTGATTGCCAAAGAGAAACCCACCTACAGATCTGAGCCTCCAGTGAGTGGATAAAAGCACAGCTTGATGGGAATGATTCTGGCCTCTTAAATCTAAGTGAATATTGATCTGAGGGTTCTGGGTTTAGATTGAGCCCCTTTTGTTGTCAAATCTTTGGGTAACAGCCCTAAAAGCTCTGTCTGGCCGAGAGACAGGAAAAAAATGTCCTGTACAATGTTTTGATGGAAAAAAATTACTGAGACTTAAATTTACTGAAGATGCAGCACTTGTGCATTATAAGATGTGCAGTGGTAAACCATGTTTGAAGGATCTTCTCCTGTCTTCCTGGCATCTTAGTTATTCTATTTTGTTAAGTCTGAGTTTGTTAGTACGTATACCTGCATTTTGGAAAGTTTCTATTAACATGGTTTTGTTAACGGTTACTGTTTCAGACCTAGTCGTCTTCCTGCCATGAGCAATAGCTTAGTGAGTTTGAGCTTGATAGATGAGCAATTTTTTTTTTCATTTGGACGCATTATTCCTTGGTGTGTAAAATGCTGGGTATATGATATTCAGCATAAATCTAAAAAATAACACAGCACTTGAGCACCTAATCCGACCTGGTGTTTAAGAAACTATAGTCGCAGTTAGTAGGTCTCACCACGGCCTTATACAACTTAATGTATTAAAGAACCAACTTATTTTGTTGTAGAACAGCAGAATAATGCTTGATATAGATTTGCAAATGAACCAAAGCTAGGTCATTTTAGTACCTTTATCATCAAACTGTAAACCTGGGGTTCCCACTTGTTTAGAGCACTGAATAGTTTTGACATACTCTTGAATGTCTTCAACCTTCTGTCCAGACCTGTTGGTTTTAATTGCTGGCTCAATAAAGAGAAATATGGAAAATGACACATCGATAGTATGTCTTACAAAAAAATTCTATGGCATAAGATCTCATGATATTAAAACTCATTAAAGTGAAGGCTGTCTTTTGAAGCACTATCCAGGTGCTACAAGCATGTGGCTTTCCTGTTGAAATAGGTGCTGGCCAGTGTTAGCCCTTCATATATGTTTGGTATATCACCCTGTCTATATTTGAGACTCTTATTCTGAAGTAAAGGAAGTAGCTCTTGATTTGCTCGTTATGCATTGTGGAACAATAAAGACTGCTCGTTGCTATGGGTGATTGCAGTCATTTACACTGAGTACTGAAGACGTCTGTTGATAGAAAATAAAACTCTGTGATGACAGAGCGAAAGACAAGATATAAATTATTTAGAGGCACTGCAAGAAAATATTGTGGTTCACTGCAGTTGTGAGCTTCCTATTGGTGCTATACTAAAAGGCAATTTTCTGTTGTTTTTTTAAGGATTTTTGACCAGTTCAGCGTCTAAAATCATTTGATCAAATCTTAACTGGACTGTATTTCTCATCTTATGAGCGCAATACATTGCCAAGCCAACTTTATCCATAAAGCACTTTAAAAACAGCAGGCACTGAACAAAGTGAACAAACTGAACACAAGGATGAATAAAACAGAAGAATGAATGATACACTTTGTGCTCTCATTTTGAATTATACACATCATTTTCCATAATCATCAGTTTTACAGAAAATTATGCAGTTGTCATGTAGACTGGTTAAGGTTGCCTGTATCACATCAGGGTTAAAAAAAGCTAAGACTGCTTGAAAAATAACAGTTAAGTCAGAAATATTGGTTTCATAACAACTACCATTAAAAACAGTTTCATTACTTTTTTTATTATTCCTATGTAAAATGGGTAAAAACCATATCACAAGGCTTAAAGCAAATTAATTTTATTGAAGTCTTTAGTTTGGCCAAATTAGTGATTACCTGCTACAGATCTACAGATTCTTCTTTAATGACAGGTTGAAAATATCAGCCAAATTTCAATAATTTCTTTTCCTCTTGTTATTACTGATGCAAGAATGATAAAGAGGTATTGTACAGATGACCCCGCTTTTATAGACTGTGAATTAGCCTATGGGATGTAAATTTGGGGGGGAAAACAGGGGATGGATGATGTTTTAACAAACAGTGTAGTTTTTTATTTTTTATTTTTGTGGTTTTGGTTTAAGTTTTTTGGTTGTTGTTTTCAAGTCCATAGTGTGCTAAAAGTATCTCTAAAAATGACAGAACGCGTGAAAGAGTTAAAGAGCTTTTAAAAGTTCTGCATTTTCATTAAGAATATAGTTTATGTTTGCTGTTGCAATTTTAATTAATTTGAATTAATAACTATAATTTTCTCTATTTTTCTCAGGCTTTGTTCGGTGTGCAGCTGGTGATCACCATGGTTATGGCCAGTGTGATTCAGAAAATTTTACCTCATTATTCCTTCGCAAGATGGCTATTGTGCAGTGGCAGGTAATATATAAGCATTTAAACAAGGCCCGAACTATTTTAACAAGTGTTTAACCGATCTCACTTTAAGTTAAAAGCTTTACCCATTTAAAATTTATTTAATAATAACAATAGCAAAAACCCACCACTCAAACAGCTAATGTGTCTTTATGTCCAACAGCTTTTTGTAAAAATTAGAGAAACATGTATTACATGCTTTGTATTATTTGCAGCATGGTTACTTAACTGTCAATTGGTATGCATTGCAAGCTATGTTATCAGGCAAAAGCTAGCTTACATTTACACAAACGATTCAACCACAAAGTGTCTAAGTACACACATAGTTTAAATCATGGTTTTAACATGGTTTAAATCTTCCATGAAGAAGCAATAAAAGTTCAATTTGTGCCTCTCAGAGTGTTGTGTCCACTAAAAGAAAAAACATCTTGCTCCTATTGATACTATATGGGGCACTGAACTGTTAGTTGAAAATTACTAACCCTTGAGGACAGTGTTTTAACATTAATAGTCATCCTAACTAATTAAATAGTATTACTGATGTTTTCATCATCAACCCTTTGCGGTTTTAGACTATAGTTTTCAGTAGGATTTAAACATTGCTGTGAGGATGGATTTTAAGGTAATAGGATATTTAACAGTGGGAGAAATCTATAAAAAGCACGATTGTAAAACACAATTGTCATTTACTAGAGTTTTCTTAAATTCAAACTGTACTCCAGAATCATATTTATCTATTCTTTTTACATAGTTGGAGTAAATTTCGCGTCAGTCTGTTGTTTCACCTGCATCAAATTATCTGCTTTGTTTTGTAGCTTTTTGTTTCTTTACTCCTGTATTTTACTGTTTGATTAAAACGTTCGTTCCTGTTTTTTTCACAGTCTGCGGTGGTATCAGCACCCCACGGAAGATGAGTTGAGGAACTTGGCTGGGAAACAAAAGGGACAGAAAAAGAAAGACAGGTAAGATGACTTATTTGGGAATTTGGGGAATGCAAAGACACAAAGGAAGCACAAAAAATATTCAGTTTTTGAGGATGCAGACATTTAAGATAGATAAACCAGAGGTATATCAAGAAAAAGATGGTAATGGTTTGCTTTTAAGAGCTGTTTGAAGTCAGATGGAAAGCTATTTTTGTTGTGTTGTCTCTTTATGGCACTTTATTAGAATTCAGAGTAATGCGTCTTAAAATCTGTCCTGTTTGTTGGAGCTTGGAAAGCAGATCCTGTTTTTGAGGAGAGGATATGGTTTTAATCTATTTTGAGAGATGACAGTTTAAAATGCTTCAGTTGTCCAAAAAGCAATATATCTTCAAAATGGTCAAATGTCAGACTTTTATACTGGATTTTCCTTTAAGATTATTTTGCAACTCATAGTTTTTTAATGTATTTATGATGCAGGCAATGTTTACACCATATGTCAAACATGTAACTTTAGCTGTTTTTGCTTGGTACTCCCCGTTAAAGGTTAATGTAAACAAGGTACGTCTTCAAGTCAATCCTTACCATACCACATGGTATATCTGAACTTGAGACAGTTTTTGTAGTCCTTTCTCTGACCCTGTGTGAAGCAGGTCAAGCCTATCCAGCACCACATGCTCAATAATTCCCTGAAGAAAAAGATGAACCACTGTCCTTTTCAACTCGTTCCATGCAACTCCATTCTCTTTGTTAACGGAGCGACTCCATCAGTCAGGGGTGGAGCTAATCCTCTTTTTTTGTCAGCTGTCTTATAGATGAAATCTGTCCAGGACATGTTTGGCGCTAGAGTCTTACGGTGGCATTGTATTTCTGAATCCAGGACATACACAGCAGTTCTCTATTCTCCGGCTGTTAGTGTTGCCCTCCCCCTGTTAACATAAGAGAGGCCGCTAGTATTTGTGACGAAGGACTGTTCAACTTTCAACCAACTTTTTGCTATAGCTTTGTTCAAGATTACAAAAAGCCACCAGCCAATACATTTGAAGAAATTTTGATTCATGAATTCAAAAGTTGAAGCAGATCTCTGGCTTGGATACCAAAACCACAACTGCTATTTTAGAAGCAATATTTCTGAGGAAAGGTTTGAATTCTGAAATAAAAGTTGCTCTGAAAATTTAAAGAGGCATAGTATTGCTCCCTACATGTATTGAAAAGGCCAAGAAATATATTATCAAAGCCTATGTTGTAGTAAATTTGGTCAGACAGTAAAAGTTTTGTTGACTGCCTGCCCTAATGGAGGACAGTAGACTTTATCACACAAGTCAACCACTCGAGCTTGCCATTATCTGCATTATTGTGTGGTTATATAATGAAAATAGCCTCCATTGATCATAATGGATAACTGCCCCCAAATTCACACTAAGGGTGGGCGATGTGGGCGTAAAATTATTTCACGATATTCTGTGGTATTTATTGTAATAACAATAAAAGTGAGAATCAAATTGTATTTGCCACTTTAGTCATTTTTTTAGGCAATAATAAAATGCTGCCCACAAAAAACATACCCATTTTAAAATTAGCATCTTCAGGACACCAATGGCACAAAAAATGTGATTTCTTATTTCTAAACTGTAGACAGTAACTGCATTTAATCATATTTACACATTTATTGATATTTAATGATACTCTCATGGAACCAACAACAGAGGTAATAGTAAAAAAGGCAATTTGGACAATACATATATTGCAAATATTGCAAAATGTTTAATAGAATTGTAAAAACAGCTAAAAAGTAACATCATGAAGCCGAACATTGTAATTACAGCTATAAAAGAACAAACTACCTCTATAAAAAAGGTGTCAGTTAAAAAAAACTGATAAATCATTAAAGAAAATCTTTTTGCTGATTCACACCTGCTTTATTACATATGTGTTTACATTGTTAGTTTTATTATTTCATTTCTAGCTGTCATCATCATCACCACCTCTCACTTTTTGTACTGTGAATCCAGTTTTACTCTATGTATTTTTACACAGCTTTAGGATTATCTATATTCCTCTGTGTTTGTTTGTTAAAACTGATTTTGTTTTTCCCTAAACCTTGATGCTTTGCTCCTGTATCTCCTTTCAGGAGGTACAATGGTCACATAGACAATAAACCACTAACGGTCCCAAAAGACATAGACCTGCAGCTGGAGACAAAATGCATCACAGAAGTCGACACATTAGGTATTTTTCCAAATATGTCCATGTCACATTTTATTCAATTGAATTTATTCTCTTTGAATTTATTATCTTCTCCTTCAGCATTGTACTACTTCCCTGAGTTCCAGTGGTTGGTGGATTTCACAGTAGCAGCTACTGCAGTTTATCTGATCACAGAGCTTTACTATAGCGTGGCTCAGCCCTCAGGAGAAATGAACATCAGTGTGGTCTGGTGCCTACTTGTACTCGCCTTTGTCATGTATCCTTACATCATGCTTTCTGTTCTCCTCCTTAGTTTTAATTGGAAATCCTTGTGATCTAGTGGCATTAGATGTTCTGCTAAATCCTGTGATTTGTTTCTAAAGTATAC
This sequence comes from Crenichthys baileyi, assembly GCA_036173005.1. Taxonomy (NCBI): domain Eukaryota; kingdom Metazoa; phylum Chordata; class Actinopteri; order Cyprinodontiformes; family Goodeidae; genus Crenichthys; species Crenichthys baileyi. The sequence continues at coordinate 166,770 of JAHHUM010000038.1, forward strand.
ACCATAAATACAGAAGGTTAACATGTTTTAGTCTTCTGTAAAGGATAGATCAAAGCTTTCCAGATTGTGTGCATGAAGATGAAGTGGTGAGAGGCAGTCTCATCATCGCCTTTATCCTTCTCAACCTATTTTGTGATGCTGAATGATGGTGAAATAACACATATTATCCTTGCCGGTGACCAAAGGGATTTCTCTTTCCAGTTCCAATGCCTGAACTTTGCTCATTTTGGTCAGATGGTGTCATTTACTGACTGTGTTGCAGATTTTTTCACAACCCAGTCATAAGCAGTCATTGCTTGTGGCTTGGTAAATGACCGGAACTGGTAGAGCGCTTTATCAAGTCCGATTACTCCAAAGCGCTTTACACTACAATCAGTCATCCACCCATTCATACTCACTTTCATACTGACAGAGGTAAGCTACATTGTAGCCACAGCTGCCCAGGGCAGACTGACAGAAGTGGGACTGCCATAGAATTGGTGCCATCGAGCATTTTTCTGACCACCATCGTAAGGCATGGTGGGTAAAGTGTCTTGGCCAAGGACAAATCAACTGAGATGGACGGAGCGGGGGTTCAAACCCGCAACACACTGGTTACAGGATTGACCCCTACTACCTGAGCCACATAGATGGCACTGCAGTGGTGGTGGAAAATGTCATGTGTGTACTTCTCATTTACTTAAACACAACATCCTCACAGTGAAATAGAGGTGGCAGCATCATACTGGAGGATGAAGGACATCAACCCTAAACCTAGAGACAGAGTTACAGTGAAATGGTTTAAATCAAACCATGTCCTTGACTTGTTACTTGACTTGTAATTACAAAAATATATATTTTTTAAATATTTCGTTTTTTCGGTGCATTTCCTTGACTTTTTTTCCTCTAGTAAAATCCTTTCTTCCCTTACGGCCCACTACTTCAAGCTGGAGGAAGGAGGCGAGCGCTCCCTCTGCATTACATTTGCTTTCTTTTTTTTTGTTAAAGCTATGGTCATTCTCATTGTCACTGAAAACTACCTGGAGTTTGGTCTGGAAACAGGTCAGTGCTCCACTATCCCTCTTACAAATCTCTTTGAAGTATACACAACCATTTATCACTTGTTGAGATAAGTCACTGTTCAACATTTCTTCACTCTTAGGTTTTGCAAACTTTTCTGACAGTGCTCAACAGTTTCTGGAGCATCAGGGCTTAGAGTCACAGTAAGTACATTTATTAGGTTTTTATGCTTTTTGTGCATCTAGTTGTGTTTGAAAAGGGTTCTAAAGAAAAAAAAAATAACATCGAAGTACAATTTCTTGTATTTGTGCCTCTCAGTAAAAACAATAACTTGGCAATATTTGACTGCTCATCTAATATTACATAGCCCGCTGTTAACTGCTAAAACGGTCCTGACCCATTGGAATATGGGCTTTTTGAACGTAGTTGGATGTACACAGGATGATATTTTCCTTGGTTCTAAGTTCATTAATGAGGAGAGAGTCGAGGTTTATACTGAAGGCCTTCTAGTATTTAAAACAGCATAAAAATGTGTTGAAAATGTGTTTTAGCTGATAGATTTTAATTACTTGTTATGTTCCCTGTCCATGGTCCTGAAACATCTAAAACAATGTAAAATGTGACTAATATTAAGTTTAAGGTGTTTTTTTTTTTTTAAACCAACTTTCCCAAATATTTTTCAACAGAATTTAACAACAAACATCATAGTACCACCTAGTTGTATCTAGAGTATTAATGGCCTCTTGCAGACAGTAAACATCATGTTTGTGCAGTCTAACAAGTTTGTATGCAGGTGTTCAGAGTTTGGCTCAGCGTCAGCAGCCTAAGTATTTAAAAATACTTATACTTGTATTCGTCTGCACTCTGGTGATATTGTGGACCATGCAGTCTGATGCAGCAAATTTAAAAACATCTCCTGTCCTCTCATCTGGTTTTATGTAGGATTTAAAAAGGGTTTTAAACACACCATTTATGCATCCAGTCATGCTTTGGAACTGGTTCCCCCTGCTTGTCTTACTATTTTATCATTAACCTCAGAATATTGAGTCTAGATCAGCCATGTATTTAACTAATGGATAAGGCTTCCTACACCATAGCAGCTTTGCTTGTGTGCAACTGCTCTCTAATCATGTCTTCTGCACAGAGTGTATTGCTGTTTGTTGAAATAAAGGGCATTTGAATGAGGACTTTTTTTAAATTGCAGCCCTTCCTTTCATTTGCAATCATCTTTTCTCTTTCACAGGGGCCCCATATCTAAACTCACCTTCAAGCTGATCCTGGCCCTACTCTGCTCTCTGATTGGAGCATTTCTAACGTTTCCTGGATTGCGATTAGCCCAGATGCACCTAGATGCACTTAATTTCACCACAGCAAAATTTACACAGTGAGTTTTCTGCAATATTGTTCCTCTCTGCATTGGGAAACATGTTTTTAGTATCCCTGATATCCTTTTTTTCTCGCTGTTACTCTTCATAGACAATTCTAATATCCTACCTACCTTTTAAAAACATTAATGTGATTGGTTCCCCACTATTTGTGAACCCAAGCAGAATCACACATGTATTAAGGCTGCAAAGACCAAACAATCAAACGCTGAAGAGGTAATGAGCTGATAGACGCCTAAATTTTTTACTATAACATGCAAGCCTTTATGTCAGAAGGCTGCAAACACAGGGTTCTCTGTGGTGCATTGACCAACTTAAACTGTATGGCATATGATATCAAACAGCATCAAGATTAGAGACTGTGAGCTCATGCTGTTCTAGTATTTCTCCATTTTGTTTACTACACTGCTCAAAAAAATAAAGGGAACACTCAAATCACACATCCTAGATCTGAATGAATGAAATATTCTCATTGAATACTTTGTTCTGTACAAAGTTGAATGTGCTGACAACAAAATCAGACAAAAATCATCAACGGAAATCAAATTTATTAACCAGTGGAGGCCTGGATTTGGAGTCACACACAAAATTAAAGTGGAAAAACACACTACAGGCTGATCCAACTCTGATGTAATGTCCTTAAAACAAGTCAAAATGAGGCTCAGTATTATGTGTGGCCTCCATGTATGACCATGTATGACCTCCCTACAACGCCTGGGCATGCTCCTGATGAGACGGCGGATGGTCTCCTGAGGGATCTCCTCCCAGACCTTTACTAAAGCATCCACCAACTCCTGGACAGTCTGTGGTGCAACGTGACGTTGGTGGATGGAGCGAGACCTGATGTTCCAGATGTGCTCAATCGGATTCAGGTCTGCGGAACGGGCGGGCCAGTCCATAGCTTCAATGTCTTCATCTTGCAGGAACTGCTGACACACTCCAGCCACATGAGGTCTAGCATTGTCCTGCATTAGGAGGAACCCAGGGCCAACCGCACCAGCATATGGTCTCACAAGGGGTCTGAGGATCTCATCTCGGTACCTAATGGCAGTCAGCCTACCTCTGGTGAGCACATGGAGGGCCATGCAGTCCTCCAAAGAAATGCCACTCCACACCATTACTGACCCACTGCCTAACCGGTCATGCTGAAGGATGTTGCAGGCAGCAGATCTCTCTCCACGGTGTCTCCAGACTCTGTCACGTCTGTCACATGTGCTCAGTGTGAACCTGCTTTCATCTGTGAAGAGCACAGGGCGCCAGTGGCGAATTTGCCAACCCTGGTGTTCTCTGGCAAATGCCAAGTGTCCTGCACGGTGTTGGGCTGTGAGCACAACCCCCATTTTTGGACGTCTGGCCCTCATACCAAAGATTTCCCCCTGTTGTCTATTCCATTTGCACAACAGCAGGTGAAATTGATTGCCAATCAGTGTTGCTTCCTAAGTGGACTGTTTGATTTCACAGAAGTTTGATTTACTTGGAGTTATATTGTGTTGTTTAAGTGTTCCCTTTATTTTTTTGAGCAGTGTATATTGAACAGTCAAGCAGAAATTCTTCTGGGTATGTGAGATACAAGAGATCACTCTGTGCCTGAGATGAAGACGGCTTCAGCAGAGCAGAGAGCGCTTTACATTCACATAATCCACTTTGGGCATAGTAGCCTTTCCAAAATGGCTTCTTCTTTTCATTTCCCTTCATAACATACCCTCTCAACCCCTCTCATTAAAAGGGATTATCTCCAGTGGCCTCCAAAATATTTGATTGTTTATATTTTACCTATTTCAGGGAAGGTTGCACTTCTAAAGAAGGTACTTGTTAACTGCACATTAGGGTAAAAAATTTATGACTTCAGGTCAGCTTTTCAAAATACACTGAGTGAAAATGATTAGAACATTGCAGAGCAATGCTTACTGAGTTGTCTCTGCTTCTTTTCATAATTGTTTCACAGAACTCTGCTTTATATCAACTTCCTTTCCCCTCTCATAATGGTCCTGCTGTGGGTGAAGCCTATTACCAAGGACTACATATTGAATCCCACTCTTGGAAAAGAGAGCGTGCCTTTGTAAGTAGAAGTATCATGTGCATACCATAAAATGCTATATACTTCTGAATTTTTTTATAGTATGAGGTATGTGTATAATTTTATATATATTGGAGCAACATATAAAATTCTGACATAGTTTTCTTGGGATCCAAAATAATTCAAAAAAATATGATTATACGTACACCAGAGGATTGCAGTTCTGCTTAAATGTTATGTTAAGATAGATGGGATTGAACGTGTTTTAGGGAAAAGTATTCTCTAAATATGGGTCATGATGATAAAAGTAGAAAAAAATGCCTTATTTTCTCATAAAAAAGAGGCACATGTACATCATGTCAGCTGTGTTATTTGAAAAATGGTGGCTATTTGGATATTGGCAAAACGAGAAGCGTCAAACATAAAAATGTGCACGTCTTTCAGTCAGTTTTCAACTATATGCAACTTTGAATGGTAGTGCAATAACTTTATTCTCAGCTGTAGCCTAGCGGCAGAGAGTGTTTTTAGTTAGGAGAAGCAGCATGTTTAGTTATACAATGCATACATTGTCTTCACTGGGTTAAATAAAACCATAAGCAAATATCACATCAAAAAGATTTTTTTTCTTTATCTTCTCTGTCATCATTAATTCTAAGATGTTATCTTCTACTTGTTTGGAGTCTGTCACGTATCAAACTTTCTTCTGTCTTTGACGGAGACTATTATACACATCAAGGTCAAACCTGATTAAGTTTAATTTCATGTTACACTACCCCCTTTTCACCTTTTTATACCTCAATTTCACCCTCTCTTGCTTTTTCCTCTGAGCTGTTTGTGGCTCTTTTTCCTCCCTTCTGTCTCAGTGTCTCTGCTTACCACCCAGATGGTGCTTTCATGTTGTGTTAAGTTTGTCGACCAGAAAAAAACTGCAATGTTTTTTCTCCTATTTTTTTCCTCCCTTATTTTCACCTTCCCGTTAATGCCAGGATGAGTGAGCAGACGTATGATACGATGCGGTTATGGGTTATTATACTGATGTGTGTGCTCCGGCTCGCCATGATGAGACATTACCTGCAGGCCTACCTCAACCTGGCACAAAAGGGCGTGGACCAGATGAAGAAGGAAGCAGGACGGATAAGTACAGTTGACCTGCAGAAGATGGTAACAACCTTGTTCATAATTTTTTACTTGTTTTAAAGAAGCAACTGCTTCCTTTGTAAATCATACAGTGTAAGATACTGCTGATTCTCCAGAAGATATTTGGCACCCTGTTGATTGATAAAATAGATTGATATGTATTACATATAGATTAATAAATATTTTAATTTGGAATGTTTTCGATAATTTAGATTCTTGGTTGAAGGGTTATGCGTGTTTTATGCATTGTTTTATGAAATTTAGTTGGAGGTAAATGTAAGTATGTTATGCTTGTAGTATCTGCCTTATGAGTACAGATGAAGTTACAGTTAAGTTACAGTTGTAGAAACTGACTGGTCGGATGATTAATTTTTGGCATTGCTTTAAATGTCAAACTGAGAACAACACTCTTCATGTGTGGACGGTGTTGTTGAGGGAAGAGGACTCAATGTTACATTAAAAAAAGCTGTTTTTTTTTTCCAAACAGCTAAAGGTCAATGGTCAATCTGCTTTACAAGTAGAAATCAGCCAAAAATGGTAAAAGGCATGACAGTAGGGCAATTGAAATAAAAAGAATCAACACAAAACAAAAGACAATAAAAACGGTTTTAAACAGCTGTTTAAACAAACAAAAACAGCCAGAAAGATAAAAAGGTATGAAGGTGAAGATATTAAGATAAAAGAGAATCAAGAGGAAACAAAACACAATAAAGCAATTTAAGACAACTGTAAAAACGTTTGCAGTTCAAAACGGCAGTTCAAAAAAAGGTCTTCAATAGTGATTTAAAATACTGCAGAGTTTGCACAGATTTTAATATTAAGAGGCAGGGTATTCCAAAGTGTGGGATCTTCCACAGCAAAGGCTCTGTCTCCTTGAGAAATAAGTTCGGACCTTGGCATGGATAGCATTAGTTGTGCGCTAGTCCTCATGGGTTCTTTTTTGGAGCATGAATAAAATGTAGCTCAAACAGGTAGGAGGGGGATTGGCCATGTAATAATTTAAAAACAAAAACTCAAATTTTAAATTGGATCCTGTGAGACACGGGATAAAGGTTCTTTCATAAAAGACATGACTGAAACCACTGATGAAAGATCCTTGAAGCCCAACACATGATTCCAGCCATGCAAGGAGGATGTCATGGTCAATCGTGTCAATCGCTGCTGACAGGTCCAACAACAAGCAAGCAGCAGAGCTGACAGAGTTAAAAGAATGTGATTAAAACCTCTTTAAGAGTGCAAGAGAGAGCAAGACTTTCAGCAGATAACAGAAAGGCTGAGTAAAGTTGTTCTGTTTTATCCCTTTTGGTTTTCAGCCTTTGTCTGAAATGGAACCTGCTAGAGGTGTTGGCAGCTTTTTTGGAAATCTTCAAGTTGATATGAGGATCTGTATTCTCTAGTTTACACATGGAGACTGTTGTTTCTGTAATGCTACCCATGCAGACAACCAATGTTAGTTGCTAAAGCCAGTTTAAAATATTATTCTGTAATTATTCTGTATTTGTTTTAAAACCATATGGAATATTGCATCTCTGTTAAAACTTTGATCGATAAGCCAACAACTATGTTTTATTCATATGACTGATTTTTGTGGAAATGTTTGTCTTGCTACTGGTTTTGTGCAGAAACATCCTGAACTAAGGTCATTCTACCTTGTCTAGATTGCACGTGTTTTTTACTACTTGTGTGTAATCGCACTACAGTATGTGGCACCCCTGGTGATGCTGCTACATACAACTTTGCTGCTAAAAACTTTAGGTGAGTCACTTCTTAGTATTTCATTTATGTGTTGAACAGTCTTTGCTTTCTGTAACATCAAACCGTTGTTCCCCCCACTTACAACAGGTGGTCACTCCTGGTGGGTCTATCCAGAAGAAGACCTGCCTTGCCTCCATGAGATGAACTCTGATTCTGTTGTCGGAGCAGAACGAATAGCACCTCTAAAACCAGATACAGTGGTGGAAACGCAAGCCCAGGCATCTGTGGCCCAACTTTCAATGGCTCTGGGGGGCTTAAGGACTGTTTTTAGCCCTTTACTTTTCAGAGGCCTCTTCTCCTTCTTCAGCTGGTGGATTGCTGCCTGTCTGTTCTCCACGTCTCTTTTTGGGCTATTCTACCATCAGTATCTCATGGCAGCATAGCAGCAGCAATCAAAAAGTGTGGCATTTCAACCCCTACTTTGCTACTGTATGTTAGGCATGGCCAGAAAAGGACTTAGAAGGGGGGCTACAGAGGCCCACTTATGACTCTGCTCCACAACTCTTTCTCCTCCTCCTCGTCCATGTCTCTGACCGCCTCAGAACAACTGATCATATCATCAGAGCTCTTGGTTTTACTCCCAGTGCTTCCTCCACAAACGACTGTGAACTCTTATTTGATTTTACTTCCATAAAAGTGGTGTTTTTATTCATTTGAGCAGCAAAAGCTGTAAGTCTATAAGGCTTATGATTAAACGATGAGAAGTAAATAAATCAGTGTCATCACTAAAGTGACATTGAGATTTAAAAAAAATGCTACAGACCTCTATGAATTTTAAGTCATACAATAATCAGAACCTTTTTTATACAAACTGGTGACTAATGCTGTTTATTGACATCAGGCTACAGGCTTAAACATTCTTAGATTCATGATATCTTAAAACTATAAAAAGCATAAATGCAGCTTCTTTGCTGCTTTCCAAAGGTCAGTTTAAGTATAACTTTAAAATGTTATTTTCTTTAAATGACCTCTGATTTCAATAATTGCCAGGTCATTCATTTTTAATAGTAAATTAGTCTTGGGCTGGGATAAAAATAAAAACACCATAGTTTCATTGACTAAACATTTTAAACAAAAAATAATAATATAATCTCTGATTTAAATTCTCAAAACAGGTGTTCTTACTGCTGTAAAGATATTGGAACATATTGATTATAAAAATGTTTTCTATAATTTTTTTCATTTTATTTTGATTTTAATGCTAATATTAATGTAAAAATATAACAAACACACTAAATTTAGCAGTCTTCAGGTGCTTACCGTGGAGAATATTATTCCTTTTGACACTTCTCTCTTCAAGGATAACAACGGAGGTCTAAAAAAATATTAGCTGATTATTTCGGGGCTATTTGTTCAGGTATCAGCTGGCTGCCCAACAAAACTGTCACTTGTAAAGAATCCACCAAAATTTCAAAACAGTGTTATCTTAAAAAGACTGATGGATGGTACCCTTTAAGTTTCCACAATATGAGTGAAATGTTTCCAAATAGTTAAATTTGGAAATATTCTTATCGAACAAAAATTGATACACAGCAGTTTTGGTTTTTATCTATTTGTTGGGGAACTGATCTCTAGCATACTGGTTGGGTCCGAGTCATTTCTCCCTGGATGTTAAAAGAGCGCAACGTTTTGTACCCACCATTCGTCAATTCGTGTCCACCTTGCGGAAATTTTGTGCCCGCTTTGACAACCAGTGATTTAAATAAATATTCTTTAATCTACTCAAAGTCTACTATGAAGAAATGTGTTGTGACTCCAATGACTGTTAGCTCCCAACAAGAGGTTGGTAGTTATTTTAGTTTAATCAGGGGTCACAGTGTTTCATATTTCATAAGAGTGGACTGGCCCAAACAGGGATCTGAACCTTAATCTGGGGAAATGAGGTGTTATTCAATAATGTATTTGTTTAGCATTTCATTTGACTTTATAATAATTCAAATTGTTGACTACTTAACTATAGGGCATCAGTTCATTTTGTTAAGTACATCAAGAACTGGAAGGCGGTTGGGACCAAATGACAAAGTGTGGGTACAGAATGAAGTTATGAGTTATCCTTCTCAGTCCTCTTACTTAAGTCTTTAAAAGTTTTGTTTTATTAACATACTGACCTGTTTTTTATTTGTTTGTTATTTTGGTACCTAAAATATCTTAGACAGTCTTAAAACTTTCATTGAGGACCAGTGAGTCTCTGCATGGAAGTGCTGTAGTCTGAGGTTTTTAGAGAGCAAGAGCTGTACTCGCAGTAGAGCAAGGTGAGATCATATCTCCTTAGCTTGAAGCTGATTTGTTTAAAGCTGTCTAACTGAGCTCTCCATACAGGGCAAAGTTGAATTTCAAAAATGAAAGGATTTCTCGTGTGTCATGTTTAGTTTGTTACCTTCATGGTTTTACTTGAGTCATTTTAGTAGGTGTGTGAGAAGACTAATCTGTTTTGTGGGCGGTCATCATGCGTTGGGCTCAGTCAGGGTAAGAGCTCATGTTCCTGTCCGTCTGCTGGTACATGTTCTCTGCTGTACATCAGCTGTATACTTAAAGGGCATTGTGATGAAGAAAAGTCAGCTGCTGTTCAAATGGCACAGTTATGTTTTTACTTTTATCTAAGCATCAAATTGTGCATTTGTAGCACTGGTTATTTTATATATACATTTTAAAATGGTGCCAAATAAGGGTCCTTATACCCAACAACCCTGTGTTGCTGTAGGTTTTATTTCTGCTACTGTGTGACACTGCACTGCAACTCTGCGGCCTTCAGTTTTCTGTAGATCCAACTTGGTACGTTGGGAATTACTAGTTGTGTTTCACACAAAGACTACAGGTGTTTAGGTGTTTGTTGATAGGAAAATATGCACACAAGCAGTCATTGTGCCGTTGACTCACTGGCCAACATGCTTGCCCAATGTGTTTAAGAATGTAGGTCACATTGTGTCAGGTTACTTAAAAATTACAATTTTCTTTGCTTCAGCTGTTTATCTTTGGGCTCAATGTGTGATCGAGCTGTTGTTTATGAACTCCAGTTTTGTACACAGCGACATATTCCAGCGCCACCATATCAATATTTCTAATCTCCCGACTATAAGTCTTTGTTTTAGTTTGTATCTGTTTGAAATGATGGGGAGTATGCACATAGTGAATGTATCAGTCCTGCCTAATTTTTAGATTGTGTTTAATAAATTGGTTTGAGTTGATTTAAACCCCTTCTACCCACATCCCTGCAATTCTCAAACTCATTCCTTATTTAATGTGGTTAATCTGAATCACATCCTAATCATATTTGTCCTAATCATTTATTTTTATGTTTTTGCATTGATTTATCTTTGGGTTTTTTGTAATTATTTGCTGAGGCCTGTAAAATTTCTAATTTCAACTGTAAGCCGTTCATTTTGTTGTTGAAGTGCACAATGGCTAAAATCATTTTTTTATGTGTTAGACAAATCTGTGACAGAATAACTTTATTTAATAACCTGGTCTGGTTAGAAAATTATTTTGGGTATTTTCAGAATTCACTGTCCAGACAAACAGATCTTGATATTTTCTGGGGGTTTTTTCACTGAAAGTGTTTATTACTCATTTTTTTGGTTTCACAAACTAAAATTAAACACATTGTACTTTCATGTATTTATTTCTGCTTTAGATTTTGTCTTAAATAAATTATGTTCTTTACTTTGTCCTTTTTTTTGTCTTGTATAGCCTGACTGGGGTTTACACATGCCCTACTTAGAAACACAATAAGAAGCAGTTTTTTCATCAGGCAGTTGGATACGACTTTGAACTGAAATCCATAACAGTGAAAGTTGTGTTTTTAGTTAAAATCACTCCTTATGTCCCCTTCCTTGAAGGTAAAAATCTGTTGGTTTCCATTTTAATCATTGTACACAAGTGGCCAAAGAAACACACGAGTATGAATATTCAATGTACACTGTTGAATTATTTTGCCAATAAGATCCTCCAGTAAGAATACATTTGAGCATCAGCATAGGCGCCTCTTTGCAGATACTCCTTCAGGCCGAATTAGGTCAAGAGTCCTACACACAGTTCCCTCCAGAGTTATTTAATTTACTAATTGAACATTCCAAGACACTCTAATCAACAGTGATGTCTATTGGCATCCTTGGTAAAAATGTGTAAAACACCTTTAAATATAGTAATCTATTAGTGGCTAATTTCATGCTAAAAATTTAGGAAAGTCCAACCGTTAATTTGATTACATTTTCACATTTAAAATAATTGGGTAATCATTGTTGATACAATTGTTGGTGTGCCTGCTTTTAATACTGCTTCAACAGGACAGCGCTTATTCTCGTCCTGTAATGGTTATGGTCAATCTGACAGAGAGAGGTATCCCAATCGTTGTGGTTTTTAGTATAACAATGGCCATCAGTGGGCTCTAGATGGACAAACTGTCTACTTTTAAGGCTAGGTTTAAAACTTTCCTTTTTGATAAAGCTTATAGTTAGTTCAGGATAACTTAAGCCACTCTATCTCTGTAGTTATGTTGCTATAGGCTTAGGCTGCTGGAGGACATAATGACCACTTTCGCCCTCTTCGCTGCTTTCTCACGCTGCTCTTCAGTTTTGTATTGTTTGCTGTTATCTCGGCTTTTGACTTTGTTCTCTCTCTTTTCTCTTCCTGGGAGCTACACCTGGCCTGGCTCTGTGTCTACCTCTGGCACCTTTCTGGAGAGGGGAATCCTCCAAGCTTCTGCTGGCGACAGCTTGGTGCTCACCCTCTACCGATGGTCCACATGGCCCTGTCTTTCAGTGTTTAACCCTTTCTCTCTCCTGGACATGGCTACTGGCTGAGCTTCTACTGTGACTAACTCTCTGTGCTCTCTTCAGACTCTAGACTTGAAGGCTGGCTTAGATTTTATCTGTTCTTTCTTTCTAGGTGAAACGACTGAAGGAGCTACATCCATTAACATTTCATTTATCTTTTCCTTCCCATAGAAAGTACTCCTTGATCAGTGCTTCTTTGTTCTCTTTGTGTCTCTGCTCTGTTCTCTCTAACCCCCAGTCGGTCATGGCAGATGGCCGCTCACACTGAGCCTGGTTCTGCTGGAGGTTTCTTCCTGTTAAAGGGGAGTTTTTCCTCTCCACTGTCGCTACATGCATGCTCAGTATGAGGGATTGCTGCAAAGTCAACGCCAGTGACTGTCCACTGTCTCTACATGCTCATCCGGGAGGAGTGAATGCTGCAAGTCACTGACTGGATGCAATCTGCTGGGTTTCCTTTCCTTAGATAGAAAAACTTTTTATCCAATTTGAATAAATAACAGGATCTGGCTGCACTGTTTAATGATTAAGATTAATTGGAATGTATGTACCTGACTTTTGTGAAGTGCCTTGAGACGACATGTGTTGTGAATTGGCGCTATATAAATAAACTGAATTGAATTGAATTGAATTGTAACATTTCATAGCGTTAAAGCATACGGAGAGTGATCTTTGCCCATTCTTTTTTGCACAATTTCTCTAGGTGAATTAATGTTGATTGCATGTTTTGTGGTAAACCATTTCCAATGTGAGTTGGCCATATTTTTGGACCATTATCCCGTTAAAAGACCCATTTTGAATTTTCTGACCCAGGCCAACAGATTTTTAATTAAAACATCTGAGTATTTAGGAGTTTGTTATGCCAGGAACTCCCATCAAGTTCCAGAGGGCATTTAGAAAAGAAATACACACTGGATCACCGATCGTCCACCATATTTTACAGCAGACACAAGGCGCTTTCCGACATTTTCTTCCCTGATTTGGCATCAAACCCACCTGAAGTGTTTGACTCAGAAAAAAATAACAAAAAAAACATCTTATTTCATCTGACTAAAGCAATCAATTCGAGTTTAAATAAACTCCACTTATACAGTTTTTATGGTAGGACTGAAAAAAGTTATGTTTTCACATCACTCCATAACAGGTTTCATGTAGATAGCATCTAATTGTTGTTATGCTGACTTGGAACCTAACATGGGATTCTTTGCTGCAGCTCTTAGTGATCTTTGGAGATATCAACCTCACTTAGCCATCCTCCTCAGTGTATGTGGTAACAAGATTCACTGTGAAAAGGATTCTTCTACTGCAACAAAAAATGCCTTTATAGTAAGAATTTATACATCTTTAGTAGGGGTGCCAATAAATGTCTCAACCACCATCAGAGTGTCTTGGAATGACTTTCCTTTTCCCTATGGCATAAAATGTGAAGGGACAGAGAGGACCATTCTTTATAGGCTCGCCAAACTGGGAAAGACGAGAGAACATGCTATTCAACTAAGACAGATGGGTTTTAATCTTCAAAGGTCAGTAAACCGCTACAAGGAAATGGTTACTCACCTACATACGTCCAGATCTACAGTCTGAGTAATAATCAAATGGTATGAAACAACTGCAACTGACGAGGATTATTGTGCCACCAACCATAGTGAGAAGGATGGTAAATGCAGGAAAAATGTCCAATTTTCACTTTTAAAGAACTGCAAATAAGAATTGCATCTTGGGATTACTGATTGTTCCCAACAATTTATTTTCAGGTGCACCTCGACCAGGGCCAACGTTTGTGGAAAGTGCTCCATGTGAGCAACAAGTAAAGTAGGTAAAAAGATGAGAGACGAACTACTTTTTGAAAAAAAATTCATAAAGATGAGGTCAATAAGTTGGCATATACCTCAACACTTAAAGTCCAATTTTCAGTTCAGAACTTTAGGATCCCAAACAAGAAAAGGTTTAGTTAGGAAAATGAAGCATTAGTTGTGTTTCACCATCTTTGTATGTATGAAGTGCTCCACGTCCTTGTTCAATCTATAATATTGATTTAGGCAGTCAGTGGTCATTGATTTGCTTCTCCTTGTTAACTGTCTCCATTCTCCAGGGAAAGATTAGTAGATTCAGGGATGCAATGACAAACACTCCCCAAAACTCCTCTCAATGCGCACTATTCTCTGTGAATAACATCGAGGCAGTTAATACAGGCCGAGTGCCATTGTCCGTGTGAGCGGGAAAACTGGGCCAATGCATTCATTCATAGGTAGACAGATCAATAAGACAGCCTCCAAAACAAACCACTGGAGAGCCTCCTTTATTCCTCTCGAGTGGGGCCTTTTCACAGAGGGCCCTTCTTCGTAGCGCAGCGTAGAACAGAGACCCCCACCCCTCCATCGCCACAACACAGCCCGAAGAACCGAGAAGCCTCTGAAGGGCTCGACGCTACAAAAGCAAGCTTTCTGTCTAGCACAGAAGGTCTGACCCATCCTGATGTTGATTGTGAGAATCGGCAGCCATACTTACATGATTGACCTGACCTTCTCCCGTGAATGGCCGAAAAGAGAGCACTTTACATTGCTTGACCTCCTGTAACCTACTTTTAGGTGTTTTTTTTTCCTCTTCATTGATACCTTCAATTAAAAACAAGTGAAAAAGGTTTTTGAAAAAGCCTTTTTTCTTAATAGCATGCCAATTATGGCTGAGATCATAGCAATCATCCTAAATATAAAACATCCAATCATAGTCTTTTCCAAATCACCACAGCAGATATAAAGAAAGCACAAAACACTGAGTTGTGTTTACAGATGCATACTATAGTTGTGCTTTTTAAAGTAATTTTTTTGAAGTAAATTTTTAAAGTAATTATTTTTAACTTGCTTTTTAGAACAAATACATTTTTTTTTTAAATGGCATTGAAATCCCGTGACACATTTTACTGGTCATCAGTAATAATTGAAGACATGTATATAAAAATGTTTTTCATGACAAGTAAGAATGTTTTCATTAAAAGGTCAAACAATTTTCAGATTATTCATACTTTCTCTGAGTAACAAAGAAATCACATTTAGAACAAATTTATGTTCAATAATGGAAAGATAATAAAGGTGAAAGATCTACAGCAGGGATAAAAAATATGGCAAAATATATAAGGTTCAAGGTTTTATTAGGTCATTTGCATAGAGATATTAGACAAAGCATGCAGAGAAATGGGGTAGAGCTCTGTCACAGGTTGCTAAAACAAAAGACCAAACAACTAAAAACTCCTTTTTTATTTGAATAAAAATGATAGAAAAGCATTTTTAAAAGGAGGTGCAGAAGAGATATTTCTGAAAGTAGTAAAGCCGACATTGTAGGTAGCAGGGAGAAAGTATTGAATTAGTGGCAATATAAAGTGCTATACAATCTTTTAAAAATAAATGTCATAACTACATGGTATTAAAAATCACTTCAGTGTCATACAGAAAACAGACATGGAATGTCTTTGTTTTGTGTTTAGGTGGTTGCGAGCCATTGATGTTTCAATCCAAAGTCAACAGGAGGACCTTTTTACACTCATCTAAAACAATAGGACAAGTACCCTGATTTAATATCATGAAACACTTTGAAACAAATACTTTCTCCCAACTCATACCAGACCTTATTCACACACAACCAGTGATAAGGCTTTCTTGTGATTGACATTGCTTCCAGTTAATTACAAAGGAGAAAGAAAAAGGGGGAAAGAAGTATTATGGTCCTGTCCTTGTAAATCGCATTAAAATATTCACTTAGTTAAAATCTGAGGTCTGCTGCCTTGTGCCTGAAAAATGAAACGGCTGGCTCACAGTAATCACTGCTGCTCTTACATTATTTTCATCTCTGATTAACATTGTAGCTTTGGGGTTTCCAAGCTTCATCGTCGTGTGCCTTTAATTAGCAGCCTCCTGAATGACTGTGCCATGGATACACAACAGCAATACAGTTGTGAGTATACGTGTGTGTGAGCACTCTCCTATCTCTTTAAACAAAAGGCTTTCTTTAAAATCATTTGGAAAGCAACATCTTTGCCCACCTTGGTTAGTTTATGCAATGTGTATGAGACAATTGATAACCCTTTTTCCTTTTTATTCCTAAAGCTATACCAAAAATAGCTTCATGGAATTTAGAAAAATTACAAATCTTTAAAAAATATATATGTATATTTGCCTCAATGTGAGTCCAACAGTGGATGCCAAAAACAAAAAGCTACAGGATGGACTGCCCTCTAGTGCCACCACCTGAGTGTGACACAGTCAGGACGAAGGGGGGAAGGGGGACAACATGAGCAGCATTAGCTGAGTTCCTGCTTCTGCTTGTCAGCGCTGGCCAATCGCAGAGCCCAGCTCTAACTCGTTCATACATCAGGAGAAACAAGGTGGCGAATGCAAATGCTCTGGGATCAAGGTGTCTCTTTGGTAGTGCTGCAGCACTTGTTTCGTCCCTTTCATGTTAAAATGAAGACAGTAATAATGTGGCCGGAGAACAGGCCTCGGATTGAGCCTGCAGAAGGATGAAAGTAGATGGGATCTTTGATATGAAACGTCATGTGATGTTATTGTCATTCATGCAGCAGTCTGAATGACCATTCGTTAGGAGGATTTTTGCCGCTTTAGAGAATGTAGGACTTGAACTAGAGCAAAGGTGCTGCAGTGTGCACATGGGATTGTCTTTTTAGGGGTTTTCTTCGTTTAAGCGATCTTAAATAAATAACAAGAAAGTAAATAATATGACAAATAAATTTTTCTGTATTGTTGTAGTCACACGTGTAAGACAACCATAAGCAAAAAGCACCCAGCTGCTTTTTGTTCCACTATTCTGTGTGCTTCGGGTTCACTGGAGCTAATTTTCACCATTAGATTTTATTACGAAAATGATGCAACTTGCATTCATATAGCAATTCAACCCCCAAGTCCTCCTCATATAGCTTTAAAGCCAGACAATGTTTCTAATTAAGAAAACATAAATGTCCGTGTCTTGGGGAACAGTGAAAGTGTTTGGAAGAAGGATATAAAAACTCTACCTACTGCTCTGAATATGAACTCAATTATTTTTCAACTGCTGATCATTAACATTTTCTTTTTATTTAGATTTATATATTAGTGTGTATCAGTTTAGGTTACATATAGGGATATGTCTTCTCAGTGTTAGAAATGGGGAAAAATCAGACTTTAACAACATTAGATTTAAACACATTTTTGCTCCTGTGCTAGCAGAAACAAAATGCTTCATTCTGTAAATATATTATAAATAGGCTTGGTTATTTAGAAGCAAGACATCTCAATACTTTGAAAAAAATGTGAATGAGGTAATTCCCCTAAAATTTGCCACTTGATCCTGTTTGTCTATGAGAAGGTTACATATTTGATATGCTGCTGCTTCAGACAACCTCTTCGACCTCTCGCTGCAACATGTCAGAGGAGAAGTGCTGGAAGGTCGCTGCAGTCCTTTAGACTGGTCCCTTGGGACACTGACCCCTGGATACTCAGAGACAAACCCATCGGGCTGGAGACACATGTTGACACTCCGTTCTCTTTACTGTGTTGTCTGTGGAAAGACATGAAAGTGTAAGCAGTTTTTTTTATGACTGATACATGAAGGACATATTTTTCTTTTCTGTTATAACCACAAACTTCAACATATTTTGAAGTATTGTTGTGATTTTATGTAATAAAATAACATGAGTAGAGTGTGGAAGGAAACATACATGTAAAATAAAAATGGGAAAGTAGTGGCATGTATTTGTGTTCAGCCCAAAGATTAAAAATAATGTAGAACCTGTTCACTGTTATTACACCAATAGTTTTGCAGATCTGTAGACTGAATTTTTTGCATGTTCCTTTAAAAATAGCTCAAGCCAATTCAGATTGAAAGAAGAGTGTCTATCAAAATCAGTTTTCAAGTCCTGCTATTTAGGTTTCGCCCCAAGCCATTCTAACGCATGGAAATACTTTGATCTAATCCATTCCATTATATCTCCGGTTGTATGTTTACTGTTGCAGTTCTGCTGCAAGGTGAACCTCCACCCAAGTCTTGAGTCTTTTGCATCTTCCACAACTGACCTGTATTTAGCTCCATCCATTTTCCCATCAACTCTGATCAGTTGGCTGGTCCTTGCTGAAAAAAGGCATGATGTTGCAGCCACCATGTTTCACAGTGAGCATGGTGTTTGTAGGGTATTAGTTTTCCACCACACTTAGCGTTTTGCATCTAGGCCGAAATGTTCAGTTTTGGTCTCATTTGACCAGAGCACCTTCCTTCACATTTTTATTCTTTTCTTTACATGGCTTATGGAAAACTGCAGAGGGGAAATCTTTTGGGTTTTTTTTCCCAAAATTTAATTTCAACACTTAATGCTCTCGTGGATACCCTGTCAGCTAAGGTGGACAGCCATGCATATGTTTGCTGTTGTGCTGTACTGCTTCCACTGTCAGTTGAGGGATTTAACTGTGCTTTGTGAGATGTTTAAAGCTTGGTATATTGTTTTACACCCCTACCCTTCTTTGAACTTCTCCACCGCTTGACCTGTTTGCAGTGGTCTTTGGTCTTCATGCTGCTGTTTGTTCACTGACATTCTCTAACAAACCTTTGATGGCTTCACAGAACAGTAGGATTTACACTGAGATTAAAATACTGACAAACTATCTGAAAGTTGTTTTTTTGGGGGGAAAATCTTTAAAACTCTTTAATGTCTTCTTTCCAATTTATAAATATGCACTGCTTGTATATATACATGTATACTGTGAACTGAAGTTTTAGTTGTGATGCAACAAACTGTCAAAAAGGTATTAATTCTTTTGTAAGGCATTGTACTTGTGGGAGTGTGTGTGTGATATTATTCTCTTTAAGCATGCATTTATATGCACCAAAGGCCATAAATGAGTAAAAAACATCAAAAGATAACTTTTTACCTTTATAATATTTCACTCAAGAATATGAAAAAGGAATAGTTAAAGAAAAAAGTAGCGCACTCATCATCAACTTTGTTTTTAAATGAAAGATTGAAAATTACATTTCACTTCTCAAGTGTTAGAATGAAAATGTAATATAAGAATAGGACATTTTCTTTTATTATTTTCCAAAATGGCTATTATGTGGTAAAGGTAAATGCATCCTGAGCAAGAAAAGCAGCTATCATTCATCTTCTGCAATGCATGGCTGTAAATTATGGCATTATCTGCACTGCCACATAAAAAAAGGCTAAGATGAAGAGAGGTGTGGAAAATAAAGAAAATAATGTGGGGTGAAAAAACTACATGTACACACCCTTCAGCATGAAGTCAGTGAAAAAGATTAGGTTCGGCCTCATCCGGTGGGGCCTGTCAGATTTATTTCCAACATCAAGGGACTCTCTCCTCTCTTCCAGTCCATATCCATAAGTGCTCTGCCTGAGTTGCTGTGTGGTTAGAGCTGCTGTGCATGAAGGCTCAGAGTAGAAGCTGGAGGAAGTGTGTCTGAACATTCACAAGTATGTTTCGGGAGGAGGCTATATGAAGCCAAAGAAGTTGCCAGGGCACACAGGACCCCGTGGCATTCTGCTGTGTCTGGCATCCCGGCGTGCTATGGGAGCACCAGTCACCAGTGGAGGTGAAAACCAGTGTCACCAAGATGAAAAGGGGATTCCTCCCCCCACCACCAACCCGTCTTCAGATCTGTGAGAAAATAATGAAAAAGACAGACGGATATGGGGAGACGGCGAAAGAGAGAGTTTTAGTTAGCGTAAAATTTCTCTCACTGTAGTTCATGTCAATATGTCTCACATTTGAAATCCTTATTATAAATTGGGGTGTAGAAAAAGAAGGGGGATGTGTTTTCATTGTTCAGGGACATGTGCTGTCTCACACACACTGTTCCCCTTGCCCAGACGCCTGTGCCACACCACCCACCTCTGTCGTTCTGCAATGTGTAACCTAGCAACTATTTAATTAAAATAGCATCAGCAAGGGTAGAGGCTTTTCCCCCCTCCCTTGCAAGGATTTTCTCAATCTCAATGCTTCTCAGCGCACCATGAATCAAAAGTGATGCTGTGTCTGCCACTATATTGGACCCCCCCCCCCCCCCCCCCAAACTGACTTTCTTCGCTGACCGACAGAATGCATCTCGATGCCATGTACAGTGGGAGAAATAAGTGCTGAACACGTCAATGTTTTTCTCAACCTTATGGTACTGGTGTACCTCATAAAACTGAATGAACCGGTATTTTTCTTGATCAGAATCATAAAATTAAATATCCAAGGGTGAATTTTTCAGCAAGACATATATCCAAACACACAGACAATCAAACTCTTAACAGAGAAAGAAATAAACTGCTAGAAACTGCTAGAATCACCAAAGTGATTTCATTGCACCAAAAAATGGAATGAACTCATGATCAAATAGCGTTTAAGATTTGAAGAGAGTTTCTGTTCAACATTTGATCAAAATGAGCAAAGCATGCAACTACTTTCTCCATGCACGTGAGTTCCGTTCGTTGCCATTACCAAACAAAGCTTTACTAAGTATTAAATATATTTCATTGTGTTCATTACTTATTCTCTGTGTCACTCAACTTTATGGCACATCAATTAATTTATGAAATTCTTTATTTTAATGATTTCTTTGTATGTGTAAATTACTTGGGTTGTTACTGACATCTGCTGTGAATTTCTTGTCAGTAGCCCCATTAGAAATATATAATGTATACTGTGTTCAACACTTATTTTCCCTATTGTATGTAGAAGACTGACCCTGCGCCTGTGTTTAAAGATTCAGTTTTGGACCTTATCCTACAACAGAGTTATCAAAATAAGGCCGCCAACCTTATAAAACACCTCCCCTTTGCGCCTTTCTCCTCCTACTCCTCTTGTTATTCGCCTACCCCCCCTCATGCCTCCGTTTTTTTCTTTGTATGCCAAAACACAGCACCTCCTGTTCCGACCTCAAAAGAGGCGCCTCTTACCATGCTCTACATGTGTGCCAGGCTTGGGCAACGCAGAGCAATTAGAGGAAATGTCAAGCAGCTCTACATGTCAGCGTACGCCACACTCACTGCCACTCAAAGTGCATCTATGGGAAGCAAACAATGCAACAATGTTCTAGTTTATAGCTGTCAAAACAGAAGGCCCTGGTTTCTGTTTCTCTCGTGCCTTTTGCTTGCCTGCATCGATACCCTACTGTGTCACAGAGCGAGGAAGTTAGCTGTCCTTTTCTTGATTTTCCGTGACATCACAGCAGCTACAATGCAGGTCAGGAGAATGACACACATAAAACCTTTTCACTTCCTCTCCATAGGAGAAACTCTGTCAAAACGTGATGCACTGAAATTCATGGTTAATGGCTCTAATGATCCAACATCCAAATGGGTACAATACAGGGCTCACCTCCATCTCAGGCTGCTTTCTTCCAAAAGAATGACACGTTTCTGCCTCTTATACCCTTCACATCTTCATTTCTCATTGTCTCTATTTCCTTTGCAGACATTACATTTCAAACACAGACATTTAATGCCAGGAATACCAGGAAAAAGAAAGAAAAAGAGTTAGAAAATGTAAAATGGATTCAATCACATGAATGCTTCTGTCTGATAGTCTCTGAGAAAATTACTCTCCACCCAATTTAAGCAGGTACTGCCACTGGACCCTCCTTTGTGTGATCTTTTCAATGAAATATATCAATGAAAGAAGATCGTCTTGACTTGAATATATTCAAACTTGAGCATGAGTCTGACTTCTGTTGCAGTAGAAGCTAAACCGACGTGGATTCAGGCATGCTCCAGTTTTGTATTTTCTGCATTTGTTCAAAAAACAAATTTTTTTAAATTGTGTAATTTCAGATTAAAACTAGAGATGCGTCAATGAAACAGCCAGAGTTCTGCATCATTCAGTTTTTGCTCTATTGGCTCTGAACAAATACTGAAAAATTTTATTTTCTTTTTCCGATTTATTAAATGCACCAAAACTAAAAACTCCCACTATTTTTTGATCTGTAAATGCATCAACGAAAAGCATGAACTTTGATGGATGTTTTTCAAATCAATGAAAAAAATCAAATAAGTCTTAGGGACATATGCTTTGCTGCCTAAATAGGGAAATAAGTTTTTAATGCCTTCATTTTCTGTTGGAATTAAAACCACTATTTCTATGAAAAAAATCTGCAGCACATTTATTGTCCTTTATGTGTCATAGTACTTAAGAAAAAAAAAAGGAAAAAACAGAAGGAGGCGGTCAAAATCAGAATTGGCAGGTCAGGCCACAAAGAAAACCAGCAATCAGTAGTGGCCTGTAAAAGTCTGATTAGTGCATCCTTAATTAAACCGCTTCGTTTTTTGGTTTTGAAATATACCAAATACCATAAAAAATTTATGTTAAAAATACTAACTTAGTAAAAATATAACACTTAAACAATTCAAACTATTGATGATAAAATGACAGTTTTTTTTTTCTTATTTTTAACAGAATCTCCATATAACACCTCTTTGAATTGCTTCTGTATTCTTCTTTGAGCTATAGTCCATTTAGCTTATGTAAATCTTTGAGAATGTGTGTTCACATAGTGATTTGCATAATGGCACATGATTTTGACAGAGAGAGGGACCCCTTGACATTTTTATAATGGCACTTTACAGGGTGGACAAGGTTGGGGGCAGGGTGGTATATGCAAGGCAGGGCTTTTGGAACAAAATATAGGATCCTGTACTGTGTCTCCCAGCAAAAAAGTAAGACAGTGATCCATTGTGAGTTGTGTTATTAAGCACATTGTGTTTCACATTGGGACTTCTGTGGTGAACGTGGTTGAAATTAAATGTGTGTTCATGGAAACATTTTTTTTTATAAAAAAACAAAAATGTTTTTATTTCTGTTTGATATTTGATCACATTACAATCATAGACTCATTTATTTAAATATTATTTCTTGTGATTTTATGCAGCACAAAGTAACACATGATTATGCTACTTTGTGTTGGTCTCTACCAGATTCACACATCTACAAAATACCCAACTTTCAGTCAGGAGAAAAGCATCTCCACAGTATGATGCTGCCACCACTGTGTTTTATCATTATATTTTGTGTTGTGCAGCGTTTGTTTTTTGCCACACATAATCCTGAGTGCCTTCTTCCACATTTGTGTTTCTTACATAACCTTTATGGACTTCTTATGTATTTCTTATAACAATGACTTTTTCTTTGCCACTCGTCAATAGGGGACACTTTTGTGGATTACAGAAATAAAAGTTTTCATGACAACAGATTCTCCCACCTGAACTGCAGATCTCTGCAGCTACCTCAGAGTTACCAAGGAGCTTTTGGCAGTTTCTCTGATTGATGCTGTCCTTTGCAGGCTGGTCAATTTAGTTGGATGTTCATGTCTTGGTTTGTCATTGTGGTTTGTCATGCTATGATGGATTGAACAACACTCTGTGAGATGTTCAAAGCTTGTAATATTGTTTTAGAACCTAGCCCAGCCTAACTTCAACAGACGTGCATGGTATGTCCTTTGATCTTCATTGTGCTGTTTATTCACTAATATTCTCTTAACAGCTATTGGGGTTAAATTACAGTGAGTGCACTTGATTTTATTAAGGGAATTTGAAGTAAAAGGGGCTGAATACAAATGTATGCCATGATTTTCATATTTTTATGTGTAAAAACATCTGAAAACCATGTACATTTTTCCTTCGTCTTCACAATTATCCTCTACTTTCTTTGTGAATTCACATACAATCCCAATAAAATGCATTGAAGTTTGCGGTTTTAATGTGGCCAAATGTAGAAAGATTCAAGAGGTATCAAAAAACAAATTTTCCCCTCTCAGATGATGAGGTAAATCCAAATCAATTACAAAATTGAGTTTTGTATGTGTTTTGCTTAGGGACATCAGTCAAATTAGTTCCAGGAAACATGGTCCTTGTCAGTACCAGTGGGATTGATAGTGTCGAGTCGCAGACTGGGGTGTGCATGGACGACACAGTCGTCTGTGGGAGAGGCCACCAGCAAATTAAAAGGTGACAGACTTTGATGGCCCTCCCTTTCTACTCTGACACACTCTCCTATGTCTTGTCTGAGAGGCACATGCAACAATGGCATTATTTTAGCTTGCTCAAACAGCTTAGACAATGCTGCAGCCTAAGGCCATATGCTGTGCCTGAGGCCATCCAGGCCATCCCCCCCCCCCTTCATGTATGTGTCCGTGGGAACAAGAGGCAGACTGAAAGGGCTGTCTGGAAATTACACCCTTGGTATTTTTTTAATGGTGCTGCATGGGTGATACAAGGTGGCTGATAAACGGCAGTTAATACAGGGTGAGCCTTGAGATAATGAATTAGATTGGCAGGAAAGGTTACAGAACAAAATAAAACAAACCGGGTTAATTAGAAGGCATGATTTCTTTGAATTTAAACAAGTGTGTGTGAATCTTTTTGGTCAGTATAATTTAGAACCAAAAACATAGACCTCAATTAAAGGAAGCTTCAAAATTGAGTCTTTATATCCTTGAAATCAGTACAAATTTCATGTTGATGCCTCCACTGTCTTCTGCACTCTTGATCCCCCTCTTTGGTCACACATCTGTCTCGCTTCATGCATCAAATCCCTGTCATACTGACATGCATGCACACTCGAGCATAAGCAGACACTTCATTAAAATGCATAAAGAGTCTCACTCGCACACTTACACACACCTGACACATGCATTAATTAGCACACAAGAAACAAGCTAGCCTCCCATTCACACCCTGAGCCTCTTTCATTAGCATGACAGTGGCTAGCGGCGACCACGGGCCCGTCGGCTGCAAGGATCTGTCTTTGGGGCCCCTGATTAAAAGGAGAATCCCTTGGACGATTCCTTTCATTGCTGCACCCATGCAGAGTCTTGGATGATCCTCGTTCTGCAAACTGTCAAGTGTACCTGTTTCTATGGGCCCGTCTCTTTGACTCACTTCTCCTTCTCTCCATGCACCATCATTCTTCCTCTCACTCCGACTCACTACAGTCTGCTTTCTTCCATCTGAATATAATTGTCACCTTACTTCCTAATTCTCAGCGATGCTTTTTGGGTTTTCCTTTCAGGGATTCTAATATACGTATGCAAAAGAGGAGGCCTAGCTGGTGCCGGCCCTTGTTCTGCTCATAGATACAGATCACACAAATCTTGTATTCACAATGACAGCCCTGGGTGACCAACAGAACAGAGCTTGTTCAATGAAAGCTCATTTCACTGTACTTAGAGACCACCTTCCCATGTTTTCAGCACATAGGGATCTTAGCACCCTAACACCTGACGTACGAGGCGGCTAACATCTCAGGCCTTTCCCATCGGGTCTCCTCCATCCAGCCTGGATTTCAAGGCAAAACGTCTCATTAGCTGTGGTCCTTGAAAGAAGGGCACTCAATTTCAAATTCAGTTACACATTCCCTTTGAGTGGGACTGGAAGGCAAAGATGAAGGCTGAAGGTGGAGAGTACCAAGGCATGGAGACGATCTCAGTCGAAGGCTGAAGCCTTGGACCCCAAAGGGAGAAAGAGCAGAGAGGGCTTTAAGGTCTGCTGAGGCAGCCATAATTTCACACCATTATTACCTCTAAGGGCCATAGATTTATGCTAATGTCAGTTCAGGGGAGAGGGACTGGACAAAATAGGCTTGGAGGTTCACTAAAGGGTGTGTAGTTTGAATTCCATGTTTAGTCTGAGTTTGTTCACGTTCTGTTTATATTTAATTTCCACACTAATTTACTTCTTATGTTTACAGTTACCAAATTTTAAACACCTCACACCTCAATCTCTCTTGTTGACTTCAGAGACTTCCACATTTATTGGCACACCTGGTAAAGATGTGTTTAAAATACTTAAATTCATATTTTAGTGCAGAAATCTAACCCAAAACATTTGGAGAAAAACATTTCACATGAGTAGTGTTATTTAGCAGGGAAAAAACATCTCATATTCAGAAATAATCGTTCTTTGCAAAATCACCAGTGGCAGCCGGTGAGTCTGAGAAATTTTAATTGGTAGTAAATTACCACCTTCCTGGATTGTTTTAAATACCAGAGCATTTTAGCTGAAAATCTGATGGATTCTACCAAAGAACTGAAACTCATTCCTGATTTGGTATGTTATCGGGCTAATGATCCAAAACATTTGACCAGCATAGGAAGGGCTCACCAGACACAAAATTAAACATAATGATCCCAGTCCAGAGACCTAAATTCTATAGAAAACCTGTGGGGTAAGTTGAAGAGAAGGCAAGGACACATGACTCTGAACAATCTGTACAGATTGTGCAAGAGGAATTGTCAAAGATTACTCTCTCTGTGTGCTCCAGTCAAGTGAAAATTTATAAAAAAGAAAATGTGTTACTTTAGGCAAAAAGGTTAACTGCTGGGATATCATGAATTGTGCAACTAGCGATTTTCACAAAAAACATTTTTCCTAAATGAGAATTTTTTTCCCTCCGCTGAATAACCATCCACCTACCCATTGTCTATACCTGCTTATCCTTGCAGGGTCGTGGGGAGGCTGCTGCCTCTATGGTGGTCACTGTTTGAAATGGGGAGAGCGCCCTGGACAGGTTGCTAGGGCAAAACTGTGACACACATACACACTCATACCTAAAAGCCATTGCAGAAAAAACAATTAACCCCACCCCCCAAATGGAATACTCGTACTCGTACTCGTACTCGTACTCGTCGTCTTCCGCTTATCCGGAACCAGGTCGCGGGGGCAGCAGACTCAGCAGAGACACCCAGACGTCCCTCTCCCCAGACACCTCCTCCAGCTCCTCCGGGGGGAGCCCAAGGCGTTCCCAGCCAGCTGAGAGACATAGTCCCCCCCAGCGTGTCCTGGGCCGTCCCCTGGGGCCTCCTCCCGGTGGGAACGTGCCTGGAACACCTCCCGAGGAAGGCGTCCAGGAGGCATCCGGTATAGATGCCCGAGCCACCTCAACTGGCTCCTCTCGATGTGGAGGACCCAACGGCTCTATTTCCGAGCCCCTCCCGAATGGCCGAGCTCCTCACCCTATCTCTAAGGGAGTGCCCGGCACCCATCGGAGGAAGCTCATTTCGGCCGCTTGTATCCGGGATCTCGTTCTTTGGGTCATGACCCAAAGTTTCATGGCATAAGGTGAGGGTAGGAAAACGTAGACCGAACCGGTAAATCGGGAGCTTCACTTTTCGGCTCAGCTCTCTCTTCACCACAACGGACCGGCACAGCGCCCCCATTACTGCGGCAGCCGCACCGATCCATCTGTTGATCTCCCGCTCCATTCTTCCCTCACTCGTGAACAAGACCCCGAGATACTTGAACTCCTCCACTTGAGGCAGGAACTCCCCCTCCAACCTGAAGAGGACAAGCCTTTTCCGGATGAGTACCATGGCCTCTGACTTGGAGGAGCTGATCTTCATCCCAGCCGCTTCACACTCGGCTGTGAACCGCCCCAGCGCATGCTGTAGGTCTTGGCTAGAGGGGGCCAGCAGGACCACGTCATCTGCAAAAAGAAGAGACGAAATCCACTGGTCCCCAAACCAGACCCCCTCCGGCCCTTGGCTGCATCTAGAAATCCTTTCCATAAGAGTTATGAACAGGACCGGTGACAAAGGGCAGCCCTGCCAGAGTCCAACATGCACCGGGAACAGGTCCGACTTAGTGCCGGCAATGCGGACCAAACTCCTGCTCCGCTCGTACAGGGACTGGATGCCCCTAATAAAGGGCCCCCCGATTCCATACTCCTGGAGCACACCCCACAAGGCATCACGAGGGACACAGTCGAATGCCTTCTCCAGGTCCACAAAACACATGTGAACCGGTTGGGCAAACTCCCATGAGCCCTCGAGTACCCTGTAGAGGGTATAGAGCTGGTCCAGTGTTCCACGGCCGGGACGAAAACCACACTGCTCCTCCTAAAGCCGAGGTTCGACTATCGGCCGGACTCTCCTCTCCAATACCCTGGCGTAGGCCTTACCAGGGAGGCTAAGGAGTGTGATCCCCCTGTAGTTGGAACACACCCTCCGGTAGAAGGGGGACCACCACCCCGGTCCGCCAGTCCAGAGGCACTGTCCCCGACCGCCATGCAATGTTGAAGAGGCGTGTCAACCATGACAGCCCCACAACATCCAGAGATTTGAGGTACTCAGGGCGGATCTCATCCACCCCCGAAGCCTTGCCACCGCGGAGCTTTTTAACCACCTCGGTGACTTCAGCCTGGGTGATGAAAGAGTCCAATCCCGAGTCCCCAGCCTCTGTTTCGACCAGGAAATGCGTGATGGCAGGATTGAGGAGATCCTCGAAGAACTCCTTCCACCGCCTGATAATGTCCCCAGTCGAGGTCAGCAGCCTCCCACCCCCACTATAAACAGTGTTAGCGAAGCACTGCTTCCCCCTCCTGAGGCACCGGACGGTTTGCCAGAATCGCTTCGAGGCCGACCGGTAGTCCTTCTCCATGGCCTCACCGAACTCCTCCCAGGCCCGAGTTTTTGCCTCTGCCACAGCCCGGGCCGCAGCACGCTTGGCCTCACGATACCCGTCAGCCGCCTCAGGAGTCCCGCAAGCCAACCACAGCCGATAAGTCTCCTTCTTCAGCTTGACAGCATCCCTTACTGCCGGTGTCCACCACCGGGTTCTGGGATTGCCGCCGCGACAGGCACCGCAGACCTTACAGCCACAGCTACGGGCAGCAGCATCGACAATAGATGCGGGAGAACATGGTCCACTCAGACTCTATGTCTCCAACATCCCCCGAATCTGGTCAAAGCTCTCCCGGAGGTGGGAGTTGAATACATCCCTGGCCGAGGGCTCCGCCAGGCGTTCCCAGCAGACCCTCACTATGCACTTGGGCCTGCCAAGTCTGTCCGGCTTTCTCCTCCTCCAGCGGATCTAACTCACCACCAGGTGGTGATCAGCCCCTCTCTTCACCCGAGTGTCCAAAACATGTGGCCGAAGGTCTGATGATACGACAACAAAGTCGATCATTGACCTCCTGCCTAGGGTGTCCTGGTGCCAAGTGCACTGATGGACACCCTTATGCTTGAACATGGTG
Source organism: Crenichthys baileyi (assembly GCA_036173005.1). Lineage (NCBI taxonomy): Eukaryota > Metazoa > Chordata > Actinopteri > Cyprinodontiformes > Goodeidae > Crenichthys > Crenichthys baileyi. The sequence goes on from JAHHUM010000038.1 coordinate 195,835, forward strand.
CTCATTATGGACAATCCGTGACTAGCACAGAAGTCCAATAACAAAACACCACTCGGATTCAGATCGGGGAGGCCATTCCTCCCGATCACGCCTCTCCAGGTGTCACTGTTGTTTCCCACGTGGGCGTTGAAGTCCCCCAGCAGAATAATGGAGTCCCTGGGAGGGGCACTATCCAGCACCCCCCACAGGGACACCAAGAAGGCCGGGTACTCCGCACTACCACTCGGCCCGTAGGCCGAAATGACAGTCAGAGAGGCACAGGGATGCGACCCTCTCATCCACCGGGGTAAACCCCAACACGAGACGGCTGAGCTGGGGGGCAACAAGCAAATCCACCCCAGCCCGCCGCCTCTCCCCGTGGGCCACTCCAGAGTAGAAGAGAGTCCAGCCCCTCTCAAGGAGATGGGTTCCAGAGCCCACGCTGTGTGTGGAGGCGAGCCCGACTATTTCTAGTCGATATTTCTCGACCTCCCGTACAAGCTCAGGCTCCTTCCCCCCCAGCGAGGTAACATTCCACGTCCCTAGAGCCAGCCTAAGCATCCGGGGATCGGGTCGCTGAGGTCTCGACCTTCGTCTGCCACCCAATCCTCTTTGCACCGGTCCCTCACGGTTCCCCTGCAGGTGGTGGGCCCACTGGGGGATGGCCTCGCATCTCTCGTTCGGGCTTGGCCCGGCCGGGTCCCGTGAGGAGCAACCCGGCCACCAGGCGCTCTCCGGCGAGTCCCAACCCCAGGCCTGGCTCCAGGGTGGGACCCCGGCTGCGCCGTACCAGGCGACGTCACGTGCCTCGATTTAATGGTCCTCATGAAGGATTCTTGAACCGCTCTTTGTCTGACCCATCACTTAGAGCCTGTTCGCCATAGGAGACCCTACCAGGGGCATTTAAGCCCCAGATAACATAGCCCCTAGGATCATTGGAACACTCAAACCCTCCACCACGTTAAGGTGGAGGTTCAAGGAGGGGTTGCAACCTGGACAGGTTGCTAGGGCAAAACTGTGACACACATACACACTCATACCTAAAAGCAATTGCAGAAAAAACAATTAACCCCACCCCCCAAATGGAATACTTCAATTCATATTAGATATTTTTCCAAGGTTTTCATTGTAAAAGAAATGCTACAGCAAAAAATACTTAAGTCTTCTCCACATCTTTACCTGGGGTGCCAGTAAATGCTGCAGGTATTCTAAAAGAAATCACAGTGTATTCTAAAGTCAGTAAAATCTAAAGTCAGTAAAATCTTAATAATAATAATCTTTAATATTTTCACACGAATGAAAACATAGAAGATTGTCAGATGTTGTTCTTTCCTGATGGGCTGAGAGCTCAGATTGATGTCTTCCTGGGCTCCATGGTTGGCCAGCTGTGCTCTTTGAGATCCAGCCCAATGAAGGAAATGCCTTCTGGAGAAGCTTGTGGTGTGCACACCACATACAGCACCGCTGTTCACTAATGATGGCTGCTTGGCAGCAGCTACATGCAGCAGGGGGCAAGTTGACAGAGTCTTAACGAGGAAATTTCATAGAGAGATGGGGTCAGGGGTGTCAGAACTGGGCAGGCTTTGGACCATACTACATTACACACAGATGAAGAAAATGCCATCATGTGCTCCTTTAGCTAGAGTGCAACTAATAATAAGGATTAGGTGAAATCATCTAAACTTGTCTGGGATGCTAGTGTCCTGCTGGGTTTTACAGTTTATAACTAGCAAACAGCTCTACAAAGAATGCAGTGTCATAATGTAGGAATCGATCGGCTCTGAGCTTTTAATGATTTCTCATTCTGACCTATTGATTAAGACAACTGTTGAACACATTTTTTGTGTTGTTACTTTGCAGCCATGGAGCGAGATGAGGTTAGTAATGGAGGGTGGCACCATGGTGAGGTACAAGGCAGTAGATGGATATAGGTCATGTGGACCACACATTTAGCCCTTCTCAAAAACCTAATCAGAGACCTTGTCACACCATCATGATAATTAACCAGATGAATCAATAACTACACACGTATCAAAATAAATAGGATATAGCAAAGGAAAGGGTGACAATATGGTTGTGCATGACTGGTATGTAGAACAAGAGCTATGAATTTTGCATACACTCTTTACCTTCAGTACTGATTTGGCCCATTATAACCCATTATACTGATGCACTGTAATCCTGGCATTTTATAATACTTTTTCCATGAGCATCAAAATAATCTAAGCCTTACATTCAAAATACAGGGAAAACTAGTTTTAGGTGTGTTGACCCCCCCTTAATTACCACAGGCACCATTGTTTCATCACATATTGGCTTTGTTCATGTTTTCTTTATCAAGAGCGAGACTCCTCTCCTATTGGATGTGTGGCAAGCATGTTTATTCAGATGCATCTTCTATGAGAATTGTTCGCAGCTTGCAGTTTGCAGACATGTCTCCAGGAGTCTAATGCAGCCAATTCTGCACTTCACAAACCTGAAGGTTTGTAAAAGAACCACAGCTAGGATCGTCAAGAAAGCAGAGACCCACTTTCTCCGCTTTCTGGAAGGTCCTGTGTGGAACCAGTGTGCCAAATGGGGAGCACATGCATGCAAAACTCACCTTACCGTAATCTGTAATTTATGCTTTAAGTTGTGAATGCATTCCAAAAGTCCTACAAAAATCTGAAAAAAATAAACAGCCTAATATCTGTGGTTTAATCTAAAGGTATTGAAAAGATTCTATGCTGATGAAACTTTTTTCTTATCTTCTATTTTTATTACAATTTTTAGATGTACCATTTCAGGACCTAAACATAAAAAGTAAAACATGTAAAGTTTTATTATACATTATATCTACTGCTCCAAAAACAGTAATGTGTCAAAATCAATATTGTTATCAATTTTTGACCTAGTCAAGGCTGTAACAACCACATCCAAAATATTCCAATTTAGTGGAAAATCTTTCCATATTCCGTATTCTATATTTTTTGTTTTTTGCTTTCAAAACACCAGGGTTATCTATGGATAAGTCTGAAGTTGTTGAAAAGATATCATTCAGTAAAAGTGAAAAAAAAATATATAATAATTTTTATTGCACTTTTAAAGGAGGTAACGTTTTGGAAAGTATGGGTAAAAAGTGTTTGTTCAGTATAAAGGTTCCTCAAGGCTTAAGGTAAATAAAAAAAGTGTTGATTACAAACAAAGATAAAATTCAGCTTTAAATACTAACATGTCTTTTGACATGTTCCTCTGTATTTGTAATCCTACATTATTGGAGACTCATCAAAGTTTTATCTAAATAGAATGCTCACTTACTAATATTGTAAATGTTTTCATCATACCTTCAATCCTCAAAACTCTGAAAGGTTTATTAGAAGAGTGAGGGTGTTTAGAGAAGGCTTATGAACTCTTACAGTTAAAGGTGTTATTTAACTATTTTAAGAACACACAAAAAGTTTGAACAGTTTAAAGCTTAATTTTGGTGATATGAATGGATTTCCTGATCTGATCCCAGGGATCAGTGAGGGATCCTAATCACGGCCTTTTTTCTGATTTGCCATTGGGAATCCCTAATAACACTCAATTCATTAAAGCTGTTGTTGGTCTACTGTCTGTGATTATGTCAGCCACACCTCTTGCGAGACGTGTCCAGGTCTAGTCAGGGTCAGTTTTTTTTAAATCACAGGCTACTTGTAAAACTGTATTATAGTTCATATACATTGTTTTGTTGACGGAGTCTGGGTTTTCCATTCAGGGTTTAATCCCACATATTTGCAAGTGATGTTATTAGTTTTAACAAAGTTTCAAATGGTCTAAATCTGTATTGGCCAATGCCTGTACTTGGATCGATATCAGGGGGAAAACAATTCTGTTGGAAACAACCTGTATGATATGATTTTAGTGCCCCTGTGGTGACAAGGTACTTATGTCAGGATGCTTCCTTGCATGCATTGGTCAGGTGGAAGTTCCCTGCTTCTCGTGGGGACTGAGATGAGAATTAAGGATGTCTACTTGACATCTGGCTTTCCTATAAGTATGTTCTAAATAGTACATTTCTCATCTTTTGCTCAGCCAATCTAGATAAGGTCAGATATGATGCAGTTTGTTTAATTTTCTTGTAAGAAAGAACTCTTCACCTGCAGCCACTGTTAGAAATTTGTGAAAGTGGGCATACTCACATATAAAGCCTGTCAAAAGTCAATTTCTTCCTCCTTAAGCCATCTCTCATTGCTGCAAATTGAACTGTTCCACACAGACACTGAGGGTAAAAGGAGTCTAACAAAAAAAGGTGGGGAGAGCCAGGAAGAACCTGCTGGTGCTGCACCAACTGGATGCTGTCTGCAAGCATAGGGGAGAGAGAGTACTTGTGCCCTACGGCACACTACAGGGGCTAAAACGTTCCTCCACATCTACGCAGGCAGTGAAGAGCCTGGAGGCATACATGGGATTACACCCTGTGTTATTGCCCAAGACAGTCACCAGCAGAGGCCCCTCACGCATTCCGGAAAGCCAAACATGAATTATATTGCACCTTACAAAATTTAACCAATATGCACAATTTGTTAAAGTGTGTAATTTCTGTTTTTTTATCCACCTGAATCAGGAGGAAGCATCAACCTGCTGGTTTCTTTACCTAGTTAATAAAACTTGTGATATATGAGCCTTTTGTCCTGAGGCTGGCAGCAGGTGACTAAATAAAAGAAAGTCTCAGAGGAACAAGGAGGTTGTCAGTTTTAAAGAGCTTTTTTATCTCAAGAACACTGATACAAAGTTGAAACAGCTACTTAAATGTTGTGAAATCAATCAAGTGTCAAATTTCGAACAGTTACTTGAATGTGTGACACACACAAAAAATCTCTTTCCTTGCAGTGCTGCAGAGCCCAAGGTGACATATTTTCCTCCTTTAACCATGGCGAGATGCATCACTCACGATCACACCAGCAGGATCTTGGTGGCAAACAAATGAAAGTATCTTCTTAGCACTGTGCAGAAGGACCCAGGGGGTGTTCTCCATGTCTACTAAGCATACAATCCTCCCCAGACAAGCCCACTTGCACTTGCGCTGACACACAGTCAGTTGCACTACATATTCAAGAAAAACTCCCTAGTAAGAACCGAAAGGTCACACAAGAGCTACAGTGTGCTCCACTTACGGGTTCGGTCTGGAGAGTAAATTGATTTCTATATTTTAAGCATATAATCATTAAATGTTTCTGTTACTAACAACAAGAATAAAATCTAGTATGTTTCGTTTTTTTTAGCTGTGATTTAAAGTTCGGTATTAGATATAAATCCTCTATTTTTTGGTTTCGGTTGGTTTATGCCTCACCTTTCACCTTCTGATGTATTCTCATCCTAGCTCAAAGAGCGATATAAAAAGAAATGTCGGAAACATTTCTCTTACTCTTTCAACCCTTGTGCCCATTAACAGTTAGTGCTCGGAGTAATTGTGATTTGAATGTAATCCCAAATCTGTTTAATGATCCATAGAGGGAGCACAGGTAAAGTGCTTTTAACGAGAGGGCCCTTATTTTACTAGCAGCAGAGGAGCAGAGAGAAGCCGAGCTGCTATTTCACATCCAGCTTCAAAGCGGCGCTTCAAATTGTGCCGACGAGACTTCATTTCCTCTTATCTGAGTGTGTATAGGTCCTCTACAGTGAAAGTGCACCGAGTGAAAATGTGAGGGGACAGCGGGTGAAGATGTATAGAGCACACAGCGCCACAGGCAGCCAGGAAGACTCAAATTAGATGAATATGAGAAATGGGGGAAATTGTTAGACATTACAGCGGCATGCTCATAAGCGTGGGTCGACAGTTATGGCCTCCTCCAGACAAACCTGAGAGATACTTCATAGCAATGAAAAGGTCTATGATGTTCATTTTCCTGTGACTTTGCATGTAATACAAAGACCCTATATCATAACCACGATGGATTAGGGCTTTGCTTGAAATGGTTCTGCTCTTTTGATGTGGTGTTTTGTTTCAGATCATCAAACAAATTTTAATATCAGACGAAGACAATGAGTAAATAAAAACAAGCAGTGTTCAAATGATGATGTTTTTTTCTTCACTTTACTAGGACAAAAAGCCTGCCTATACCAATCTGGGCCTTTTGGAAAAAGTAATTGCCACCCTTAAATCATGTATATTGTTACTAGCCTAGGCTTGAATAGAACCTGTCTAAACACATGAAGTAGGCTGAAAGATCTCAAAAAACGACACATTAATTGAACATCAAGATGAGAAACAAAGTAATATACATCAGTGACATAGAATGTGAATGTGGTAGAGTTCAACTGCGAAGGCTGAGGCGGAAGTTTGTTTTTAAACAGCTGTTGAGCATCAATAAATGGTAGTGTGTTGTGACCCTTTGAATTCTTTATTTTTTAATTCTTTATTTTTTAAATTTCTGTTTCCATTAATTCTAGCTTGCAGTACACCCCACCTTTTCATGATCTGAGTTCAAATTACTCTACAATTATTGGACTGAGTTTTACAGAACCTTTTTAATGTTAGTTCTTTGTCTAGTTTTCATTTCCCCTCAACTAAGTTGAAATAGTCAATCAGTCATTTTCTACTGCTTATTCCATTTATTCCCATATAAAAATAAATATTTCAATTTATTGAAATATTTTCATCGATTTTAATTGCAGAGTTGATACTGAATTTTAAAATCTGCCATTGTTTGTCAAGTTAGTTTTTTTGTGTCATAATCTGTGACGCTCATTTGATTTGGGAGCATATTATTCACACAAGATTTCTGCATCAATTCAGGTCAAGAGCACCCGCTACAAAAGAAACAACTAGTGCTTATAGTAGCAACAGCTGGTAAAGGATAAAGACCTACTTGCCTTACTTGTGTAGGGCAATGTAACTAACACTGGAATGCAACAGGGGTAAAAGGTGGACTTATTGGATGTCTTGTCCTGTTTTGGAGCTGGGACGTAACATACTACAAATAGTTGTTAAAAAAGCATGTTTTGTCATTTTTAGTGAGTCTCTCACTGGAAATGCACAAATATTTTTCATTACCAACCAGCAACCAGCCAATCCAAGTCCTGGTGTCAAAGCATTAATTGCTTCAAATTTGGGAGGAAAGTAATTGCTTGGCAATTGGAAGATTGTGAGCCAACTATCCAGCTTTGCCTCCCACATGCTGATGCCCCCTGGGCAAAGCACTAAACCCCAAATTGACCTCCAGTCTGAATATTTGTGTATGGTTGCTTGAGTGTTGTCAGTGCAAGTGTGAAAAGCTATATGAGTGTTCAGTATGACTAGAAAAAGTACTATCTAAGTTAATTTACCATATTTTAGCATAAGTAAGATCAGCAAAATGACTGTACTGTGTTTCAGTCATACTGAGTATAAAACTCATCGTCAGTTTTGAAATGTTTGTATGTGAACATGTGTATGCTTTTCTGCTGTTAAATATAGAAAACATTTATCCAATGCATTTAGATTTTAGAGAAAAAAAGTGCAACATGTATTTAACTATATTTACACTCCTGCCCTAATCTATTGCTCTTTCATTACCCATTGATATAAATCCTTGGAAAATGAAGGTAACTTGAATGCCCTCCCCCAAAACAATAAAGCATCTCTGACTGGAAAACTACAGTGGGAAGCCTTTGAGGTTGGATTGAATGAATGAAAAAAGCGAAAATGTCACCAATTCCATCTCTGAAGATGTCAGATAGAGATTCTGACAATGAAGGCACATCAAAGGGAAATGCAGACCCCACAGTCTTCAAAAGGCACTGTGAGCACATGCGGGCTTATTAAATAGATGAATATTGACAGGGTTTTTCCTATTTCAGGTGAACAGAATCTCAGCTATACCTCCTCAGATCCAACAAGAGCTACGAGAAGGCAAGCACAGGCAGGCGCTTGCTTCCTCCTCCCAGCCATTCACAGCAGACCTAATTGACAAGCAAAACCCTCCAACGGTTCGCCACCCACCCACCCCCCTTTCCTTCGCACTCCTCCTCACTGCTAACTTTGCCCACTGGACCGAGATGTTGCTGAGCCAATCAGAGGAGGTTTTGTTTGCTGAACTCCGATACGTCCTTCAGCACTTTGGCCCCATTCATCTCACCAAACAATCCCCCTAAGAATTTAACTGGTGGGCAAACACACAGTACTTGGGTAATGATGGGGGCACCTTGGCTGTCGGTGTGAATATTTACCCTGTCATCAAAGGAGGGGCATGCTTATAAATCTATGCCTGCCCTCCCAAGTTCAGGTTCAGGGTTTGCAAGTGCGGGAGTTGAAGCGAGAAAGACAGCAAGTGAATTTTTACTCAGATCTATGGAATTTGATGGAGCTTTATACATATGGAGTACGAAAGAAAATTAGCTTGGTTTGTAACTACACAAGCACACAGAGGTTGCTTAGAATGTCAGATCAGTGAATAAGTACATTTGCAAATAAAATGACACCTCCCACGCAGCAGGGCTAGTCAATTGTAGATGTGTGGAAACACTGTGGTTCATCTGAAGCATCAGCTTTGTTTTTGTTTCTTACATCTAAAGATTGTGTGCACTGTTCCTGCAATGGAAATGAAACAAAGTTTCCTTTCTGAGTTTTGCAGAAAGTTGCAACCTTTTCCACAATATTCTATTCTGTTGTTTAACACCCGATAAACAATCCCAATTCCATTGTTTAACACCTAAAAACTCAATTCGTGAAGGGCCAGTAAACAATTCTGCTAAAGAGAGAGGCAAGAAAATAGCTGCAATCAGCCAGCAGATTGCAGTGTTTTGTCTACGATTTGGAAGAGTGGAAAGATTCCATCTTGCCAGTTTTGCAGCTGATATGCTACTGGTAATATGTTCAGCCTAGGTAAACTTACAATGGGCTGAATGGATGTTTTATTGAAACTTGTCTATAGCAGTCAGGAGCTTGCATGGTCTATTGGGAGCAAACAGGCAGTGCATTTCAGGTTTTGTTTCTCCATGTGTAAAAGTTATAGTATCTGTCATTTTGTATTCCCCATCAACCTTTAGCAATTTATTTCTGTATGTGTAGAGTTGCAGCTGCTTTATATAAAAAGGCTCAAACTACATAGAGTAATATTAAAAAAAAGCAATTTGTAATTTGCACTTTACTTTTTAAGTTAACCAAACTGTCTTGAATCTATTCATAATCCATGACTTCCTGTTTCCCTGGGTTGTAAATATGACATTACACGAAGGGCCAGTTCTCTTAGCCCCTCTTTTCAATCGGAAAGACAAGAGAACATGCCATTCAAGTAAGGGATGTCTTTGTTAATCTTGAAAACTCTGAAAATGGTGACTTTAAAATAGTTACTTGCTCAAAGTTGCTCTTAAATACCCCCAGAGCAAGGTTGAATGAGGGCCCAAGGTTAACTTGCAAGTACGATGGTATGGTAGGTTAAAAAATAATAACAGACTTAGCTACAACCAAAAAATGCTTCTTTGGTCTACCACGTCTCTGTAATAACCCTTAGAAACTTATTTCGGAAACATAAAGCTTACTATTGTCACAAATGTAAATCTGAGGAATTGAATAAATCCTACCAGAATTTTAACTGGAACCATGTTCTTTGTTGGCAAATACTGAAAACATCTTATGTGGGTGTAAATGTGAGGAAATTACGGTGATTTTGTAGCCCATACAATCCTGTCACAGCTATATGTGTTGCTTTTAATGCAATCTGGTTCTGAATTATGTGTGTATTGGGATAAAGTGTGTAAAATCCACAGTGCTTCATCAAGATGGGGTACCTTTTGACTTGTCACCAAATCATAATATTTATTCATTTTTTATGTCAATGAGTGTCTATAAGTGGCCCCAGATATTAGCCAAATTATTGAGGAACTAGGTCAAGGCATTAATTTCACCTTCAGTTTTTAGCATCCGGGATGTCGAGTTGAGTCAATCTTCATCAGAGCAGAAATTATAGCATAGCGTGATTAATGAGTCATTAATCAGTTGTATAGATCAACAGTGATGGTGCACATGTGCGCTACCCAAGGCGTGTGTGAGTATTGCTATTGTCATATTGCTAAGTATGGTAAAGGATCTGTGATGCTGTGGGCTCATTCTCACATTAAGGCCCATGGAAGCTTTAAATACCAGGACACTTTAAAAATTAGTCTGGGTTATTTTCCTAGAAAACAAAAATGAGTCAGCATTGGGTCTTTCAACAGGAGAATGAGAAAAAGAATACGGCCAAATGCACACAGAAATCGATAACCAGGCAGGGTAATGTTGTACGTAGGTATGGTTTCTGTCTGGTTAAGACAGAATATCTACAACAGTACACAATCCTAAAGCAAACCTGTGAAGTGATCTCAAGAGAAGATAGCATTAGAGATACCAGGACTCTAGACAATCAAGAGATGGTGTATGAAAAATGGTCAAAGATTCCTCTGTGCTCCAAATTATATACATGTGTGAAAGGCGATGTATGTGGTTTTGGGTTGTATTTGTTAGTTTTAGGATTGGGAGGATCTCTCATTCCCTTCATTTCTTGAAGCTAACAACCTTGCAGTATTTTCAGATCAATAAAGTACTTGTTGCAGATTACTCTACATGCCCATGCTGTTGGAAAAGCAGTCTCCTGAGAAGCCATCAGAGGCCCAGAAAGACACAAGCAGGATTACAGTGAAAGGATGTCTTTATTATAGGCAGAAATTGGTGTTGTCAATTTTTTCTGGTATGAAGAAAGAGAAAAGGACTGATAATGGCAGGATGATATGTTTTATTTATTCATTTTCAGGATATGCAGTTATTATTCAATAGCCGGGTGTGTTGGCTTCGAATCAAAGCCTATGTCAACAAGAGGCAAATGTAAATGCACGTCTGCTCAGCGAGGAAAAGTCAAGTGAAAGAAAGGGAGGGAATAGTGTTAGAGATGAAAAACCGTACAGCAAGTTAAACACAGATGGATTTGCAAAACCTGCCCAAATACAAAGAATATTATCAAACAGCATTTTTTATTATTGAAGAAGCTCTGTCCAGTTTTGTTATCAGATCTATAAATTTTGTGGCTGGGTTTTATTCAATTTTTTGTTACATATATTTTCCATGTCTTGCCTATTAGCACAAAAACATACAAATAAAACCAGAGACCGGAAAGTATTGCCAGCATGTAAAATCCCACCTTTTTTAGACTAATACTAACCTGTGGAAGTGTGCGCTCACCGAAACATCTCTTTCTCTGCCTCTCTCTGTGTCTCTTTCTCCCTCGCTCTACCTCTCTCACACATACACTGACACGCACACACACAAACAAAGCCTTTTGTATTGTCTTCCACACCAGTACTCCTCTAGGGGCCAATACTGTGCTCCAAAGCCCTTTAGAGGGGCAGCAAGCCAGAAAATGACCCCATGCTGTCTCCGCTCCCCTCAGCCCCGCCTGGTTACGCCTGTTTCCCAAGGATCCACCGAGGGTCCAATGCCCCTAGGCCTCCCTCTCACACCACTCTACCTCCTGGGGCCAAACGTTAACAGGGGCTCCTTGCTGCGGACAATGGCTACCGGGAGATGTGGGAAAGAAATGTCACAAGGCTCTCTGACAAGTAGAGTTCGACCCCCTGACCTTGAGGGCTGGTCCCACTGGGCCTCTTTATGTAAACACGGGGGTTTCCAAAGAAAAGCATACCCTGTGTTAATCAGATTCATAACCCATGTGAGAAAATACCTAAGAAGTTGAGGTGTGAACTGAAGGTTTGAACTGGTGGAAACTTCTTCACTACAGGGAAAAAATATTACACATGCATATTTCATTTATCTGTTTTTGTACATTAAATTATAATATTAGGATAATTTTATTTATTTAATATTTAACCTATATTTTCTTAGATAGCCTCTCTTCAAGTAACCCTAAAGTCCCAAAGAGTGTCTTTATCAAGCTAAAACTTAAAGAACTTCTGTTTTAGCTCCCAGTCACCTTGTAAACAGTCCTGGTCATTTAACCTCTGACCTCCTGACTTCTCAATCTGTCCAACACCCTCTCCATATGGGACAAGCACTTTAAATGACTATATGATCGGCCATTCTGCGCCTTCAGCAGGGAGGGGTTGAACACGGGCCGGGTGGCTGTGTAATGTTAAGGGTGCAATTTGTTGTAGAATGTGGGGTAACAAGAGGATGACTTGAGCTGCTCATTGTTCGAGTTAACCTCACAGTCACAGGCTTTTAATGGTTTTAGATTAAAATATTTGCTGTATTTGGATTCAATCCATTCTGTAATGTTAAAATGGTTACTTTGACTTTTTTTAAGAAATATGGCAATTCACTAATCTTGAAATTTCCTGTAAAAATGCTGCAAGAAATTGTTAACAAAACACTCTTAGGGTATTCCCAATAAACAGTTTTTAGTATTAATTTGTTTGTATATAAGTCACATAATCTCTGTGATGGGCAGTAAAGCAGCTAGTCGCCCCATTTAACAGCTCCTAATCCATTTCCTAAAGGCTCTTGACAAGGTCCTGTTGATGACCCCTCATTGGTATAAGAGCACATGTGAAGGTCAGACTGTTGTGGCCACCAGGGGCCAGGGTTCACAAACCAAACACCCTTACCTCATTCCCAGGAGACTCTAGCTGATGGACTCTTCACGCTAGTTAGTGAACATCATTAATAACTTAGGCTTAGCAAGTGAAGGATTGATGATTCTGGATGGGAAGGACTGATATGCTGACCGCCTACGATATGACCTAAAAGTTAAGTGATGTGGATAACAACACAAGGGTGTGACTATAGATGCAATGTAAATATATGAGTTAATAGAGTGAAACAGCAGCATCTCAGTGAAACAAAGCTACTAAAAATGCTTAACCAAACATTAGGTTTGGGGGCAGAGAAAGAATTAGACCACCTTATATTCACTGTATACCTCTCTTCTTATTGCAATATACACTATGACATCGTTGTGGTTTTATTTTAAAAAGAAAAACAAATTATTGGTATTCATTAACAACTGATAAATTGCAAGTAGTAAACATCAATTTATTTAAAATGTAAGTCCCTTTTATTTTTTTACAATTTATCTGTTGTAATTACGAAACAATGATTTCATTTGCTGATGGAAAAACAGTATGGAAAAATTTGCTACTTGAAGATCTACTGGTGAAAATACTAAATGGATAGAACTTACATTGTACTTTTCTAGTCATACTAGCCACTCAAAGTGTTTTTTTTTTCATATTTAGCCATCTGAGCTCCCAAATACACACACATTCATTCAGCAATTCAAAAAAAAGAGGTGAACTCAGAGTTCAAGTGCCTTGCCCAAGGACATGTGGCAGGGGGGAAACTGGAATTGAAACTGCAACCTTCCAATTGCAAGACTACCCTTTGAGGGTTTTTTTTTCTTCTTACATTTGCTATTATTGTTCCTAGCCCTGGGTCATTTCATCCCTTTCCCAATTTGTACCCACATTTTGTACCTACATTTTCCATTTCGTCCCTTCCTACATTGATGTTATACTGCAAAAGAAATACATTATACACATTTGTCCTGAAACTATTACATATCTGTTAATGGGTTTTATTAATAAATTATCAGGAGAAATATTCACAGAAATGCTCAAATCTCAAAGAGAATTTAGTCAAATGTTTTTTTTTCATTTATTGTGGTTCTGATTCCCATTTGCAGTTGTCTCTTATTAACCCTGATTAAACCAAAACAAATGTGAGTGAATTCCTACAGGTAAATATTATTTACTGAAGTTCTACAACCACATTTCCTTACATAAGTAATTTCAAAAATCAAGTTACTTTAAATTACCCTTTGTTAGGGTGACTATAAAACGTTGGGTGGGTATGAGGAGGGTTTGTATGCAGGGTTTGTATGAAATATCCTATGTCAAATGAACGTATTCTATACCTCAAAAAGTCAAGTACAAAACAACCGAAACTCATAGTCCTTGTGTTTTGTTCTGTTTGTCACAGCTGTAATTATTGTTTTCCTTGGCTCCACATGGCATCTTTGCCTCCTTATAATAACTGGGGCCTGTTCACTTTGTTGCTTGACTGAGATATTTTCTGTTTTGCCATCAAGTCAGTAAAGCCAATTGTGCAACAGGAGGAATACTTCACTTTCCCCGTTTTGTGGGACAAATCCGACCAGACACTGCACTGCAGCTGACCCACCATACTTTTTGCCTCAACTGTCAGGACATAACACACACATGCACACAAAGGGGGTACCATGCAGGTTTACCATATTGTCTTAAGCTATGCATCAGTTTCACATGTGCAAAGTGGTTTTCATTTGAACCAATTTATTTAGAGTTTCTTATCCAATGAAAAGTATCAAAACTGAGTGACAGATTGGAACCTGCAATTCAAAACTTTATTCCAGCCTTCTCCTCATCAATAAGTCCTTCACCACCACTACAGCTGAATATAAACTGTAAACCTGCAAAACTTACTGTATGCAGGCACATATGAGATGCTGCGCTGTCCCTCGTGTCTCCTTGTAACCCCCATGATCGTAAATCTGCCTGCATGTCCAATGATCATTTATGAGCACTTTACATGAAGATCAGTCTCACAAACAGCGCCCTTCAGCTAGTAATGAAAGCCAAGCATCAAAGTTAAAGATCAATGTCACAGGATTACTTGCACGTGCAAGCAATGTAAAGAGGATCCTTGAGAAATCTACAACAGCATGAGATATGCTTTTATTTGGTATGGTAGATATATTTTTATGTTATGCAAAAAATTTGCATGATTCAGAACAAAAGTGTCAAGTGTAAATACAAGATTTATCAACATAAAACCACAAGCCAGTCAAGACAAAACTGAGTTCCCAGACTGGGACATGCTTTTATCCCGTATCGAAGGTCAAAGGGTTAAATGGTTGAGGTCATTCAAGCTTGAACCACTGTCAAGGGACCTCTCAGATCAATCTAAAGCTGTTAAACATGTGGATGAATCAAAAGAAGAACATTTGTCAGATGGAATGATTGGTCTCTGATCACTGGTTCTGATTCTGCTGGAGTTTATTAAACCAAAACAGACAAATGTGTCAGAAGAAATATTCTGAAGCTTGGGAATTAATAGGTATTTTTGTTTTGAATGTGTACTGGAAAAAATAACTATAATATTAAACTTTATCACTGAGAAATTTGGAACATAAAAGTCTGATAGGTAAAAAATTACTATTAATAACGTAATAATGAATTGTATTGAGCAGCATCTTTATTGTTACAAAAACACAACGAAAATATTTTTGCTTGCAGATTCTTCTAAACCTTCCATCACTTTTTGTCTAAGATTTTCAATTTTAGCTCATGTTCATTTAGGGGTCACCCTCCCAATCGTTTTGACCTTTCTTTGATTAACCCAGTATAGCAGAGTTAAAAGCACCTTAAGACCTTGTTTGTACTACTCTGTATAACTGATTGATATTTTTTCTGTGTGTTAAAACAATTTTTCAATACAGTTGAGTTGAGAAATTCCAGCAAAAAAAACAGCCATACTCAGGCTGTGCCAGAAGGTGGCAATGGTAATGCTGAAATTTAGCTCCAAACAATAGTAGCTTTTTTTTAGAACGAAAAAAAAAAAATGCAATCTTGAGGTACGAAACAAAAGAGCTCCATTGTTGTTGTTTTTGGAGCTCAAATCAATAGTGGGTGTGCAAGAGTCTGTTATGTTATTAAGTTGAAGTTGTGTGAAGTTTACAAATACACCACAAACTGATTTCTTTTTCAACCCACCTCCAAAAGCATGTTTAAAAGTCTTTTATTTCAGACTGAGGGGGGCTTGATAAGGAGAAAGAGCTAAAAAAAATTAGTCTGCAGAATGAGTGCGTTAGTATGAATAAGTCATATGAAAATGCAGGCTTCAAGGGAATTTTTTTCAGATTAATGTATTGGGGGATAAGTCAGAAAGATTACGGAAAAAGTATGAATTTGTTATGGGCTCTAGAAGTAAATGTAAAGTTGTATGACACACTAAATAAAGGTAGTGCAGAAGAGCATCTCTGAACGCACAACACGTCGAACCTTGAGGCGGATGGGCTACAGCAGCAGAAGACCACACCGGGCGCCACTCCTGTCAGCTAAGAACAGGAAACTGAGGCTACAATTCGCACAGGCTCACCAAAATTGGACAATAGAAGATGGGAAAAACGTTTCCTGGTCTGATGAGTCTCGATTTCTGCTGCGACATTCGGGTCAGAATTTGGCATCAACAACGTGAAAGCATGGATCCATCCTGCCTTGTATCAACAGTTCAGGCTGGTGGTGGTGGTGTAATGGTGTGGGGGATATTTTTCTTGGCACACTTTGGGGCCCCCCTTAGTAACAAATTGAACATCATGTCAACACCACAGCCTTCCTGAGTATTGTTGCTGACCATGTCTATCCCCCTTTATGACCACAGTGACCCCCTTTTGATGGTTACTTCCAGCAGGATAATGCCGCCATGTCATTAAGGCACGAAATCATCTCAGACTGGTTTTTTAAACATGACAAAGATTCACTGTACTCAAAAGGGCCTCCACAGTCACCAGATCTCAATCCCAAAAGAGCACCCTTTTGGGGTTGGTGAAACGGGGAGATTCGCATCATAGATGTGCAGCCGACAAATCTGCAGCATCTGTGTGATGCTATCATGTCAATATGGGCCCCAAACTCTTAGGATGTTTTTTCAAGTACCTTGTTGAATCTATGGCACGAAGGATTAAAGCAGTTCTGAAGGCAAAAGGGGATCCAACCTGGTACTAGCAAGGTGTACCTAATAAAGTGGCTGGTGAGTGTAAATATATATTTATATATTATTGTTTTTTGTGAACATATTGACCTTTCATCTTCTGAGTTATGTAAACTATATCCCTGATTTGCTCCATGGCTGCTATTAATGATTTTCTACCATTGTCTTTATTGTAAAGGTTATCTTGACAACACCAACAAACCATAATGTTTAATACAGCCACATTTATTCCAACTGATTTACCTCCCATAAATCTTAACTGCTTGGTTTCAATCTGTTTCTTGGATGAGGCTCAGCACCGACTATGCACAGGCAGGTAAGAGCTCAGGTAGGCACCCAACTCCCTGGCCTGGCCCACAGATGAAAACATGTCCCCTTCTGCCACTTTCATCTTTGGCCAACATTCCGCCCAAGCATACCCTATGGCTTCTTGTCCCCTGCTTCCTCTTATCCTTTTCCTCCTCCTGCCTCTGTCATGCAGGGGACCAAGAATGGCATGCAGGGACAAACTTGAGACCTTGCGAAAAGAGAGAAAAAAACAGGAGGGGAAGGACACTGAGAGGTGGGGATGGTGAAGAAGAAAGGACTTGTGAAGAAAAAGAGAAATGCACATTGTACTTTTCAAATGGATGGGAAATGATTCGCTGGGATTTGCTGACAATTATACGGTGGGGTTTTTAATCAATTCGGACCATTCACAGCGTGGAGAGGGCTGATCCCCCAGTACAAAGGAACAGACCGTGGGAGGGCGGTACCTAAGAAAGCTCTGGCCTGGTGTAAGTAACATGAGGCAACACTCCCCTCCCCACACATTTAACTGCAGCCCCATTTGGGCCCCCTTTTGAACTTATTACCCGGCGGATTAAAGGGCCCAAACGCAAGAACCCCCCAAAGGGGCCCTTTTGGTGCCTCTGTTGCACCCTCCCGCGCTCCCCTCGCCCCCAGGAATGAGGCTGAAGTGACAGGGGGTATTGTGTTGGGCATCTGAATTGCCACACCTCTCACTTACCCTGTCATACAGTGCAGTTTGATGAGGTTATTTGCTAGAAGGAACAGGATCCCGCCACTAATCTTAGAGTCACACAACACACCGTGCACAAGTTTCAAAATCACTCCCTAATGTCAAATCAGAGCAGGTCCTATCAAGAATTTCCACCTCTTTGTTTTCCATAAGAAAATGCTACCCATTTCTTATGACTCCTTTCATAAGTCTGCCTCCAAATTAGCAAGCTGCTCAGCTATGGAGTGGATTGAAAGCACCTGAATGTGAACACACAGATTAGCCCTGTAGATATGACGTCTAATTACCATCTCATTGCAACTCCACATGCAAGCTCAACATGAGTGCGGACGTGCTGTGAGAAAAAGGTCCATTTGACAAAGGTTGATTATAGGTCCATTATGCACAAAGTACTTAGTGATGGACTGAGAGTAGGAATTAAGAGCTTGATGGCTACTGTGAGGGGACCTTAGCTGAAGAACAGCAGCGTTAGCAGTCAACGGGGTCTTGGTTCTACAGGAGGCCAGGACTGGGGGAGGGTGTGCAGTAGTCTCTGGCCTTGCTGAGTGGTCATGTAGAGAGATCTGACAAGAGAAGAGCCCCCTATTTAAGCCCTCATTTGATCTGGAAAGAGGCAGGTGATCCTCTGAATCTTTTTGTGTCAGCCCTCAGGGGTCAGATGACCAAGAGTGACTTGTCTTACCTGGCGCCCATCAAAGCTTCTCATTTGGGGCGTACCGTGATTCTGTCTCGGGTAACCACCCCCGTGAAAGCTCCACCTGGCCATAGGGTAGAGGGGTGAGCTCCACACTGAAGCAGCAAGGGTGCTGGATGCTTGCTTTACTAATCCTGTCACATACTGAGAGGGGTTGAAGAACCCAAAGGTCAGAGATGGAGCACAGAATCCATCTTTGTGGCTAGGTAGGATTACAGGACCAGTGGGGCTTGGTCCTCATGAATGAAGCATCACACCTGGAGGTCACTAAGGTACTTGTGGAGCAAGCTGAAGAACCAGCTTTCGGTTTGATTGTAGACACATGTGACTGATGATCTTGCAGATACTGTATGCACTCCATATACTCTTAAGCATTTACTGTCTTGGGGATGCAAAACTTACAGTATGCAAGATTTCTGTTGTGCGTAGCATCTTTATGTTTGTTCGGTTGCTTTAAAGTGCATTTCCTGTTGAGAAACAGCATGGCAGTTGCTATTCAATAGGAGAAGGAATTCTGCATTTCCAGAAAGGTCTTATACTCCTTATTCTGACACTCATTATGTGTGGTTTGTTATTACTGGAATTCAAGAACTGTCTGTGAGAACTGATGATTGATGGTCTTTCACGTTTGACTGTTGCAAAACTATATCTTCCATTTTGGATATATAAAACCAAGACACTGTTGTCTGTGATACTGCAGACAACATGTTGGAGAGAAAAACACATACTCTGCATGAATTTCATCAACATAAATCTAAATGGGCATCCTGATAGTCAAGCAATTTATTTCCCAGAGTTCATGTTAACCCACATCAGCCCAATCAACACTTCTGCACCAACTCTGGCACTCACTCATCCCTGACAACACCTTCAAAGCACAGCCTCTCATCAAAAGCTTTTCCTATAACAGAATTAGGCACAGTACAGCCAACACATTTTCAATTGGGAATATATTCAGTGTTAGAGGGAAAGTTAAACATATTTGAAGCCAGGTTCTGTTAAAAGGTTATAAGCAGTTAATATGTTGCCTGCAGTTAAAAACTCTGACACCATATGTATTTAATATAAAACCACATTAACTGGTCCATGAGGCTGATGTTGACAGCTGGTCCAAGACGTGACTTCTACCATCCCAAAAAGCACCAGTTTTAAATACCTCATCATGTTTGCATCGGTCATTTACAGATATATAGCGTTTTGCAGTGTTTCCGGTAGGAATACATGCCTGATATAAAAGCAAAAAGGTATAAAAACATACGATTTTTGTTGTTTGGTTTAAATGAACACTATTTTATATATGTGTACACTGACTTACTTTTTTGTTAGTTGGTCACGCTGATCGCAAATGATTCAGCGTGTCATTCTCACTGCAGCTTATAAACAAAAAGATAATTTTAAGCGTCTTCTTTTTCCATTTCCTAGGTAAACAATCATAAATATCTGTATATATAACCAACCAATACAAAAAGTGACAAAGATTCAAAGGTTCATATAACAGCATTTGTGTGCAGTTAACCCCCAAATTATTTGTAACCCTGGAATATTTAGATTTCAAGTGATTTTTATTCAACCAATAAGGTTATTTCTGATTGAAAATGAGACAAGTATCTCTCAAAAGACAATAAAACAATATAAAATACGTATCATTTTTGAATAAATAATTTTTTTTTAAATTTTTTTTTTACTTTTTAATGACAAATTGTATGTGAAAATGTATCTCTACCATTAACAATAGAAAAAAAAACTTTATTAGCATTTAAGCCTTTCTGTACCATTGTTTTTCAAATTTCAGTGTATATCTTGGTGATTTATCTTTGGTGATGAGCTCCACGAGTTAAAGTTTGGAAGGCCTTCTTGCCCTCACCCTAATCTTTAGTTTAATCTTCTTTATCAGATTCAAGGTGGGACTCTCACTCCAAAACATGATATTACTTTCAGTCAGAAGAAACATGTTAATTAAGTTAAAAGTTAATTAAAATATTGCTTTACAGCTAAATAAACATGAATAATTTTGGTCTTAACTGTAAATCTCTGTTTTATTTCAAATTGGATTTTTTTAAGATTATTGAAGTCCCCCTTGGTCTTAGCCTCTGTCAGACTAACCTTTGGATTCAGCATCTGGGACCATCTAATTTGGATTCATATTAAATGAAGACGCCAAGAGAATGATCTACTGCAAGTAAGCTATTAACTGCTTATACCTTTGTGAGCTAATGTGGCTATAGGTATGAGAAACCATCTTTACTGGGACTAAAGGCATAAGTTCCTGAACAGAAACAAATTAGACACTGATTGCATTTTGGTCAAATTCTGAAAAACAGTTATAACTGAATTATTACTGAATGAGAGTAAAATTCACATTGGAGCATAATAGTGCTTGTCTGTGGTCACCCCATTAAATGCATGTTATGTTCAAGGGCATTAAGCAGTGGGCATTAGATAACCATAGAGATAAACCTTTGAATAGCATCAATGTAAGGCCAAGTGTTAGCATTTCAGATAAGCTGCATGCTGAACCCTAGGGTTCATTTGGATGCATTTGCCCCCATTATTGACTGAATAAGCAGATTGGGCTGGCAGGGATCCACCTCCTTCCACACAGAGTAGTCCTGTATCTCTGTCAGCCAGTCAAATCAGGTTAGCCACTCTTTAGCATCAAACACACTTTTGATTCAAAGCTTCACTTCATTGTCACTTGACATGTTGGCATGCCAGAGACTGAGTTGTCAGTGCTGCTGCACTGATCCAAATCCACTAGGGTCAGACAGACTGGGCTACCGAGCTGATCTGATGGTATGTTGTGTGTGTGTGTGTGTGTGTGTGTGTGTGTGTGTGTGAGAGATGTGGGGGTGGCAGGGCATGCAGGGTGTTGACGGTCAAACGATGAGATATATTTTAGGGAGTGATGAGAAGAGTTACTGACAATCTGGCAGTCCTTCACAGTGACACGTGTTTGATGGTACACACAGCCTGTACTCAGCCTCCATGACCTGGTGCTGTCATTGAGGGTCGAGAATGTGGAAATGTGCCGCCGTCTGCGCTGTGGAGAAATACGTTTTATTCAGGGTGGGTTGGCGGGGGCAAGGACAGAGGTGGGGGTTGGAGCCAAGGACAGGGGTTGTGTCAGAACTGCCAGTCTTTGTGGTTGTTGCAGGGTATAGATACATGCTTACAACATATACTTATTTTTCCTGAAAAACAAGTACATTTTAACAATGTCTGTTTTTTCTTCATACCAAACTTAATCCTAAAAACTAAATTCACTTGAAAACAATGCTTTTAGGGAGCCCTTTTCACAACAAAAAACAGGATGGAGACAAAACAGCAGCAGATGTACCATTATGTTTGACATTATTTTATTAGATATGAAACAGTCAATCGGCCAGAGGTCGGAATCAGCCAAATTTCCTTTGCGTAGCTCTGAACTGTGAAGGATTGGTTAATGAGATTTGTTTTCCTATCTTTTTATGAAATGCATCAAAAATAAGAACCTCTCCATTTCCAGTGATTTTTGATTAAATTCATTTGAAGGTTAGGTGATAAAAAAATGTGGGGGGTGCACTAGAGGTAGGGATTTCTAAAAAGACTTCTTCTAGATTGTTCTCTATAAACAAGTGGAATAGGTCCACAGCACCACAATAGACTTCAACTCTTCTTTACTGTACATGGACCAAGTTCTGTCTTCTGCTTGCTTCAATTCAGTATTGGGAGGCCTTCAGAGGCCTGTGATGTTCCTGAAATGTGTCCCCCCGCAGCAAGGTTGCAGGCAAAATTGCGAATTTCTGAAAAGGATAAAGAGAAGTTATAATAATGGTCAAAAAGCCAAAAGAGCTAATGATAAATAAGTGTGATCATATTTCTAACGGGAATACTTATTACCTGATGTTTTGTATGTCCTGTTCGGCCAACCGGATGCTTCCTTTGGACTAAGATGTTTTCCTTCTGGAGCTTGGCATAGAGGAGGGCCACATTTCATGAAGTGGTCAAAACTTTTCAGAAAGAACTTTAGGTCCTGATGTTCCAGCAGCATAGCAAGGCTCCTGCCTCTCTGATGGTCCTGGGGTCAAAGTTGCCTTAGCCTCAGATATTCTCATACATTGAATGAGGTCTTCTCTGTGTTAGACACAGTGTTGATGGTTCGGCTGTGAAAGTTTAATCTGACATTGCTAGGTGTTGGAAGTATATGTGCCACCATTTTATCAAGAACAGCTTTTCCTATGTGCGATCTGGGGAAAAAAAAGCCGGGAAATCCACCCAGGTCAGAAAAAATTCTCCCCTTGGAAATGTGAGATGTGGCCTGTTGCATGATTAGGTTGAGTTGATGTGCATAGCAGTGGATATACTGTAGTGGGCATTTGAATACACATCTTTGAATGTTCTCTGAACATCTGCAGTGGCACCCCTCATCGCATTGGCTCCATCACACACCTGGCAGATTAGCTTACTTTCTGATCCTCAGGAATGATGCCAGCAAGATGCTATGTTAATTCAAAAGCAATGGGCTCAGATGTAGCTGACTGTACAGGAATGGACTCAAAATATCTTTCCTGCAAAGTTTTTGTCATCAATGTGTACAAGGATAACTTGGGACTGTGTTGAAATATCTGTTGTCTCATCTGCCTGGATTAATCAAAACTACATTGGCAGGGGTGCGACTTTGATTGATCATGATTTGTATCATGAATTAATCAGACTGGATAACAGTATCTATCTATCTATCTATCTATCTATCTATCTATCTATCTATCTATCTATCTATCTATCTATCTATCTATCTATCTATCTATCTATCTATCTATCTATCTATCTATCTATCTATCTATCTATCTATCTATCTATCTATCTATCTATCTATCTATCTAAAGCATACTCCGCTATGTGCTTTTTCGCCATGTTGAGAGCATTTGTATTTATATGATTTGTTGAAAATCTCTTATGACTGCACATCATAGAAATTGTTCTCATACCTTGCTAATGTAATTTTCCTATATCGTTTCTTCTGGCACTTTTTCTTAGTCTACAGTGGCAATTTATTCCACACTATAGAGCAATTATGCTCTTGAGAATAACTGAGTTGCATGTTGCTCTGACTCATACATGTATACGCTCCAAGGTGGATTCAGGTGGTCTGAATGTGAGGCTAATAGCAGAAGAGTAGGAGGAAGAGGTGCATGGAGAAGTTAAAAAGGCTATAAGGCTAACAGTGAGTGTAGGCAGATTTCTAGGTGCTCAAGTATAAGTGTATAGGCACCTTGAGGTGCCTCAACCCTACTCTGATAAAAATGTGTGGGATGTGAGGATGGTTGTGGAGCCCCAGAGCCAATCTACCCAGCACCCTCACTGTTGCCTGAGGGCCTCTTCAGCACCTGCCTCCACCTGTCTGCCTCTATTTTTTTTTGCTCTCCTGATACTCCAACTCTCCAGGAATGTTTCAACCAAAGGATTTTTTTTACTTTCAGCTTCAACTTTTAGTAGTTTTTTCCCCCATGAAATTCAACATATTATAAATATTCTAAAATATTCATTTCTGAAAATAAGGGTGGAAGAAGGTCTTTCTTTACAAATTAAAAATGGTCTTTTAAACCCGCACCTAAATAGAGGGGAAAACAAAATTTAAAATACATACAAGAGATACATTTATACCAAGCATTTGTTAATTAATATATCAGCATAACACAAATTTAAAGGAATATAATTTAGTCAAACCTGTTTCTGTTGACGCCATGAATTAGATGGGTTTTACTGTGCAAAGAGAAGCCTCTCTAACAACCACCCTGTGCATGCACGCTGTGCATCAACAAACAGTCATTGCAAATTGTTTGAAATATACATCACACAAACGCTTTGCAAATTTAATTTTTTCGCATTTGAACTTGGAGTGGTGCAATAAACAGTTTGGCAATCACATAAAGACTGTTTGAGAGGAAGAAGCGAGTGATGCAAAAAAGCCCCCCCAAAAAATAGAGCTAAGCAGCAGAGAGAATAAGGAGGTTTTGATCAGGAGTTTCTCTGGGATAATTGTCAGGATCCGCCGTTTGGAAGATGACTGACGAAAGGAGTGGCATGACAGTGGAATTTGTTGAGGAAACATGAAAATGTGTCAAACATCCATCAGACAAAAAATGCAATATTTATGGATTCTTGAAGAACCTCTCTCTATCTCTCCTTACAGACAGACACTTGCAGATTGTCTTATCTACGTCTTCTGCTTAAATCGTTTCCCATGTCGACACGCATTTCACTAATGTTCTCTCATAACAGGATTAACATGCACGAAAAGCCTGTTTACATAACAATGACATGGGGTGTTTCAAACTGTACATCTTATAGCATGGATGTGGTTAGCATGTGAAAGTTTAATAGATGTCAGCCACATGGCACACTACTTTATTATACTACTAAACGTAGTGTTAATAATTGTTTGGAACTAAGAAAAGAAAAAAAATTGGATTTCATGCAAACAAATTTTAAAGCATAATTAGATATTGATAGCAATTAACTCACATTTTCTTTATCACTTTCTTTTCCATCATCATTATGCCCACACCAATCTCCCTTAGCTGTACTATCTCAGATCCAGACCCAGCATATACATAGGAGAGAGCAAAAGTCCTTCCAGCTAGCCAAATATATTAATGGCGGAAAGAGTTTAAATGCATGGCACATGAAATATGGTAGCGTATCAAACCATCCATCTAAGCAGTCCTTTGCACTTGTGACATTTCATACACTCATATTACAATGAAGATTGTGATTCGATATATTGTTCAGCTATGATCTGTCATTTATATAAATCTTACATTTCAAAAAATATATTTAATGATTGCCATATCCTGTGATATTTGTATATTTACCAGAGCAAAAGAATAAAACAGGTTAACATTCCTCTCTGTAAATGTATTTCTATATAACTACTGAACACAGGAAAAAAGAAGATGCAATAAGGCACAGACACCAGCACAAATTTGTCTATATGTAGAAAGCAATCTTCTCCTTTATCAGTCCAAGTGAATATCAGATGGTTTAGTTCTAATTGATGGCCTCTAAAAAGGTTCTTCTATTACCTTATTATAATCTGGAAGTGGATAGAAGATAATTTTACTATTAGCAGCCATATCCAAGTGCTTCCCAGAAGATTTCTAACAAGGGATTCAAAATGAATTATCAGAATAGTTGTTTGAGGGTCAAGCACCACGTCCATAGAGCTTCAGAAAGACCTACAATTAGTAGGTACAGTTTTTCCATGAGAGGAAAAAGTAGTTCACTCAACCACAACAGCCTTTATGAACGCTCACCACACGAGGCTCCACTGCTGAAGAAAAAGCATGTTGAAACCTATTTAAAATTTGCTGGGGATCATTTAGATAACATAGTCTGGTCAGATGAAATCAATTTTTTCACCTTCATTTAACTTTCATCCAACTTGAGTCTAATGTAAGATAACTAGAAAGAACTGAATATTGGAGAGAATAGTCAACCCGCCCCCACCACCCAACCCACCCCCAGAACCTTCAAGATTGTTAGACAGTAAATGTGGAAGAATAGGGCTAAAAACACATTAAATACATTCCAAGAAGTGGGCTCAATACATACTCCCAGAGTAATTACACATAATTTCATATAAACAATTATTGACTGATTCTTTGTTGAATTAATTTTATGTGTGGATTACTTCGGTTGTTAGCAACATCTGGTGTGAATTACACATCAACAGCTCCATTAGAAATATATGTACTGTAAAAACCAGTGACATGTTCAATACTTATTCCCCGCACTGTATTTCAAGTTCTTGAAAATCAACTAATCAAGTCACGGAGACCAGAAAAAACAAGCATTCAGCGTTTTGTCTGCAGTCACACACTGTCCTTTTTTGATGCCAGTTTAGTTGGAAAGGAAAAAAAAGAGATGAAAAGTCTTTTTCCTAAACCTGCTGATTAATTAGCACTATCTGTCTGAAGGCCTCCTGCTATGATTAGACAACCCGCCCCTCCCTCACCTCTCACCTCTCTCTCCATTTTACAAACACACACACACACACACACACACACACACACACACACACACACAAAAAAAACAAAACCCCACTAATCATTTGAAGCCTGTGCTTTGTAGGTGGGGCCCCCAGTCATTATCAGGGCCCCCGGCAGCAGCGGGTTTTGTTGGTTTTAGCTTTGCATCCACAATCAATTGCTAACAGGAAGAGCTTTAATCAGGGTCTTAATACAGCGGTACAAGAGGTGGGCCGGCCCTTTGTCCAGGCCCTGAAAAGCCTGATCAGAGGGGAGTCCTCTCGCATTTCTTTACATTCACCTGCTGGGCCTTATTGGGTCTCTTTCTGAAAGAAAAGGGAGCGGGGAAATGAATAAAGAACACAGGCAACGTGTGGGCCCGTTCAGACAGCCTTTACGGGTTAATCGAGGAGCTACTTGTCATCTCTACTGAGTCTCCTCCGGTTCCTTTCCCATGCCAATTCAGGCACGCCGAGGAGTTGGGAAGAACCGAACAACAGTGGGCCATAACACAGCATTGAGCTAATGATACGCTACTTTAAAATGAACGCGTGAAGTGGGGAGGTGGGACGAGGAATGGAGGAAAGTGGAGAGAAGGAAGAAAAAGTTGATGATTTGCAGAGAAATGCAATTTTGAGGGTCTGAAAATATGAGAGAAAGATATAGAAACTAAAATAGAATCAAAAATATTGTACAGCAGGATGTGATTTTGTTAAAAGCAAACACAACAACCACACAGAGCGTGGGTTTGCTCAGACTGCAGAGAATATTCAGCAAATCACCCATACATCTAATCCCTACACCCTTTATGGAAAAGACTGAACTGACTTTTCCATTTGTTCGTTTTTGTGTTATTTGGGTTTTTTCTTTGTACTTTATGGTAACATCAACCAGAAGATAAACCAAATTTCTTCTTCAGCAAAATTTGTAAAGATGATGTAAGTTTAGACTATAGGTTTTTGGAGGATCGAGAAGAATTACATGTTTGCAAAGGTGTGAAGGAGGGAGCATTTACCCTGCTTCAAAGACTGTGAAGTGATGCTCTTACTCCATCTAGTGAAAAGAGTGAGCAATTTCCTTCATTCATGTAAGGGACTAACACAATTTCACACAAATATGCAGATATCCAGTATAAGACCAGGAAAATAAATGAAACATAAACATTAATGTGAATTGATAATTACATTTGCTTTGCTTTAGTGTTTCTAATAGACAAAGACAACAAGAAGGCTTTAGGATGTTCCTGTACTTCAAATGATCTCTAAAGATGCACCAATCAGTCGAGCAAAGGTTGGAATCAGACAATTTAATCTTGATCGACTCTGATAGGCCAAGTATTTAAAAAAAATGTTCTAGTCATTAAATGCATCAAAACTGGAAATTGTCATTATTGTTTAGTCTATAAATGCATCAACTAACAGCATGTGCTCTGATGCACTTTTCTTGAGTTTGAAAAACTTAAAAATTTAAAGCTTAAGGACAGAGGCTTTAATGCATAAATGAGAACAAGGTTGTAAGTCCATAATTTTTAGTTCAATTCAAAACTACTACACCTACCTATCAAGGGACCTGCAGCACATTTTGTCTTTTACTGTGTTCTAATTGTAGGAAAAAAATGATAAGGTCAAAACAGAATCAGCAGGGCAGAGCTCACAGAAAACGAGAAATTTGTATCGGCTAAAAAAAAATCTGTCTGTGCATCTCTATTGATTTCTGTCAAAAATATAATTTTAAAAAAATAATAAGTAAAACAGGACATAAAATTGAGATGAATTATGTTATTCATGTAAATTATTTATTATTATTATTATTATTCAAGAACCATATTCTAACAGTCCCAATCTGTCAGAAATTGCATTTTCAACTGTCACTCATTTTCAGAAATTTAACCAAGCAAAGGTCCAAATCAGCATTTTCCATCAACATGTTTTTCAGTGGGTTTAACAAAAAAGAAAAAAAATAAGAAAAACAAAAACAAACCCCCCCAAAAAAGTTTTAAAAAACAAGGCTAAGTTTCAACCAAGTCTGTGACACATTTCAGGGATAAAAACGGCGGCAATTTGTGCGGCAGAGAAAGCTGTGCTGAATTATGCGTGTACTTTAAACGTCTAATTTGTCAGAGACAATGTAGACTGGCGCCTAATGGCTGATCTACCTGACAGGGCTTTTTGTTGAAGTCCACAGAAAGTCCAAGGAAGCCTTCTGTGCTCTCCAGCAAGGACTGATGCACTTATAAGAATGCACACTATGTAACGAAAAGGGATGGCAGCAATTAGAAAAACAAAAGAGAGGAGGAGGAGAGGGGCTGGTGATTGTAGCAGGAGCACTTCAACACCCACATTTTGCATTGTCAATTAGAGAAGCCACAGAGTGTCAGAGAGAGAGAAAAAAAAACTGTTCTCTCCTGCTGGTTGATATTTGCAAAATATATATATTTTTTAAAAACATCATTGTGATTACTTTGAATTAAACACGATCATTTAAAATATGCATCTATGCATGAACTTTTAAATAAAAATTTTTTGATTTGAACTATGATTCTATTTGTTTTTCTTTTCTTAAATAAATTAGACATCCAAAATGTAAACACGTTGGGGAAAAATAACATCAAAATATACACTTTAGTGTGCTAACAAAATTAAAACTAAATGCTACATAACTGTATGCACAAGCACAATTTCAGCCCCTTTTAAAAATTTAAAAGGATGAAAGCTTATTTGTCTGATTTGCGGGCTCTTCAGGTTCATTTTGGCAGGCGTACACTGCAGAAGGTCACCAATTCACCTGTAAGGAGAGAATTTACCCTGCCTAATTTTTCCTGTCCTTCAGGTGCAGCCTGCCACCCTGCTTCGCATTTTAATGAAGACTACGTGTTTATTAAATCTTAGAATGCCCCTTTTTTTAAACTCTGAAATAAATGGTTTAGGGTTGCCCGGCAACGCGACTTGATGGAACATGTTTCTCCCTCCCCCAGGTTTAAGCTTATAATTCATCATCTATATTCAGGCATCAGTTCTTAATTAGATTAAGATGCAGAACACTCCCCCTTCCCAACTGAATGCATATTCACCCAGACGAATTAACAGACACACACACACGCAAAAGTACAATGATTTAACGGTAAAATTTCCAATTGTTAAAATGCAAGTTAATGATGATTTATGGCAAAGTTCTGACATTCTAAATAATTACTACAACAATATAACACAAATACATTTTTGCTTTTAATGTAAGACCAGAAAATAAACCTTTGTATCATAAACTGTAATGTAGGGGGTCACTTTGAATCCATGTTTTTAGTTTAGGGAATTAAAAAAAAATTACAAGTATAATAGAAGTAAATGTTTTTAAGTACTTATACAAATAGAAACAAAAATAGATCAAATAGTGCTCAAACATAATTTCCTGAACAAAGGTCATCTATAGATATTAAGAGTTCATTTTGAGAACTTGTTGAAGTATTTTACAGTAAAGTTTTTAGATTTACCCCAGAAAGATTGTGCCTTATCTGTGCTCCCACCCAATGCTAAGCTTTTCACTTCCTGAAATTCCATCCAGCTATTTACAAATGGTAATGAAATACTTTTTTTTTTAAAAATCCAATTCATTAAGCAAAATACAGTAGAAAAAGAAGCGTTCTTGCACAATTTGCTTTTAGCTAGGTAAAGTTAAAATGGGTCATCAAATTTCATCACAATTCTCAAAGGTGCGACCGTGGAGAAGGAAGGGATGTGTGCATGGCAAACCAAGGACAGTTGGATTTGCTGCAAAGAGCACAGTCGCTTTGCTCTCCCTGGAGCCATGGCTTTGACTGAGCGCCTGAAATGAGTTAAAATGTCACAAATCTCCACCAGTATGCTAGAAATTAAAATTGTCCTTGTGGCGGTTTTAAGGCTCCCATTCAGAGTGGGCTTAACACGTTCTGTTTAAGTGTGCCATTGGAGTGCATCTAAAATACAACATTATTACTCTCGCACTCAAGGAAAAATGTTCCCCTGAAACTTGTCAATGCAAATTCAGTCTCGGTTATATTAAAAAAAAAGAAGCTCTGAATCGGGCCTTGATGGGACTGAAGGGTAGGAATAAGCTCTGGGGAAGAAGAGTTTGAATTAAATTTGCACAAAAAAAAAATAGAAGAATAGAAGAAATCCTCATGTGTTTAGTAGGAGTGCAGATTTTAATCTCTGATTCAGGCTTTTATCCAAAAAATATTAATAGATCACTCCACATTTGACAACTGTTGTGCCGAATTAGAGTATGGGACATTTTGAATGTATTGTTTTATTAAAAATAACCAACTCAGCTCGCACATAAGCATTTCCATTTAGTGCTAAATGCACTGACTTAGTAAAACCACAGTCCATATATTTTATCCCTCATGTCTTAGAAGGCTGGATTTTTTTTCAGGGAAACAGGAAAATGACTATCCTGGCTGCTTAGTATTCACATCACACAAAGTGGGTCTGTGTTCCTTATTTAGTCCCGTACTGTACAGCTGGGGAGCTGTCCAGCACGGAGCGGCAGTATGCAAATGAGTCTGGATTTGAATGGAGATGGAGGTAGACACAAAGCTCAATTAGAGACAGAAAGAGAGAAAGAGGCAGTGGGGGAGCGTCTGGATGGGAAGGGGGGAGGGTGGAGGAAAAATGCTTAATGCCAACCTGAGCAAACCAATGTACAAACATGCTGAACCACAAAGCTACATGCAAATAGCCAGCCTGTCCTTCTAGGGGGCTCAGACGCCTCAGCCTCTGCATTTCAGTCACACCAATCACAAAGAGAAGTTCCCACATCATCCATATCACACATACAATCAAAGCAGACAAGGTTTAAGGCCAGCACAGGAAACAATAAATGAACAAATAAAAAGCGAAAGAGGCAGGGGCCGTTTTGTTTTCAGGTGTCACAGTTGATGCCCAGCAGCCAGCACTGCATATCACTTAACTGTCCTTGGAGGAGTCTCTGACATTAGCACTGTCACCTCTTGTTACCGTGGCAACTGCAGAATCAATTATGGGGGATGGGGGCAGAATATGAATATTCACATTTAAAGGGGACCTTAATCAAGATTTACAGTGCCTTGTAAAATACCACTTTAACATTGTTTTTTATATACCTTTTTTTTTTACTGGGATTTAAATGACAGAACAACACAAAATAGTGTCTAATTGTGAGGTGGAGTGAAAATTATGCATTATTTAAAAAAACAAATACAGATAAAAATGTGATGTGTCTTTGGATTCAGCCCCACTGCTTCGGTACTTATGAACCGCATTTTGTTGGATTTACAGGGTATGTCTATTACAAGTTTTGGACTTCAACAGAGTTTTTTTTACCCATTCTTCTTTGGATCATAGTTTAAGCTCAGTCGCACGGATGCAGAGCAACTGTGAAGCTCATGTTTTAAGTTTTGCATAGATTGTCAATTAGATTTCCATCTAGGCCATTCTAACATATCAATATGCTTTGATATAAACCATTCCATTGTGTCCTTAAGGTCACTGTCCTGCATCCCCCACAGCATGATACTGCCACCACCCTTTTCTTCCATGAGGACAGTGTGTACAGTGTTAGCTTTCTGCCACACAGCATTTTGCATGTAAGCAAACAAGTCTAAGTCTGGCATCATCTGACCAGAGCCCCTTTCCTTCGGATATTTGCTGTGTGCCCATGAGGCAAACTGCAGAGGGCATTTCTTGTGGCAATTCAATAACATTGCCAGTCTTCTATTAAGGCCTGAGCTGTGGAGATGTGCATCTTCTCCAGAGTCACTATAGGCCTCTTGCCTGCTAAATGTTTTCCTTGCCCATCCTGTCAGTTTAGGTGGACGGTCATGCCTTGGTAGGTTTGCTGTTGTGCCATACTCTTTCCACTTTCTAATGATTGGTTGAAAAGTGTTCAGTCAGATTATCAAAGTTTAGGATACTGCTGTACAGACTATCCCTGGTTTCAACTTTATCCCTGACCTGTCTGTTTTGTTCCTTGGTCTTCATGATCATGTTTGTTCTCCAGCAAACATCTGAGGCATTTACTGAACATCTGTATTTCCACTGAGATTTATTTACACTCAGGTGGACTCTTTCTAATTGCTGCAAAAGACAGTTCTTCAAAGTATGCCACAGTTTTCAGTATTCTACTTGTAAAAGATATTTCAGTCGTGCATCATTTTCCTTCCATTTCACAATGTTGTGTTGGGTAATCACTTAAAATCCCAATAAAATACATTCGAGTTTGTGGTTGTAATGTGGTTGTAATGTGGCAAAGTTAACAGACATTAACAGGTTCAAGAGGTATTAACATTTTTGCATGAAGCTGCAGCAAAGACAAATGAAACCAATCAAAGCAATTACTTGCATGTTTATTTAGATTTGGGCCACATTACTCCCTTCAAAAAGACAGAAAAGATATGATGTGTTTAGGCCACTGGGGTAGGTGCTCTCCAGATTCTCCCTCCACCATTATGATGAGGCTCATGAATAGTTTACAAAGCCGCATACAGTAAAAGGTTGACGCCTAACACAGCATCAGCTGACTACATTGTGTCAATGACCTGCAGTGCAGTCGTTTCATATGCAGCTGAGGTATAACAGACAGGAGTGCAGGCTTGGTTCTCAGCGGATGAGCCTAAATTAATCAGTGGAGACTGGCAAAGCAATCTACGAGTGATTTTCTACAAAACACTGCTTGTCCGATCAATCTTGTCTATTTTCCAAGTCTTTCTTTGCACGGTTTTATTTGCAGCATCAAATCAGTTATTCGGGTATGTCCAGTGTAAGGTAGAGGAATTGCCGATACACCCAAGAATACAAAAATAATTTATAGACAACAAAAAGAAATCTAGAACTATAGCACAAAGCTGAGAGCCAGAAATAAGTCATCCCACTACGAAATTATGTGAAAACGCACGTGGCAGAGTGTGACCACACGCACGGTCATCCACGCAAACATGCAGTCAGCGTGCGCGCGCGCTCATACAGTGAACGTTGCAACGCTCTCATCAATAATGCATCGGCACTTCATGTTTATGCAATTCACAGGGCAGGCAAGCCCGAGCGATGGAGACGGCGCTATCCTGATTCACGCAGCACGCACGGGGCTACAAGCCACACATCCACGGACAGACCGACGTCCCACACTCACACACAACCAACCGCCTGTGGAGAATGAGATTAAGATTACAAAATAATCTTCAGCACATACCTGTTAAGGCACTGTTTCTCTCTGATTCTGGGGTTTATGCAGGTTCGAAGGGCTCACGATACCCGTGCACTAAAGCTGCGTTGATATGCAAATTAACGGCTCCGACACAACGCAGGAGCATTTATTATTCATAAATTACTCATGTTTATGCAAATGACGGGCTGCAACGGAAACACTGGTGGGGGTTGAGTGGCTCAGCCTAAACATACTGTGTGATTGGATCGCTGTTGCGCTCAGCAATCTATGATCCAGATTCAAGCATTTGACCCACAGCTATAGTTATGAAGCAGCCGCTATATCTCCGAACTTTTCGCCAGGTTGGATTGGATATATTTTCTGCTCAGGGAGGGCCCTGCGCTGTGTGGTCTTGTAAATAAGACGCATTTATTCTTTGTATTTGTCAATAAAAAAAAAAAGGTTTGTTTTATGTTTTTAGCCTCAGATGAAACAAACTCAACCAGATATGGTGGCTTCTGCAATAATTCCAGTGCCTTCCAAAAGTATACAAATCCTTTTTGACTTATTTTGACTTATTACAACCACAAACTTTAATGTATTTTGGTAGAACAACATGTTGTGCCAACTATAATGTACTGGGGCAGGGTATTTATGGAGCCTGATCAATGTGAGCCTTTACCATTTAACACTCTACACTCTGCCTTATTATTATCCTTGTATATAAAATGCATCCAAAGATTACTGTGTATCATGTGGTCATTCATTTTCTAACCTTGTGCGTGTTGTAGCTGTCCTCTTTCACTCCTCCTCTTTCTTTCTTTCTAACACCTGGCCCTCCCCTTGCTGCTCACACAGTTGTCATTACAAATAATGTAGTGAAAAATCACATGCTCCGTGAAAAAAATAAAGGTACAAATAAAACAAAAAAAGCAGTGCCGGCTCCTGGGTAGGAGCTGGTTCCAATTGCTCACTCCAGAGCACACCTCTTAGAGCCAGCTCTAAGGGCACACACAACCAACACATTGTTGTCTAACAGGTTTTCTTCCAGGCTTGTATTTTTGTTTTTTTAGTTTTCTTCTATATTCCCATCAACTCTGACCAACCTACATTTTCCTGCAAAAGAAAAGTATCTACAGCATGATGCTTCCACCATCATGCTCAAGGGTGTTGTGCAGTGTTAGTTCTTCACCACAAATAATCTCTTGCATGTTGTCTATAGTTAAATTTTGGTCTCATCTGACCAGAGCACCGTCTTCCACATACTTGCTCTGTCCCCTGCATTGCTTGCACTTGTGTTGACAGATTCATGAGGCAGCCATATTGGATTTTGAGGTTACACGATAGTGAAAAATGTCTGATTTTGTAGTTTGGAATTCTTTGAAGCAAAACATCCTAAAAAATTCTAGCAAATCATGGACTTGTAAATCATTTACAAGTCATGCATTATCAAAAATATACAGTGAAACAGAATTTCAAGTTCTTCTACCCAGAGAAATTTGGTAAAGTGATATCTTCCTTTACACATTACAAGATTAATCATGCACCACTGAAGATTAGCCTTCAATTGAAGCTACCTCAGAGGAGAAAGCCACTCATTACAACCAAAGTTTTTGCAATACTATTTCTGAGCCCACATGTTGAACCTTGATGCCGATGGACAATGGCAGAAGAAAAACCAACGGCTGTTACTTCTGTCAGCTAAGCACGGGAAACTAAGGGTAATTTGCAAAGGCAAACAAAAAATAAATAGCAATTGAAAATTTAACGTTGTTATTCAAATGGCAGGGTCAGAATATAGCATTGAAAACAAGAAATCATTGATCCATCCTGGCATGTGAAAAGGTGAAGGAATATGTGGATGCGTATTGAAGAAAACAATACAACATGTAATGGTTGAATATAAAAATACCAGACAGAAAGCCTGAATGGGAAAAATATAGTCTGATTGAATCTAAAAAATGTTTTACAAAACGGTTCAAAAAACATATCCTAATGGGAATTGTTTCTTTATTTGAAAGTCATTAGTTTAATATATATATATATATAATATATATATTATATATTATATATATATTATATATATATATATATATAAACACCATTCTGTGGATCTATATATGTGTCCCTCAGTGAATTCAGTAAATGAAATAAATGAGTTTTTAGCGATGTTAGATCATTTGTTTGCCTGCTTGTTTTTTAGTTTACACACTTCTTACCAGCTGGAAGCGGTAATGCATTAATGCTGTTTGCCTAAATATTTTTAAAAAGAAGAAGAAAAGAAGAAAAAGAAGAAGAATTTTCTTTCTTTTTATGTTTGAATCTGCACAATTTCGGGACATTAATATGAAAATGTAAAGCAGTATATTGTAAACAAAACAAGTGTTTTTTTTTGTTTTTGTTTTTGTTTTCTACTGTAATCTGGATACATGACATTGCTGCTTGCACAGAGCTCTACATTACGGCAGTTTTTTTCTACATTACGGCAGTATAGCTATTGTTACGGTAGGAGCATACGTCATCATTGGAAGACTTAAGCTGACGTTTAATAACGGCGACGCGCTCGGATTCGTGTTTAGGTTACTTTTCGCTTGTTTTTCGGTTTTAAATACCGACTATGGCGTTATAAAGAGATTCAAACCTGTTGTCTGAACGCACATCACTGTTTTTCTTGTACACTGACGTCGTTTAGTGGACATGCGTAACTAGACATACGAACGTAAGTTGAAGAATTTTGTGAATGTTTGTTTTTATTCGTCCTGTCTTTTACTGAGAAATTGTGTCGTAATTTCGATACAGAGACCAAAATGTTCCACAACAGCTCACAGAAGAAATTCTGGACTTTTAAAAATGAGGATGAACTGGAGCAGATGAGGTGCATAGCCAATGAGAAATTCCGCAAGAAGGCACTAGAAAGTGCAAAGGTATGGTGACACATCCTACCATGCAACCACAGCATTATATGACATTTATATGACATTATTTGTCCCTTTACCACTGCTTTATTGTCTGCTGAATTAGCCTGGTATCATTGATCCAATGTTGTTGGGGCGCCATGAGGAGGACGCGTTGTTTCGACACTACGAGAGGAGGCTGCTGGACTTCTGCAATGCCTTTAAGCCTGCGATGCCCAAATCTGTGGTGGTAGGTTCTATGTCGTGCTTTCTGCAATGCAACCCTAACCCCAACAAAGAGCTGAACTACATGTTTCTGACTTCTTCAGGGTACAGCCATCATGTACTTCAGGAGATTCTACCTGAACAACTCGGTCATGGAGTATCATCCTAGGATTATCATGTAAGTGCTGCTAATGTACAGGGGTTGGACAATGAAACTGAAACACCTGTCATTTTAGTGTGGGAGGTTTCATGGCTAAATTGGACCAGCCTGGTAGCCAGTCTTCATTGATTGCACATTGCACCAGTAAGAGCAGAGTGTGAAGGTTCAATTAGCAGGGTAAGAGCACAGTTTTGCTCAAAATATTGAAATGCACACAACATTATGGGTTACATACCAGAGTTCAAAATAGGACAAATTGTTGGTGCACGTCTTGCTGGCGCATCTGTGACCAAGACAGCAAGTCTTTGTGATGTATCAAGAGCCACAGTATCCAGTGTAATGTCAGCATACCACCAAGAAGGACGAACCACATCCAACAGGATTAACTGTGGACGCAAGAGGAAGCTGTCTGAAAGGGATGTTCAGGTGCTAACCCGGATTGTATCCAAAAAACATAAAACCACGGCTGCCCAAATCATGGCAGAATTAAATGTGCACCTCAATTCTCCTGTTTCCACCAGAACTGTCCGTCAGGAGCTCCACAGGGTCAATATACACGGCCGGGCTGCTATAGCCAAACCTTTGGTCACTCATGCCAATGCCAAACGTGGGTTTCAATGGTGCAAGGAGCGCAAATCTTGGGCTGTGGACAAAGTGAAACATGTATTGTTCTCTGATGAGTCCACCTTTACTGTTTTCCCCACATCCGGGAGAGTTACGGTGTGGAGAAGCCCCAAAGAAGCGTACCACCCAGACTGTTGCATGCCCAGAGTGAAGCATGGGGGTGGATCAGTGATGGTTTGGGCTGCCATATCATGGCATTCCCTTGGCCCAATACTTGTGCTAGATGGGCGCGTTACTGCCAAGGACTAGCGAACCATTCTTGAGGACCATGTGCATCCAATGGTTCAAACATTGTATCCTGAAGGCGGTGCCGTGTCTCAGGATGACAATGCACCAATACACACAGCAAGACTGGTGAAAGATTGGTTTGATGAACATGAAAGTGAAGTTGAACATCTCCCATGGCCTGCACAGTCACCAGATCTAAAATATTATTGAGCCACTTTGGGTGTTTTTGGAGGAGCGAGTCAGGAAACGTTTTCCTCCCCCAGTATCACGTAGTGACCTGGCCACTATCCTGCAAGAAGAATGGCTTAAAATCCCTCTGACCACTGTGCAGGACTTGTATATGTCATTCCCAAGACGAATTGACGCTGTATTGGCTGCAAAAGGAGGCCCTACACCATACTAATAAATTATTGTGGTCTAAAACCAGGTGTTTCAGTTTCATTGTCCAACCCCTGTAGGAGTGCAGTGGGGTCTGATGGGGCTTCATTAAAATGTGGTATTTCTTTATCAAAATGTTTGCTTATCGTGATTTTAAACTTTGCAGAGTGTCTGTAATTATGTTTTTCTTTCCAGTTTATAAGCTGTAATGCAAATATTGTACAAAGCCTCGTGCTATTGTCATATGTACAGAATGGGGTTAAAAATTTTTCTAAATGAAATCAGTCGGTTTGCTGCCTGTTTACTTTGAACTTGAATCTTATTGTTCAGCGTAATTGGTGCTGTGACCGATGTGAGTGTAGTTATGTCATGAGACTGCTGCACGCTTATGAAATCATACGTTGCTTTTCAGCTGTGTTCTGCATACATACTTCCTGTCAACATGATTTTGGAGCTTGTGATAGAAGACCAGGATGAAAGCATGAATCACATGGGCTGGTTCTAGCAATGTCATGATTTTGAAAACCATTGGTTTTTTTGGCCTTTACACAAACATGTGAAACAAAACCTGGCTGTTTAAAAGACATGCTTGTAGTCTGCCAACTGTACTGAACAATTACTACCTCAATAATAGTGTTATGTGGGACTCCTTTTCCACGCCATGATTGTCCTTTATTTTTGTAAGCGGACATATTTTCAAATACTCGTTTTTGTTTTATGCAAGGGGAAAGTGTAGTATCCTTTGTTTCATTTAAAGGACCCCCAGAACACTATGCAGTAAAATGTTAGTGGTTATGAAGCTTTTCAAACCTCTGTATACCTTTTTTATACAGGCAACCAGCCCATACCTAATCCTAATCACTGTTTTCCTTACAAGCTATTGGTGCATAGACAATATAAAAAATTATATTGATATTTGGGTATTTTGTCAGGCCTTTGCTCGTGTTTTTTTTAAGCCTTTTAAGTAAAATAAATTTGGATTTAAATCTTACCCTGCCTTTAGAGTGAAGTAAATTCGACTAGATGAATTGATGTCATGTTAACATCCTGACATGATAATTTAGTGATTTGTCTCACTCTCTATTTACAGTTTTAATTAATGTATTTAGCACCTGTGCTTAACTGTAAGGTAATTTTCTCTGCATTCTTTTCTATAAGTGTTTATAAATTTTGTAAATATCTATAAGCTACATGTGTATCATTTGAGCCAGGTCTCAGCTAAATTACATTATGTTGACATAATGACAAACAATCAGGACTTGGCCCTCTGCACTCCTCCTTCAGGCTAACATGTGCGTACCTGTCCTGTAAAGTGGACGAGTTCAACGTGTCCAGTACCCAGTTTGTGGGAAATCTTCTGCAGGAGACCCCAGCGGGACAGGAAAGGGTCGCGGAGCAAATCCTAGAGTATGAGCTGCTTCTCATCCAGCAGCTCAATTTTCACCTGGTGGTCCACAACCCCTACAGACCCATGGAGGGTCTGCTCATTGACCTCAAGGTGTGTGTTCTGTTTTTTCATGATAATGCTATTGATCATACAGAATTTTATTAGATCATTTGTTTTCTCCTCTCAGACTCGATACCCAACACTGGAGAACCCGGAGTCACTGAGGAAAAGTGCAGATGACTTCCTTACCCAAGCAACCATGACAGATGCAGGACTTCTGTTTTCTCCATCCCAGATTGCTCTGACGGCTATTCTAAACAGTGCTTCCAGAGCTGGTCTCAACATGGAAAGGTAGACTACTTTTCAAAAAGTAAAAACATCCAACACAATCGGCAGTGTTGGCTGAACGGTCATAAATTAATGCCACAATGAAATGTAAATAAATCAGTAACCAAAACACAGTTTTTTTATGTTGTTCCCCATTTAGCTACCTTACTGAATGCTTGGGCCTGAAAGAGGACAAAGAGACTCTTTCCATGATGTATGACTCCATGAGACGTGAGTAAAGTCCACCTTCATTTTCTCTCCACAAGATGGCGATGCTGAGCTGTTTACCATCATCATTATCACTTTTGATTTGATTTAGGCGTCTTGTCTCCATTTATGCAGGGATGAAAACCCTCCTGAAGAAGTACGAACTTCCCAAACAGGACGAGGTGAACATTTACAAACAGAAACTGGAGAGGATTCATGCTGAATTTGCTACTTCAAGCAAGTAAGGAGACGAAGCAAGCTCTAGATTGTTTTTTATACTCTAATAACTGAAATGTGCAGTCAAAATATCAAGATGCAAACAGTTTTGGTGCCTCAAATAGTAATGAGCATTAAATAAAGGAATTGTTATTGCTGTCGTATGATTTCTATTGAAAGTTTAGGAAAATCCAAACTAAATTGAGTACATTTATTTGTGGGGTGCCAACTAGTATTTTTAAATTGGGATGACATGTAAAAATATAGTGTATTATATCACAATCTAAAGCGTGTCCCACTATTATAATCTTCCTCCTTAATCATGTTCTATAGGAATTACAAGAAGTGTAATCAGTTGCACATGTCCACACACCACGTGCAGGTAAAAATAATTGCAGGTATTCAGTCGTATGTAGCAACAGTTTTATTTCACTCAGGTTGTCGTATCTAAGATGCAAAAGGTTGAAGGTTCAGTCTCGGGTAGAAAAATAAAAAGAAACACATCATCAGCTGTATGAAATACAGAGAAGGCGAACCGCTACTCACATCAATCACACCATAAAACATATCGAACACCAGTACAGTTGCTGACTTATAGGCTTAGTGGTTGTGACTCGTCTTTCTCCAGTGGTTTGCCAACACTCGGTGAGGTCCGCAGTTTCATAAGTGCAACTACAGTAAACGGTTTGGTAAACGTCCGAGCTACGGCAGGCACAGATTCAGACTCTGCAGCGGCTCAAGGCCGACCTTTACAACTGTATAAAGTTGATAAATCTGTGTTTGGCATGACTTTGTCAGAGTTGAGCTGTATGAGAAACAGTCGTAGCAAAGGTGTAGAGGAAACGCCACCTATGATGGCAGCAAAGTGACAGAAAAAACTGCAATGTATCAAAAGCTTTTGTGTTCATCCAAAGGCATAGAGGGAGTAAAGGTGATGGTTTGTTAGAGCAGCATATATGTAGGCCCACTCACTGTAGCAGGATTCATTCAGGGTTAACACATGCACAGGACAGGTTCTAGGTATGTTCTACAAGCATGTAGATCTCTCAGCAGTGTTCTACTATATCGTGCACAAACACAGTATTTCCTTATAAGCCTAAGTACGTAACATACAAAAGCAGCATATTAAAAAATAAAAACAGGTTGTGTACGTGCTGCAAGGAAAACAAGTACAGTGTAAGTTACAATGGTTTGGTAGCTTAGAAAAATCAGGTGGAAGGATGGTGAGTAGAAAGGGAATTAAGGCTTGTCGTCTTGGAAAGAGGTGCGATGTTTAAAATTCCCTGATGAGAGCAAAAATCGCTACTTCGGTGCTTTGGATTTTCTCCCCCTTCAATAGCACGTTCCCCACGGTTTGTCCACGTAGGAGTAGCCAAACAGGAAGCCTGTTAAGTCTGCTTCCTTCCTAAAACTGCTCAAGACTTGTGAGGAAGCGATAGAAACACCAGGATAAAAAGGTCCGATTTCTGTAGTGCAGTCTGAGTGTGCAC
The DNA here is from genome assembly GCA_036173005.1 of Crenichthys baileyi. NCBI lineage: Eukaryota > Metazoa > Chordata > Actinopteri > Cyprinodontiformes > Goodeidae > Crenichthys > Crenichthys baileyi. Next base: position 237,504 of record JAHHUM010000038.1, read on the forward strand.
CAGAATCCACACCGCTAGGTCTCTATGTCAAAGTTTATGACAGGTTTTGGATTCAAACAAGGACTTTGGAGAGGCGATATTCAGATATGCAGCAAGGATTTTCCAAGGAGAACAGTCACGTTGCATTTGTACTTCCACATGCTCGCAGCAAAAGCACAAACTCGCTTAGAGTCTTCAGTTTCGCAACTCGTGGAACGAGGCGTCACTTTGGCTGTGTGATCTGATCACAGGATTCATAGGTTGAAATCCATAAAACTCACATTACCTGGATGGCTGCAGCCAGTGACATGATGGTGCACTCTGTCCTGTAAAATAAAACGGATATGTTTGTGATAGACACAGGCTGGAGCTGCTCAGTTTTACTTTTACTCTCCGATGAGATTCCAGGGACGGCTAGACTACATGACCATGAAGGCAGGGAGCAAACTACCATTCAGTGAGCTATGAAGGACCAAATGTGCCACAATTCAGTAAATAATTGCTTAACTGTTTTGATGAAACTACAAGGAAATACAGATCAGGTAATAAAAAGCAAAAGCAAATAGTTATTTTAGTGATTAGTTTCATGTTTTCTTTCTGTAGCACCTGAATTTATTTTCTGTCACCCTTACTCATCAATAGTTATTTTATAGTAGCCATAGGTTTTATAACATATTTGGCAAGAATTGGACCTGCTGTTCCACTTCAGGAGCAGCATTGACTATTTAAAATTTGTTTTATAGTGCACTTCAACAACATATTGAAATTGAGAGAAATTTTGGATTTAATTATCACACAGTTGCCATGTTTAAGTAGTTATGGATACATTTTTTAAGCTAGTTAAAATGATTTATTAACACTTATTAGGTTGTGGCACATTTGGCTCGCCATTTATTTATGGAGGTGCAGTGGAGACTAAAAACAATGAAAATGGTTGCGTAAACACCGAGACACAGAACAGAGTTCACCAGCTGCTAAACAGCTTGTAAAACTGCTTCCCTTTACTAAAAACTTTTTTTTTTCTTGCAGCAAACGAAAAAGAGGATATGAAGAAGATGGCCATGTAGCCAAAGAACCTCGACTGACTGAAGAGGTTAGACAATTTTTTCTCATTTTTCCATGAGTTTACAGTTTTCTCCAGAAATCTTTGTTAATCAAACATATTTTGTTCAATTTCAGGACTGGACTGATGAAGACCTCTTATGAGTTTTATTGGGTTATGGTATCCAGCTGTTCAAAGTTCCTGTGTGACTCCAGTATGTTACAAAAGATCTGGTGAATGACCCAAAATGACAACATTTTGGTTGCATTTTTTGCAGAGAGAATAAAGATATTTTTCTACATGTTTTATCAGATATTGTCCTCGAGCACAAGTGCCACATAATACTGAATGCACATGTCTCAACTTTGGCGAGAGCACAATAAACGACTCCATAACCTACTTTACAAAAACAGTTTAATAAGTGCATGCATGTCTGTTATACAGTCTGTACTATTTAAAAAAAATACAACTGTAAACTTTGTTTTACTTGGTTTCTTTGATTATGTGTCCTTGTCTGGCAATGGGATGTTTTAAAACAGAGAAAAGAAGCCATAGCTAAATAATCAAATAGAACTGATACAATTATGACCAGAAATAAATTCAGCTTATCTCACATATATACTCATGATTCCAGCAAGATAATTTATTAATATAAAATAACCATAAGTTTTCTGCAAGACTTTGAAAAGAACATACAGAAATGTTTTTTTCAGCGTTTTGCAGATATTGTCACAACCTTAAAATTAATCAGTGACTAATTACAGTATAAAAAGCTGAATTGCTCAGAATCCAGTTTACCATTAAAGGGGGCTGAGAGAACTAGCTTCTTCATGTCAGTTTCCTCATAGTGAGTTGAAAGTAGGGGACCGTAACTTTGGCAACCTGTGCCCTTAAAGCACAGTAGGTACAAAGAAACTATATAAAACTCTAATATTTGGTCCTCTTGGTGAATGAATGAAATGCACCCACATCACAGTTATGAACAAAGTCCAAAGGGGAGAAATGTAGCAATCAGTCATTGGTGCAAGTTTTCTTTTTCATTTACTGCTTTTAAGAACCAAGTTGCTTGTTGTACTCAGACGCTGCTCTTGCATAGTTCTTTTGTGGTGAACAAGACAAGATGATAGGTGAAGATGGGTAGGTGGGACTATCAGACGAAGACATGATGGACAGTGGTTCCATTGTGATGAGGGAAGAGCATGCTATGTCTCCTCGGGGCTGCACTCCGGGGAGGGGAGGTGACTTGGCGCAAAGATGGGGAAATGGGAGCAATGGACTGCAGTACTACCTGTTGCTGTTGGACATGGCATACTGAGCTTGCTTCTGCTGGAGGAGCTCTGTGATGGCCAACAGCTTTTTCAATACGTGCTGAACGAAAGAAATCAGAAAATGATTACTTCCAGAGCAAGACATACAATCTAAAGAAAGCAAAAGTGTTCGTGTGGGTTTCTGACCTGCTGTGCACCCCTTTCATTGCTCAGAGTGCGAAGCTCATTCGAGTGTGTGGCACAGACCTCGTGCAGTGCAGCCAGGTCCCGTGACAGGTCTGTCCTAAAGGGCTCTGGCTGTTCAGGGCGATCAGGGACGTTCTACAAACACAGACCATTATCATATCTTAAAGATTAACAGCTAATGCAGGACAGAATGTAAGAAAACAAGTTCCCCTACACAAGTTACGATCAGAGTAAATGGAAAAAATATATATTTTCATAAAGAGATGCTTGGAAAAAAAAAAAAACGGAAATGAGATATTGGCTTGATCAGTGAACGGTAGGAAACTCAAAAATCTGATCTTTTCCCAATCAGTGAATGCAACATACTTTAGCACTACCAGGCTGTACTGACAGCAACCCTCTTCAGTGTGCAGTTTTTTTTTTTTTTTTACAGAGCAAAGACTTAAAGTATCAGTATGGTGTTTAAGAATTAAGTCACATGTAGCCTTTAAAAAGAAACTATTATTTTATGGGAACCTGTGCATATCTTTCTATATTATAGCTCTTGAACATCAATCAAAATGTAATTAAATTGGCATCGACAGGTCAAACATTTACAAAGATGATCGAACACAAAATCCTGATTGGTGCATCACCACATAAAAAAAAAAAAACATCAGTCTAATAAGCCAGTCCTCATCCTCTGTTAAAAATGTTAAAAAAAATATGAAAATAAGACTCACGCCTAACTCATCCAGAAACATAATCATCCGATGCTTGTTGTTTTTAATAAAGGGGTTAACACCCTCCATGTAGGGTTCCTGTTAAAGCAAAGAGGGGAAAAACGGTTAAATACAGAAAAATATTCCTAAAACTCAAACTTAAAGCTTAACAAGAAAGATTTCACACCTTAGCACCAAATTCAACCAGGTTGGCCAGATTTTGGACAGACTTGGCCACTAGTGTGAGTGTCCTGGCTGCTGTTGGAGATGGGGCGTCTATGAAAAGAACAGGGAGTAAAACAGACATTGCAGCATCTCTCTGATGCTAAACAGAAAATGGTCCTTTTCAAAAGATGCTTACCGGCAATTATGTTGAACATTCTGGGGTTGAGAATGGCAGGGCAGATCAGCCTTAGAAAGACAAAGCCACTAGGAAAAGAAATGCATTCGCTTCAGTCAGATTGTATGTTGGACAAACCATGTTGACTGCAGAAATATCTTATCTGGCTTGTAAGACTAATAATGTCTTGCCCTACATAGTTCACAGGTCTCCGTTTACCTCACAACCCTTGTCCGCATGGTTTGGTTGCTGGGGAACTTCTGCTGGACAGACTTCTGCAGGCAGCCATAGATGAACCTTAATGTCCTGGCACAACCGATACAAAATTGATTATTCATCTTTAATATAATTTGTATAGAAATATTGCACAACAGGTCTGTTCATTATGGTCTGATCTTACGGTGGTAGGATGTCCGCAGCCATGAAGATCTTCTCCACCAGCTCAGACAATATGTTGAGAAGATGAGTCAGGTTCATACTAACGTCCTCATTCTTTTCCAGTTTGGAAGGATTTAGCTTAAAATAAAGGGAAAAACGGAGATTAGTTATTGTAATTCTTCATGACTGTGACAAATTAAATACATTTAGATTTTAAAAATAATTTTTAACACCATGAACGTTTTCACACTGTCAAGTTACAACCACACTTCATTGTCTACAATTAGGATGTTATGACAGACCAACACAAAATAGTGCATATTTTAAAAGTGGAAAAAAGTGGTCAAGTTTTTAATTTTTTTAATCCTTTTTTAACCTGTCTTTTACTGGATTGACACCAATTCTTCTGTGCAAAACCAGTCAAGCTGAGTCAGATTGGATGGAGAACAAACGAACATCAATTTTTCAATAGTTCTTCCACATATATGCTGTGTCCGATTCATCAGTGGTCCCCAAACCTGCTCCAAAGGTTCCACTGTCCTGCATGCTTTAGATGTTCAATCTGTTCCCACACCTAATTTGAATAAATGGCTCACTACCATGTTTCTGCAGAACTTGATTTAATGCAGAGGTGGTAATGCAACATTTTTATTCTTGCTACTCTTCCATAATTGCCAGATTTGTAGAATGCATAACTAATGGGTATCCTGTGTGGTTCTCTGAAGATCAAGAAATTGGGACTAAATGTAAATGTCGACTGCACTTTTCTGATTTCTACAGGTAAAGTCACGAAATGTCAACGGTTTTACTGTATTTTAGCAGACAATACATGAACTCTGCCAACTATAAGTCATGTTGCAGCCGCAACAAGAAGTTTGTTGTATTTTACCTCACAGGACTGTTTGCTTTCCATGATTTTGAGGATGGTGTCTTTTAGCGCATAATGGACGAAGGGTGTGGCTGTAGCCTTCATGTACTGCTCCATGAGCGTGCTGGCCAGTGTAGTTGCTCTGAACAACGTTGTTGCCTCGTCTGGTAATGGTCAGCAAACAGAAAATGTTATACAATTAGCCGTCACTCACATTCCTGAGTTTACATCACGTGAATTAAAAACCAAAGAATTGTGCCTGCAGAACAATGCAGAGCCATGTATTGCTAAGCAGCAAGACAACCTGTGATAGCATGCCTTCACTTTAAATGATCCCTTCATATTTATCCAAATTCCCAAGGGAGGCAGTGAATCAATTCTGGCTTATAAGGTGATCATTGTTCGTTTTTGCAGCACAGTTGAATACCCGTCTTTGTGCTTCTTACCCTCCATGTTAATTTCTCTGTCATTGAGTGTCCTAAGTAGAGGTGCTTCAGCCTTCTCGTGTCTGAAGATCCGCAGGAGGAGGCTTGCCAGTAATGTGCGGTCCTGACCGCAAACACTGGCCAAAGCGTAGATTGCATGGAAATCTTTCTGCAAGATCATCTGCAGAGCACATCAGACAATGACAACACTTTGAGTCAATAACACTGTTGACAGTGAAATGAGATCGCAATCAGAAGCACTTCTCAATGAATCAGACCTCTTTGAATTCACTGTACTCTTCCTCAGGCATGATCTTCTCCATGGAGTAGCGGTGGCGTACCCTCAAGGAGCCCGGCTCAATGCCCTTCAGAGGAACGTGGGAGCTCAGAGGAAACCACTCATCAATCATCTGTCCCTTCTGCAACCGTCCTAGCTGGCAGCGCATAAACACTACAAGGACATGTAAAATAAGTGAATTGTGAAACAAACAACTGAATAAACATCTATTAAAACTTGCTGCTGCACTTACAGATATCGCTTTCTTTGCTCTTTTTTGTTTTGTTGCTCAGACTGATTTCAAATCGGTTTACTTCACTGGACAGATCACTGAAATGAGGAGAACATGTTTTGTAATTCTGCAAACATGAGCAGAAAAGGTCAAGAGACCAAAGACTCACTCAAAGATGAACTCCTCAGTGAAGACAGGATTTTGCCCTTCTCTCGGGTACGTCTTAGCAACCTGGACACTGTTCAGGTAGATGTTGCAGTAGGGGTTGGTAAAATACTTCACCGGCAGCTTGTGGGCCTCCTCCACATACAGCACCAGGCTGCTCACCTGAGACCAAATTCATCAACACACACAAAACGGTAAGGATAGCAGATTTTGCATTAAATGCTGCTTGCATAGTAACACAGAGAATACTTTTCAGGGTAAATCAGCAAATCTAAATGTGTGGTCTTTGCTTTATTTTCTGACATGCAGATATACGGGTATGACTATGCTATATTTTGATGAACACAAAGACTAATTATAAGCATACCTGTCGAAGCCTTTTGTTGGAAGTTGGTACAGTGGTTTTTCTTAGGTTACTACAGAACGTCTGAAGGCATTTCATCCAATCCTGCAAAAGCAGTACGAGGTTATGCCATTTAAAATATGCAATATAGCTAGCACTATGTCAAAACTAAAAGAAATAAAACACATGAATAAAGAGCTAAATAAACAAAAAAGATCTAAAATGAGAATGAAATAAATTTAACATTTCTTGACCTTTTCAAACTATTTTGTCAAGCATAATGAAGAAATTGTTTTATAATCATTATAAAACAGTTCTGGAACTTTATAAAGTGGACCACTTTGTCACTCGTAATACCTGTTTTTTTATTTTTTATTTTGTGGCACTGGTGGCCTTTATTTGTAAATTTCAACGGGCTGGGACTTGAACCCGTGACGACTGCGTTGAGGAGCGTCGCCTCTGCACCATCGGTCGTAAGCTTTTGCACCTGCGCCGCCACCGCGCCCCCAGAATACCTTCTTTTTTTTCATTCATCAGTTCAGCTTTGATACAACCTGACTGACAAACAGCACAGAAACCAACCCCTTGTCTTCTGCAAGCTATGTTACATTTTAATTAGCAGAGATGAATCATAGGAAACACTGCTTGGACCTTAATTTGAAACAACAGCCCCACCAAGTGGTCAAGCTCGAAGTTACAACATTAACTTCAAGTCTAAGAGGAAACACTTGCAATTAATAGGCTTTTACATTTCAAGTCTTCAGCGATTGGACCTAATTAATTCCAACTTAGGCTTTAACATGCCTCTAATAACAAAGAACCCTATTCACTTTGAGGTTCAGTACTGGCATCTCCCAACTGTGGGTCCTATACCACTCGGACATTTTCTTTTAAAACAATGCAGTCAATGCATGTAATGCATGCATGTAAGAATGGCAAAGAGAGGGCTGAAATTGTTTCTAATAATTCAAGGCACTTATTTGAGAGATCAAATCGCTGAATGCTCTGGCTTTAGGAACTTGGGCAGCAATTTTAGTAATGTTAAATGTAGCATCTATACAACACAAATATACATTTCTAACACTATTTGATTAAACAGTTTAGAGGAACGCTGAACCTCGTTTTACCTGCGCCTGCTCTGGGACCTCTCCCGCAAAGTAGAATATGTACTGTTCCTCACTAAAGTGCTGGACAACAATCTGGAAACAGTTTGGCCTGAAAACGTCAAACAGAAAACAAGAGTTTTACATTTCTGCTTAGCATTAGGTGGAACAATTTTATTTCGTGATACTGCCATATGTACCTGCCAAACAAACTGTCATGTACACCATACACGGAGCACACACTCAGGTCTATCAGCCCTTTGGGTTTCGTAGCTCTCTTCTCGCTTTCAAAATAGATGAGCTGTGCATCATTGCCTTCCAGGATGAAGTACAGGTTCTTCCATCGTTTTCCTTTTCCTGAAATCAGAGGAAAAAATTAAGATCCTGCCCTGTCAGACAAAATAACTGAATTTGTGATATAGAGAAAGCTACCAATGGTGCTGAAAAAAACTGGATAAATACCTTTGCTGAAGAAGAGATAGCCTTTTTTAACTATGTTTTTGTAGAAAGCATCTTTTGGTCTCCGTCTTATAGTGTTATAAATTTCTCTCCCATCCGTTATGTCAGTTAAGACTTGCTCCTGGTGCTATAGTGAATACAAATCCACCCGTTACAAAACAACTATAAGAAATAAATCTTTCATTCAAATAGCCATACAAGGCTACATTTAACGTTAAACCAGAGAGGATCCTTAAGTTTAGATCTTCAAAAAAATATTGCTTCAATATTTTCTTCAAAAAAGTCATCAACCTCTTTGTCAACTATTTTCATAAAGGTAAATGCTGGCAACAAATTCAGATTTAAACACCAGGGTCATGAGAGCGCTGGGAACGTTTGCATCTTTATTTTACTCAGAGCTTACACCAACCAATCTCTGGTCACATGACTATCACAATCAGTTCTTGTGCTTACCTGTACTGAAACTGGCTCTTTCAGGTTGTAGCCCTCAACAATCTGTTCTTTCTTGTAATGATCAATGATATCGTCAAGACTGCCACAGAAAAAAACAAAAAACAAACACTGAATGAAAGACATACCAACTCAACTCCTCAAAGACAAATTAAGCTGATGCTGTGCGTGAAAAACTAGAAGTCAAAATGCATAATAAATGTGAGGCAAAAACAAAATAGCGATGCAATCAGAGCATGTTGTGCTGCATTGCTACAGGGTGGCACACTGCCAGACATACCTGTTGTAGTACCTCCCTCCCATCATGTACTGATTGTTAGGAGTTGGGGAGATTTTGAACCTTTGGATGTTTTCACTCGTGCGAAAGAAGAGGGAGTAGTCGCCGGGTGTGTTGTCTGATGGTCGGACCAAGAAGCTGCAAACCTGGCCAACTGAGACATCACAAAGGGTGAGTGAGCCAGGTTTGGAAAATATTGGCTCAGATCTATAGATTAATGAAAAAAAACAACTAATAAAGAATCTAGGTAAAGAAGGTAAAGAAAATGGTACCTGACATAAGAAGAGTGTAGGCCTCTGGCTTGCTGATCTTTCCATGATACCAGCTAAAGGTGAGCGTTCAAAACATAAAATAAATAAAATAATGGAAATTAAATAAGTTAAAAATCAGAAGAATTTAAAGATTGACTGAGGTTTTATTTAAGTTGTTTAATATAACTTGGCCTGAAATGTTCTTCCTGATCAAAAAAATAAAACATCAATTCAGAGAAATGTAGCTTACACTTTTCCCTCGTGTGGATCCTCCTCTCGGCCCTGCAGGAAAACATGTGAAGACCAACTTATTGTTTTGAATCCGTCAAGACACTAAACTAAGCTAAATTGTTGCTACGTTTGTGTAATACTGATTTACAAGTTTACCATACAGGTGAACATGATTTGACAAAACATCTGCCACTAGGCATGAGTTTAAAGAATTACAATTTCACAACCACTATTATTATTTAGCCACATCTATCTGACAACTTATAGCCCTGTTAAAGAAATGCCAGAGAAAGGACTAGAATGAAAAAAGTTAAAAGCATTCAGTGTTGCAGCGCTAAACTAACCCCACCTGTTGCCGTCCACTGCAGGTCAGATGGATGACAGAAGGCTCCAACACTTCTTTTTCCGTCTTACTAAGATATCAAATTAGGCTTTTTTGGAAATTCTTTCTTCTGCAAAACTGGACAAAATCACTTTGTGGAAACTAAAGAAGCACCACCTATGATGCTTATTAAGGAAACACTGTTTTAAAACTACAGTTTGTCTGTTAAGCTGCCCACTGCTGGCTGGCTACCCAAGCATGTAGCCCAACTAATTAACCAATAATTATCCTACCATATGAAGAGCGTAATGGCAAAATGTCTGACCAAAAAGCATGTTTACTAAAGAACTACAGCTAAATTGAAGGAATATTTTCTCTGTATTGACCTGCAAAAAAGAATAACCAATTATACATGTTCTATGCATTCAGACTCTCTAAGCTAGTAATATATGTGGTGATACTTGTTCAACCCAACAGAAGATGGGTTAGGGGGGCATTAAGATGTTCTGGTAAAGTCATTAACAAGCTACAAATAAGTGTTTTTTTATAGTTCCAAACAGGAGATGCAGATGTTTTTCACTCTCTATGTGCGGTCTACGTTTGCACTGAACCCAAAGAATAAAGACAATAACACCGTTTGGTTTAGTATTCATTTACAATAATATATTATATTTTTACAAAATTCACCAACATTATCACATATTGCACATTTTCTTAATAATGTGCAGCTCCAATAGGATTTTTCTTCTTGCTCATCTGTTTCGATCATGTCACACATTTTTGTTTTACAGTTCAGTGTAAAACCAGTCCAACCATTATATTTTAACTCAAAGTTATCATACCTTAAATCTTATACCTGTACTTAATTTTAAATATTGTAAGCTTTGTAAAGCCTGTTTTAGCTGCTTCTTATTTAAGCTAAGCATAACTATCAACTTAAGTTCATGTTTTGGGCATGCAAGTACAGGGCTTTTTAAGACACAGCTAAATGAAATGTAGAACCTGTTATAAGATAGACTTTATGGATCTCACTATAGAGTAATTCAATTGTTACAGCAGCTCTTAGTAACACACAAATAGGGAGTTGATAGTTTAAAATGTGCTGTCAAGGAAGAACAAGGTAAATGTGCAAAACAAGTAATAATACTACAATAAGAGAATAATAAAATCAAAAAGTTTGATGTATTTAACATTATTTCGATCCTGAAACTTCGACTATAAAATTTAAAGTGTGTTTAAAATCCTGCAGAAACCCTGCAATGTATGAGATCGTTCACACTTGTTGCTTCAAACTGTAGGTCAGCTGGCTGAAAGAAGGCTACTACATCAGACACTGCTCAGTTAACCCTAGCTGTCAGTCATCAACTAACATCAGCCTCCTATACTTGTGTAACTCTATAAAGAGCAGAACATTCTGCACAATAAGCACTTAAAATTAATATTTTTAGGTCTGTTTCAAAATAACAATAAAGGTTATAAATGACTTTATCAGAACTGTAATGTGTCTTACCATCCTAATTTTTGTGTAAATATCAGGACATTTTTGTAACTGTACTTAGGATAATATGCAGTGTGAATCCCATAAAGGTCTTTGCCTGTCTGCCATGTGTTTTTCTTACCACCTCCTCCACCAGATCCTCCACAATGAGCCCTTGCTCTCCTGTGCGAACATTAGCTACCCACATCCAGCCATCCTCCAGGTCATTGTGAACAATAAACATGTCCCCTTTTAGAAAGCTGAGGGCACAAGTAAAAATTAGCATGACAAAACTTCACTCCATCACAGTCTAGAAGATTTTATAAAAGAAGAAGTGTCATGTTGCACCCGCTGTAGAGAAAATGCAGTAAAAAGAACATTAAGTAGACACTAACTGAATCATTATTTTGTGCAGATTATGATACTACAGTGTGGCCAGCAGGTGTCTCCTGTGGCTTAAAACATTAGAGGTAGATGCTGCACATCATCTACATTGTCAAGCTTAAGGCTTGCAGGCATACTGACTTTTCTGGCTGACTTCAGACAGATGTTTATCAGATTTAGGAAATGGGGATAGAGATGGGAGCATCAGTGAATGTGCGCATTGCAGCTTAACAACTGTTTTTCAATAAGTCAGATGATGTGCTTTGCAGGCTGCTGGAGCACTCCACAAAATCAGGCTGTTATTTGTGAGCAAAAAAAAAAAAAAGGCAAATGCTTTCTCTATATACCTGGGATCTTTGTGTTTCAATATACACTCACCGGCCACTTTATCAGGTACACCTGTCCAACTGTTCGTTAAAGCAAATTTCTACTCAGCCAATCACATGACAGCAACTCCATGCATTTAGGCATGTAGACATGGTCAAGACGATCTGCTGCAGTTCAAACCGAGCATCAGAATGGGGAAGAAAGGTGATTTAAGTGACTTGAACGTGGCATGGTTGTTGGTGCCAGACGGGCTGGTCTGAGTATTTCAGAAACTGCTGATCTACTGGGATTTTCATGCACTACCATCTCTAGGGTTTACAGAAAATGGTTCAAAAAAGAGAAAATATCCAGTCAGCGGCAGCTCTGTGGGCTCAAATGCTTCGTGATGCCAGAGGTCAGAGGAGAATGGCCAGACTGGTTCGAGCTGATAGAAAGGCAACAGTAACTCAAATAACCACTCGTTACAACCAAGGCATGCAGAAGAGCATCTCTGAACTCACAACACGTCGAACCTTGAGGTGGATGGGCTACAGCAGCAGAAGGCCACACCGGGTGCCACTCCTGTCAGCTAAGAACATTCGGATGATAGGGTCAGAATTTGGCGTCAACAACATGAAAGCATGGATCCATCCTGCCTTGTATCAACGGTTCAGGCTGGTGGTGGTGGTGTAATGGTGTGGGGGATGTTTTCTTGGCACACTTTGTGCCCCTTGGTACCAATTGAGCATCGTGTCAACGCCACAGCCTACCTGAGGATTGTTGCTGACCATGTCCATCCCTTTATGACCACAGTGTACCCATCTTCTTATGGTTACTTCCAGCAGGATAACGCGCCATGTCATAAAGCACGAATCATCTCAGACTGGTTTCTTAAACATGACAATGAGTTCACTGGACTCAAATGGCCTCCACAGTCACCAGATCTCAATCTAATAGAGCACCTTTGGGATGTGGTGAAACGGGAGATTCGCATCATGGATGTGCAGCAGACAAATCTGCAGCATCTGTGTGATGCTATCATGTCAATATGGACCAAACTCTCTGAGGAATGTTTCCAGTACCTTGTTGAATCTATGCCACGAAGGATTAAGGGAGTTCTGAAGGCAAAAGGGGGTCCAACCTGGTACTAGCAAGGTGTACCTAATAAAGTCGCCGGTGAGTGTAGGTCATAGTAATAAAAGTGCTCCTGAGAAAAAAAGATCTGAGTATGACAAAAAACAAAAAAAATTTACATAAAATTATTGGATGGTCTGATGAGTGCTTACCTGATCTCATCAGTATCTGGCACTTTGGTGTATGGAAGTATGGCCCTGACTCTTCTCCTGTCTTCTACAGGCTGTGGAAATGTGAGATATAAAAAGAAATAAAAAGAAAGAGATCAAATATAAAAGGGAGAGATAAAAAGAACTCTCTCATAGACTTGATCTTGCAGAATATTCATTCTACATCTCCAAAAATGCTTTTACCTTCTTATACAATGGAGACCAATATTCATTTTCAGTCATTTTTAAATATATATATTTCCATCCATTTTTTCCCCAACTTTGCCACAATTCATATGTCTAATTAACTCAGATAAGAGATTCAACTTCTCTTGTGCACAGTTATTTAGAGGCTTGACTTTCAAGCTTTTTTTTAGATTATTTAATACCCAGAGGTTAAACTAAAACTTAGATACACCTTTAAAAAAACAATCCTCTCAGTACAGTGCATTCACCTCCTTACTTCTTAAATAAAGTAATTTACTCCGTTTAAATATCTAAAAATATAATAATTTGGCATCAAGAGAAAATTTGCACAATTATACAAATGCTAGTATATAGCTCAAAGTAATCCGGGGTCCAAGTATCACGATTCCCACACCAGACCCATTTCACCATTTGGATTCTAACAAAGTGCATTTATGGGGTGGTGGACAGCAGGTAAGAACATCTCTGAAAATCAATCTAAATTAATCTGTAGCCTTTTTCTGGGATGAGTTGTTTTAATACCAGGGTTAAAGTTTTCTTCAAATTGACTGCCTTCTGACTTGCAATTTATTTAGCAGAAAATTCACTGGGTGTCGAGCGCCATCCCCTTGATCCATTTTTCTGGTTCAAAAATGGTTGAACATGGTAAGTACTAAAGGAAAATTCCACAGTTTACCAAAGGTCCAAAAAGTGTAATGGAAACCAGTAAAAATTTCGAAGCATTGAAGTCAATTCTCACCTCTGGAGGTGCCACCGGTGATAGGAGTTTCTCTCCTTTTAATAGGCAAGAGACATAGCTGTAGTAACCAATCAGGTCCGATAAAGAACAGAACCGTCGACCGCCAATGTAATAGTCCCCACACATGGCAATTATCCTGTAAAACAAAAACAGCAATAAGTGACAGCAGATTTTTAAACTCAAGTTATCTCCGTTTGGAGAGAGGGTATCAAGCAGTCTTCTAATTGGTGCAGGACCCACTGAAGAGTAAACTACCACCATCTAAAACCTGGGATTAGGGGTGTGTGTGTTTTTGTTACATGATGAGGCCTATTTCCTGAAAACACACAGAGCATAGCAAAGGATCGTAAACAAAAACTTTTGTAGCAATCTGAGAAAATTATGTCACAGAAAAGTAAAACAATTTTACTTTTGCATAGGGTTGGAGTTATATTTGGATTAAGTTTGTGCACACAAACAAATTTGACTTAGGTTCTTCTTTCCTCTCAATATTGACATTTTTCTTGAAATGCCGCAGGAAGTACAGTTTCTGCTAGGCCTTCTTCCAAACAGTGTCTATGTGTGAGGACCAATTCAGGTGCTGAGAAAGGTTGGTTCCTAGGAACCGGGAGTGATTCACCGTACGCACAGTGTTGTTGAGGATGGTGAGGGGAGCCAGAGTGGGGGTGTTCGCAGGAAGTCCACCGACATTTCCACTGTCTTAAGTAGGTTAAACTTCATGTGGTTCTGATCGCATAAGAGGACCAGCTGATCCGCCTCCTGTCTGTATGCAGACTTGTCATTGTCCTGCATTAGACCAATAACAGTGGTGTCATGAGTTTCACAGACGGGTCCACTGAGGTACAGTCGTTTTTGTACAAAGAGAAGAGGAGTGGGGGGAGAACACAGCCCTGGGGGACGCCGGTGCTGATCGTATGCTCCCCAGCATCAATGACAGCTGGTCCTTCGGGAAGCTGAAGATTTACTGACAGGTGGAGGCCGGCACAGTGAGCTGAGTGAACTTCTGATGGTCGATATGTGGGTTCATGGTGTTAAAAGTCCAAAACAAACAGCCTCCTGGAGTACGTGCCTGGGTGGTCGAAGTAGTGCAGGATGAAGCATAGTCCCAAGTTGACAGTGTCATCTGCTGATCTGTTTGTCCAATAAGCAAACTGCTGGGTGTCCAGCAGGGGACCTGTGATGTCCTTCAGATGCTTGAATACCAGACGTTTAAAGGATTTCATGACCACAGGCAACAATGGGCAGGTCTGTAGTTATTTAACCCTGTGATGGTGCCTTTCTTGAGGACCGGGATGATGGTGGTACGCTTAAAGCAGGAGGGAACCTCACACATCTCCAAAATGATGTGTTGAAGATGTGAGTAAAGATGGGCGCCAGTTTGTCAGCACAGGCTCTCACGCATGAGGAAGATAGATTGTTTTATGTTGTATGCGTGAAAGGTCTTGGTCTGCACACATATGTCCTCATATAAACTGATGTATCATGTTGGTCCTGGTCAGTGGCTGAAGTTTTAAAAAAAAACTCCAATCTGTGCAGTCATTGCAGGCCTGTAACATCTACTTTGACTGCACCGTCCAATTCTCAACAGTCCGAACTAAAGGTTAGAAGTTTTAAATTTTTGCTTATTAGTTGAAATAACTGAAGCAGACAGTGATCAGAAAGTCCCAAAACACCCCTGGTGACCGCATCATACGTATCCTTTAAAGCTGTGCGCAGCAGTGGTCCAGTGTGTTCACAAGCAGCAGTTCATCCATTTAGTTAGCCAGGAAGCAGACATTAGCCAGGCCCATTGAGGCCCAAGGTGTGGGGAGTCCCTGTTGCTGAAGCTTCACGAGAGCACCTGCCCATTTACCTCCTTTGCGTAAGTAATAAATACTGCAGAAAGCTTTGGTGCCGCCAACCAAGATCTTGGTGAAGCTGGGGTCAATAAAAAAAATGGAGAGAAAATGCCCAGAGAGAACGGTCTGATGTTTAGGAGTCCATCTCTAGTAAACAAAAACACACAAAGTACAAGAAAGCGTAGTACCAAGGCTGCCATCTGTGGCAACATCTTGGATGGTACATATAACTGACTTAGTCTACCACAGTTTATTTAGTCAGACATGGTTGGATACACTCAACAAGCCTTAGCGTTATTACAAAACTCAGGTTTATGTGAGAAAATAGTGACAAAATTGAAAGCTTTTATATATTATTTTTACCGATTTCATCTGCTACATGTAAGATTCTGACCTCATGTACTCAAATATTTTCCACAAAGGAACACTTACAAAAATAGCTACAAACTTAATAGGATAAAATAATTTCTGTGGAAACTATTAATACCCAAGGCAGATTTAGATTAAAAATGATTTAATTTGTTTGTTCGACGTTTGTTTCAAATAGAAATGTTTGTTTCCGATATCTCCATCCATCCATCCATCCATCCATCTTCTATAACCGCTTATCTTACAGGGTCCCAGAGGGGATGGTGCCTGATTCCGATATCTCCCCAAATACAATCAAATAATATTAAAAAAGGTGAATAAATTATATAAAAAAGATCCGTTTTTATTTATATTTTAAGACAAATGGCATATCCAAAAGTATTTATTCCTCGCTCAAAAATGACAGAAAAAATCTTTTTCAGCCTTACTTATAATTAAACACCAGCCACATTTTCACTAGCATTTGACAATTTATTTTTGTTTAAGAGCTCCAAGTCTTTAAAACTGGAAGCCCTCCCTATCATCACCCTAATCCTGAGCTTCCTCCTGTAACACATGTATTCTCACTCTCCATGTCTTTGACATTAAAATAATACTAAGAGTAAAAAGCTTTTCGATTTTAAAATAAAGTCTGAAATAATTTAGACTTTTTGTTTAAATTGTGTGCATTAATAATCTGACAGAGAACCATGGTATTTTAACTCAAGATTATCATGCCATGATAATCACATACTGACTCATGCCTGCCAGCTAATAGACTGCATTGTTTAGGCCAAATCCAATCATGACAATTACAAAAATATATATAAAAAAACATGCGTATCTTGTTGCACAATAGGGGCTTCTGAGAGTGTCCATGCCAGAGATTCTGGAATATACAGAATATAAAACCTGCTATTGAGAAAAAGGTTTTATTGCGCTGTGACATACCTGAAATGGTTGACCACATTGGTCATACTGAGGAAAGACAGGACAAATGAACCGGGCCGGCGGTCACTCTCCCTAATGAGGTAGCTGCCAGGGGTCCGGGCCTGGCGTAAACGCTCCTCTGCAATGGTTCGGTCAAGTTTGCCATGGTACCACCTGAAAAAGACAAATGACAGAATGAATAAAGGAAATAAAAACATATAAACAGTGACAGATTACTACTTATAAATGGAAACAAAATGGACCATTAGTCTTAACTATCTATATTTATGTCTTTTGAGAAACAAACATCAATAGGAAACCTTTAAAAATGTAAACCAGAGAGGAATTGTTTTTGAGTTTTAACCACTAAATACTTTTGACAAGTTGCTCTTCTAAAAATAAGGAAAATGAACTAAAAAGCAATCCAGCAGTGAGACAGAATGAGGTGTAGCGGCAGCTCTTTTCACAGGAGACCTAAATGGCTTCCATTTGGTTTAGGGAGCACAGGTCTGTGCTTGTAAGGAGAACATGACAAAATATGCTTTCAACCATTAGGCTGCAGACAGTTTGCTAAAAAGGAAGCACATCCAGCCTGAGATATGGTGGGGTTTTTGTGACACAATTTAACCGAGAAAACATTGCAGTTGTACAGAACAACAATAACCAGAAACAGCATAAAAAATGTTAATGTTAGAAGGAAAACGTAAAGGTAAGCAGGTTAGATTTTAGTAACAACTGTACTACACACCCATTACCCAGAACTAGGCCAAGAAAGATTTAACCAAACAAATGACCTCCAGATACAACAAGCTAAATAATAAAATCCAACATGATAAACAAGATTCCGTTATAATTTCGTCTGCTTCAAGTCAATCTTGGTAATCCATCCAAGCTGCATTTGCAAGACATGCAGGGTAAAACACTGCATTGATCTGACTTGACAGGAAGATGCTCAAAATTTTAACAAGCTGCTCAGTTTTCTGCTCTATTTACAGGTTCAATTCCTGCTTCTGTAAACATCAAACAACAGCGACAGCTGATTTTAAATACAGGTTCTCTCAGTTTGGACAATAATGACGTTCAAATTGAGGTATGAAAGCTAACTTTAAAATCGGGGACGACCGCCTGAACAGTAAACTTCCAACATGCAAACCCTGGGCGGTTAGCTTGGGTGAATATGTGTAAAAATGTGCAGCTACACACCGATCAACAGCATGCTCTCACTCATGTTATCTTCAGAGCTGTGTTTATTTGGTCAAACCGCATAAAGAGGGGCCTGTCTTTGATGAATCCTAACAAACGGGATGATCATAAACAAAACAAACCTTTTTAGCAATTTGAGATAATGCTTTAACAATTAATTTCAACAATGCAAGGGGTTAGATTTATATTTGGATTAATTTTGAATATGTACATTTATTGGATGTGTGATTATGAGTCACAATTTTCGACTAAAGATTTAGCACCAATGCCTGGCTGTATGCACACTGACTGACAGACACAAATCTATTACTGATCAGCTTAGACCACCGCAGTTTATTTATCCAGTCATGGCAGGGTAAACATAAACAGCATTAATAATAGTAATGTCAGAAAAAAAAAAAACTTAAAAAGGGAGACAGGCTAGATTTTAACAACCGTACTCATTACCTAGAACTAGGCCAAGAAAGATGTAAACAAATGACTTCCAGATGCAACAACCTGAAAGGTAAAATCCAGCAAGATTGTTTGACGATTTCTTCTGCTTCGAGCCAATCTTTGTAACTGATGTTGAAGCTGCAGGTCACAACGCTGCATTGATCTGACCTGACAGGAAGATGCTCGACATTTTAACAAGCTGCTCAGTTTTATGCTGTTTTTACGGGTTCAGTCCTTGCTGCTGAGACTTTTATAGTAACATTACCAGCTGGGTCCTTGGCCTTTTCCATTAGGTTTGCAACACAGATTTATAACAAGAGAAAGCTTGCTGCAAACACAGCTGCGAGCTCTGTTGTTACATGCTGTGATATCGGTACCTAAGCACTGTATCAGCTTGCTTTTCTTGGGATATCAAAAGGTCCAATAAGACCATATCACCTTTTTAAAATTTTTATTTGTGTTCACCGTGTAAAAACAGGAGCTAGAGTGACCTGGGATATTAATTGAAAAGTTTGATCAGCTCTAAAAAACCGAAACCCCTGCCCACTATGCTCCATCACATTTACTAGTGAGTCTGTAATAACCTATAGCGAGCAGGTCAAGCAAACACGATTTTTTTAACCCCTTCTTTAGCAAATGAAAAACTTTAAAATGCTATAGAAGTTGGTTGATGACGATAAAGCAAGAACAGCCGACAACTAAATCAAGACCGAATACTAGAAGAAGAAAAATAATCATGATAAGAATTAGTCGATGTGTAATAATAATGCTAAACTGATGCTTTTTGCAAACCCCAAAAACTGTTTGTACCACGGGGGTTGTTACTTTTACCATCTGAACAACTTTTCCACTTTTTGGTTCCATGAAAACCTAAATGTTTTTACCCCATGTTTCAAATTATTACTGAATGCTATTATTGTGTACTGTTAAGCAGTAGGCATTGCACGTTGAAGCAGTTGTTGTCTAACAACTAAAATTTCCTGTGTTAAGTAAATTTACATATTATCTCTGCCTGGGGAACAGTCAAAGTCAACCAGGACGGTTTACAGATTGTTTAAACAGTGTTTGATTTGCTGAACCCTTTTCAACATTGAACCCACCTTAGACAGGGTCAAGCCTTAAAGCTGCAAAAGGGGCCCAGTGAATATACACAAAAAAGACAATCTTTGTGTTTTCACAAACAATATAAAAAGGTTAAACAAATCATAAACTGTGTTTTAAAGAAAATTAATACTGAGTATATTGAACAGTTTAAGCATAGACCTCTCAATGAATATAAATTTTTTTAACTAGAGCTAACTAAAAACATTAAAGTAACTGTGACATCAAATTTTTATTTTAAATCCAATTTACGTTTATATTAAGGAAACCTAACTAAGGTATCTAAACTGAGCAGCTAAACATTTAATGTACCAAACTAGGCAAAAATATAGCTTCGCTGCACTCAGTGTACTCATCCATTGTAGAACAAAACATAGAAAAATACCTGGACGCATAAAACTAAAAATGAAGCAGCTTTAACTGGCTTAACTTCCACAGAATGAGCTGGCTTCTATTGCGCGATCTATGTATGGTTCTTGGAGCTCCTCTGGGCTCGCAGCGGACCGGAGGTGTTCAGATGTAAATCAGAAGGGCGAAGAAATCCGCGGCCAGACCAGAGCGCAGCGGAGCAGACGCAGTGTAAATCCAGGGTTACAGTATATATGTGGCAGTGAGTGAAACAACCGGAGGTGAAGCTGAGCAGCATGAAGCAGTAGCAGCAGACACAAGAGGTGATTTAAGATCTGAAGACACTACCAGGTGTGTCATTTTTTTAAACTTTACACTAGAATCTTTAGATGAACATCTACTTAAATATATCGTATGCGCGAATAATTTATCTTAGTTTAATAATAAAATCATTTCGGATTATTATTATTATTAGTAATAAAAATCTCGGATTTCGGATTTTTAATTATTAACAATAACTGTCGATATCTAAATGTACTTTTGTAATAAGGAAGTGTTCTTACTTGCTGAGCATTGATCCATTTAGCAACAGCAACAACAACCTTTTCTTTGACGATCTTTTCCCATCAGATGGACTGTGTAGCGTGGCTATAGCATCTGCTGCAACATTCTCCTTCGTCTGGAAGATATCCCGACCTCTGACATATTTTCTCTGGTGAATTCAGAAGTTTCTTGTTCAAAGCAGTTTGCTGAAAAGTCCTCTGATCACAACTGGCTGTGCTTGGTGGGACCAGCCCATCTGTCCCCCGTTAGTTTCCCAGCTCTGATCCTCTTCACTTCAGGAAAATAGGGGAGACTAACGGCTGCTGTCGTAGTATTGCTGCCACCACCAGCAATGCACCGTTTTACCATATTAATGCTGTTTTTAAGGAAACTTGGCTTCTACCTTAACTGTTTATCATTAACACTCCATCATTAAATGGCTGGAGCCTTCCCCTTTCATGTCATTTTCTGGGGCGACTTTGGACTTGCAAAATCTAACAATGAAATATGTTTATTTTGTGTAAAAATTGCCTTTTAACACTTGTTTAATCCCAATATAATGTCAATTACTGCCCGATTTCTTCGATATTAGGATGTTTCTTTCAATTTCTGCATTTGTGGGAAAAGCATGTCACAGGCGCTTTAAAAACGGTGACAGTCTTTACAGAAGTGTCAAATTAGATAACACCTTTGCTGTTGGTTTATTCAATGACTTGGCCCACTGTTGCTCCTAATACATCAGAACTATTTGTTTAGTGGTCAACCCTCATTAGATCCAGTTTAAAATAACTTAAATGTTACTGTAAAATCCTTAAAAATATTTTTAATTTTGCAATCCAACGCATCTTATGCAAAAACACTGTATGTGAGGCTCTATTAAAACATAAAAACCCAACTGAGCAGAGCCTCGACCTGTTCTGTCTGTTTGTGTCCAGTATGTGTTGATGTTGAGTACCAGGTGTATAAAGTTATGGAGCACACACCAGTGGTCCCATTGTGTCTTAGTTCCCTGAAAGTTGAGGGAAATCCATATCCGCAACATCAAAACATGTCAAAAAGTAGTCCTTATTACTTTCTAATAACCCAGATAGGCAGAATCTGCGTCACCATCTTTTGCGACGGCCAGCCATCCTTTTCAAATCTGTTCTATTAAGGAACCTTGACGCTTCTAATAACATGATCGAAAGATGGAGTCCAAAATCTCTTCTGTCTTGGCAGCACAACTCGTCTTGTGTGAGTTAAAGGTGACAACTGACATGTTATTGACAAGATGCATCCCAGCGCTCCCGATGTATGTAATGCATTCCCCCTAACCAATCCGGAGTTGGCAAATGGCTCTGGTGCCCTACTGCATTTTAGAGACTCTTAAATTGTAGTAGTGCTACTACTGAAGGAGAAGCATGCTTTATACATTCTGCATTGAGCCTGTTAGCAGATAAAGGCGCTGTCCGAATATGTCTATCCCCTTCAACTTTCTGCATCACCTTGGAGTTAGAAAATAGCATTAGTTGGTCCTATACGAAAGGTCCACAATAGAATTTGACCAAATTTTTAAGTGGAAACAGTCGATTACATTCACTAACCGCCATATGTGGCCCTGCAAAAGAAAAGCAGGTATAGAAAATGCAGTGATGTTTAGTAGAACAACGGAACTACTTCATATCAATTATAAAAGGGAAGTAGACAGCTTTCTAAGCTTTCTAATGGGGAAGTCTTACTAGCAGTTGTGTTTTAGGCTTCCTGTATGCAGTGATATATTTACAGTCTAAAGACTGGTGAAAAATTTAAGACTTTTTTTTCCTTCACTTATCATCTTTGCAAAAATTGTTAGAAACAATTGTTAGAAATTGTTAGAAACTTTAATGTCCATATTGCTTGTTCCTAAACACTACCATTACGATGAAGTCATTTTGACACAAATCTTTTAGGAGAAAAATATGCAGTGGAATTTGCAGACAATGCCTCTTGCTACTTTGGATGTTTTTGCTAGTGGAGCCATCTAAAAGTAGCGACAATATGCAACGTAGCTGTAAATAAATACTTCCTTTACAAGTTGAATGATATGGTAATAGAGGCTTTTCTGCTGAGATCAATAGGACATGTATTTCAACAGGGCTCTATGTTTGAAATACATAGAGCCCATTTAATGAATAGTCCAGCTACTGGGACAAAAAAAGTTCACAAAGGCAAGGTTTCATTATAAAAGTTGCTCTTGGCCAACATCTAATGTTTTGGCACTAAAACAACTTAAGCTATGTTCAAACTGCTGGCAAATGCGGCCCAAATCCAACTTTTTTTTTTTTGCAATATACGACCCATATCTGACTTTTTTATGGCAGTCAGAAAGGCCCAATTCCGATCTTTTCACCTCCAAAAAAATCTATTTTGTGCCACTTTCATATGTGGTACCAAATCGGATACATATCCAATTTGGTACCAGTTTTCAAAGCATTCATAGTCAGAACGGTCATGTCGACTTTTACGTCATTGTCCTGGCTCGGACTACGCCTCCTCACAGACTTCTCTGTAGAAGTAGCAGTCAGTGCTCCACAAAAGCCCATTGTTAATAGTTGTGCTTTTTTTTCTTACCTTTCCTTATCTTGTTATGATGTGGTCATAATATTATCGGCCCCTATTGCTCAAAAACCTAATAATAACACAGAGACGCTGTGATCTATTATTATTTCCATAAACCCATTGCTGCTGTGTCACGTCTATATTCTCCATCTGCGCATGTGGGTCGCTTTGGAGTCATGAACCGTTCAGACTGAAGTCTCATGGCGGTCGCATTTAATTATTAGTTTGAACAATCACGCACAAAAAAATATCGGATTTCAGCAAAACAAATCGTAATTGAGCATCAAGAACTGCAGTGTAAATGTAGCACTAGTTGTTTCCTAATGACTTCCCCACCCTAGCACCTCTTTACCTTCTAAAACATTTTATGCTGCATTATAGAAGAAGTGTCACCAAATATAACGGGAATAGAGAGGGTGAGTGCCTGGTATTTAAATAATTAGCTAACATTTATCACAGTCCAACCAGTTTTTCCGCTTACAGCGGTACTGCTATGAAGATAATGTTGCGATATATTTAGCAAACCCAATTTCAACCTATTTACAATGCCTACAAGGGAGTAGAAGCATGCAGGGAAACAGAACAAACTATGAAGCTCCAAGCCATTCAAGCATTCACTGACAGTAAATGTTATGGAAGATTAGCTGCGTCATTGGCACATTGTCTCAACTAGTGATCATCCTAGACGCTGGTATCAGAGAAACCCCCCCAACACGTGTTCAGACATTAAACAGCACAGTCACGATGTGCTGTAATAAACATCCAGATATAATTTCACAGAACACCACACACAGGTTTTAATGAGGTGGAAAGTTAATTCGTAAATTAAAGAGACTATAAACCTCAGCCATGAAGATTACCGTATGTAGTTCTACCATCCGTTTCAGGAATGGGCCGTCATGTCAGCACATGTATAGCAAGCAGGGCAGAAATATCTTGGCTCTGCTCAATGAAGCTGAGCCAGCCTTTCAGCAAACAATTCCCTGATGGTCAACAAAAGATGGTATAACAATTTTGTTAGAAATAGTAGAAAATACTTTTAAAAGCTAGTCTGAAATTATGCGTCATGCCACTATTCCATCAACTAAACAAGGTTCTTATAGATATTTATAGTTTTTGCTATAAAACCTGAGTCTTTAATATTGTTTCTTACCATTAAGCAACAAAACATTTCTTTAAGGAGGTTTTGAAATGCATTCTATGAATGCCTGGGATATAAGGAGAAGGTGTTTTAATTAAAAATAAAAACTTCTAAATTATGGTCATTTAGGTGCTTTGACAGCTGACCATGTTTTGACATCACTTTTCGCATGCCCCATACCATTCTTTTGGTGATTTATTTTGTTTGTCTGCAATGTTCTTCATTTTATGAAGAATCCTTCTTTGCACAATCATCTCCAGAGATTCTAGAGGAGTCCCCAGAACAGAGCCAGCCTTCTTTATTTGCTTGTTAAGCTTTTATAAGTCAGCGATCTGAGAGGTTGACCAATATTGGTTTTTCTATTGTCGATACCGACTCTAACATTTAAAATTCAAGACTTCTGATATTTTAGATCTATACTGTTTATTTATTTTACTGTACAATTTCTATCGTTCACTCTTTTTTTGATCTGTAATCAGAATTTTACTCTCTCATAATACAAGTGCAGTAGTGTCCTAAAACGAACATTTTGAAGCAGTAGTTTTTTTCCTTTTGTAATTCTATTAATCTTGTGATGGCACATTTAAGGATGCTACTGAGTTTTTTTCAGCCCCCATCCTTAAACGACACCATGTCACAGCCAAAGAAGTTGAGCACCCACTACTAATGTGCCTTATTTGTTTAGAAATTGTCGAAGTGTGTGCCCCAAGGGCCGATTGCGATACTTTAGAAAAAGGCAAATTTCAGCCAATTTATCAGCAGGCCTATCATAGGTCAGTTAAGTTCCTTAAGTTATAGCATGTACTTAAGACATATTCAATGTTCTTTAACATCCGTACTCCACTCTACAAGGGCCTGCAATCAATTTGCTAACTTCTTCACTGAAAAAAAACAAAAGGGGCAATCAGCACATCCACATCAACTCCAGTACCAAAGTTGTCTCCAACTAGAACTGATTTTGACAAAATTTCCCAATTTCACCAAATAAACTACAAAAACTTAGAAAAAAATCGTACAGCAACTAAGCTCTTCTTCCTGCTGTCTCGATGTTTTACCCACAGCTTTCCTTAAGAAAGCTTTACCTGTCATAACATCTGATTTAACTAAAATAATAAACACCTCCCTTTTGTCAGGTGCTGTCCCCAGGCCCTAAAAACAGCAATTATCAAACCACTATTGAAAAAGAACAACTTGGGCAAGCTGCTACTGCAGAACTACAGGCCTACCTCAAACCTCCCCTTCATCAGTAAGGTTAGTGAAAAAGCTGTGTTTCAGCAGTTAAACAACTTCTTAACGATGACCAGCTGCTTAGATGTATTCCAGTCAGGCTTCCTGCTCACCACAGTACAGAGACTGCTCTTGTCAAGGTGCTCAATGACATCCGTATGAATGCAGACTGTGGAAGAACCACAGTGCTGGTATTATTGGACCTTAGTGCAGCATTCGACACTGCTGATCACTAAATTTTATTAGAGCGCCTGGAAAACTGGGTCGGCCTTTCTGGAACAGCACTCGATTGGTTTAAATCCTACTTGAAGGACAGAGACCTTTTTGTGTCAGTAGGTAACTTTACATCAGACCACAAAAATCACATGTGGTGTTCCCCAAGGGTCTGTCTTAGGCCCCCTCCTATTCAATATCTACATGCTCCCCTTAACTCAGATTATAATAAACAACAACATAAGTTATCATAACTATGCAGACGACACACAGCTATACATTATGATGTCACCAGGTGACTATGAACCCATTCAAGCGCTGGGTAAATGCTTAGAAGAAATCAATGCATGGATGTGCCAAAATTTTCAACTGAATCAAAACAAAACTGAAGTAATAATTTCTGGACCAAAGGAAGAGGGTTTAAAAGTTAGCACACAGCGTCAGTTAATACAGCTAGAAACCACCAATCGGGCTCTAAACCTGGGTGTAGTGATGAACTCAGACCTGAACCTTCAGATGAACATAAAGACCATAACAAGGTCAGCCTTCTATCACCTAAAGAACATCTCCAGGATTAAAGGCCTAATGTATCAGAAGGACCTTGAAAAACTAATTCATGCGTTCATTTTTAGTAGAATTTATTACTGCAACAGTTTCTTCACAGGTCTGACTAAAAGGTTGATCAGACAACTGCAGATGATCCAGAACGCTGCTGCCCGTGTCCTCACTAAAACTAAGAAAGTGGAGCACATCACCCCAGATCAAAAGTCCTTACACTGGTAACCTGTATCTCATACAATATAATTTAAAAAACTTCTGTTAGTCTATAAATAACTGAATGGCTTGGCACCAAAATACATTACAGACTTATTGTCAGTGTATCAACCACCCAGACTTCTCAGGTCTACTGGCTCAAATCTACTCTGCATACCCAGAACCAAACATGGTGAAGCAGCTTTAGGTTCTTGTGCTCCACTACTCATGACCTGTTTGAAGAATTTCAGTCAGGCTTCGGAGCTCATCATAGCACTGAAACAGCTCTGGTGAAAGTCACTAATGATATTCTTATGGCCTCTTTTTAAAATGGACTTGGGGTCTGTATTTGTCCTTTTAGGTTTCTCAGGTGCTGCATTTGATACAGTCGATCAAAAATATTCTCTTAGAAAGGCTGGAATATGCTGTAGGGACAAGGGAACAGCGCTAGGCTGGTTTTAAATCTTATTTGTCTGACAGATTCCAATATGTTCATGTTAAATTTTTGGATTAAATTTTTTTTTCATTTTAAACCCCAGGGTTTTTAATTGGGGAGTAACACGGGGTTTTCAGTATTTTGGGCCCTTTTCTTTTTTACTTATATACAGGGGTTTGGACAATGAAACTGAAACCCTGGTTTTAGACCACAATAATTTATTATTATGGGTGGGGGCCTCCTTTTTTGCGGCCCCAATTACAGCGTCAATTCGTCTTGGGAAGGAAAATTTTACAAGCCCCTGCACAGGGGTAAGGGATTGTAAGCCTTCTTCTTGAAAGGATAGTGGCCGGCCCCTACGTGATACTGGTGTAGGAAAAATTTTTTCCCTCACTCGTTCCCCCCAAACCCCCCAAAAGTGGTCTCGAATATTTAGATCTGGTGACTTTGCAGGCCGGGGAGACTTTTTCAACTTCACTTTCATGTTCATAAAAACCAATCTTTCACCAAGCCCTTGCTGTGTGTATTGGTGCACTGTCATCCTGAGACAAGGAACCGCCTTCAGTGTTCAGTTAAAGGGTTTAAACCATTGGATGAACAAGGGTCCTAAAAGAATGGTTTCCGGTAGTCCATGGCAGTGACGCAGCCATCTAGCACAAGTATTGGGGCCGGGGAATGCCATGATATGGCAGCCCAAACCACCACTGATCAACCCCATGCTTCCTTTTGGGCATGCACAGTCTGGGTGTTACGCCCCTTTTTCTTTGGGGGCTTCTCCACACCGAAAAATTCCCCCCGGATGTGGGGGAAAAA
The DNA here is from genome assembly GCA_036173005.1 of Crenichthys baileyi. NCBI lineage: Eukaryota > Metazoa > Chordata > Actinopteri > Cyprinodontiformes > Goodeidae > Crenichthys > Crenichthys baileyi. The sequence goes on from JAHHUM010000038.1 coordinate 265,103, forward strand.
ACATTAAAGGTGGACTCATCAGAGAACAATACATGGTTTCACATTGTCCAAACCAGAAAAAGTTTTGGCGCTCCTTGCCCCTTTTAAAAACCCAACGTTTGGCATTGGCATGAGTGCCCAAAAGGGTTTTGGCTATAGCAGCCTGGCCGGGGTATATTGACCCTGTGGAAATTCCCGACGGACATTTCCCTGGGGAAACAGGAGATTTGAGGCGCACATTTAACCAGTTAGATAGACTACAAGCAGGTCTTGAAAAATAAAAACTTGGATGATTTAAAATTTTCTGCTTCTAAATTCAGACAAGACAGAAGTTGTCTTTTAAAACCAAGATTTTTAAAAAAAGAAACTGGATGGCATAAAATTTGCCTCCGATAATAAAGTAAAAAAAGTAAAAAACTTTGGGTTTTATTTTTGACCAGGACATGTCTTTTAAAATTTAAACCCATATTAACACGGGGTTTCTAGGTTTTTCCTTCTTTCACCTTTCCGGGAAACATTGCCAAAAATTAGAAATATCCTATCCAGGAGTGACGCTGAAAAAATCCATGCATTTGTTACCTCAAGCTGGACTATTGTAAATTTTTTTACTATCAGGATGTCCCAAAAAAAAAATGCATTTAAAAAGGGCCTTCAGCTGATTCCAATGCTGCGGGCAAGAGTTCTGTAAAAATTAAAAAGAGGTTTAAATATTTCCCCCTATTTTAGTTTTCCCTTCATTGGCTCCCTTTTTTAAATCCAAAAATTTAGAATTTTAAAATTCTCCTTCACATATAAAGCCCTTAATGATCTAGCTCCATCATCATCAAAAGATCTGATTTTTCCCCTATATGTTCCTAACAGAGATTTTGTTCTCAGACTGCAGGTTTTACTGGTGGTTCCTAGATTTTCTAGAAATAAAAATGGGGGGGCAGATCCTTTATTTTACCCAGGCTCCTCCCCTGTGGAACCAGCTCCCAGTTTTGGGTTCCGTGAGGCAAAAAACCCCTTTTCTATTTTAAAGGGCCTAGGCTTAAAACTTTACTTTTTTGATAAAGCTTAATAGTTAGAGTGGCTTAGGTTATCCTGAGCTATCTCTTTAGTTATGTTGCTATAGGCTTAGGCTTGGGGAGGACATAATAGACCACTTTTAAATCTTTTTTCGTTTCCCCCCCTCATACTACTCTCCAAATTTTTTGCATTATTTGCGTTTTTTTTCAGCTTTTAAACTTTATTTTCTCTCTTTTTTCTCCCTAGAAGTTTACACCGGGCCTGATTCTGTGTTCCCTGTGACACCTTCATGGAGGGGGGCATTGCCCCAAGCTTCTGCTGGCAACAATTTTAATGCTCCCCCCCTCTACTGATGAAAACATTTTGGCCCCTGTCTTTCAGTGTCTAACCCTGTCTCCTCTCCTCCTGACTGAGCCTTTTAACTGTGACTAACTGTATGTGCTCTCTTTCATACTCTAACCTTGAAAAACATTTTTTATCTTTTTCTTTCTTCCTAGATAAAATGACTAAAGGGGGGGGCTACATCCATTAAAACTTTTTACTTTTCCTTTCCCATAGAAAGTACTCCTGGATCAGGCTTATGTGTTTGTGCTTCTTTTGTTTTTTTTTCCCCTTCTCTGCCTGTTCTATCAAACCCCCCAGCCGTCTTGTAAGTTTGGCCGCTCACACTGGGGCCTGGTTCGGTGGAGGTTTTTTTCCTTTAAAAGGGAGTTTTTTCCTTTTCCTCTCCACTGTCGCTACATGCTCATCCAGGAGGAGGGAGTGCTGCAAGTCACTCACTGGATGCAATCTGCTGGGTTTCCTTAGATAGAATTTTTTTTATCCAATTTAAATAAATAACTGAATCTGACTGTACTGTTCAATGGTTAGCTATTAATAGGAATGCATGTACCTGACTTGAAATCTATATGATTCGATTGAGTTGACTTAGCCCATTGAAAGTTACCCACCTTTCACACAATGCAACAGGAAACAACACTCCAATTATTTTCACCCAGTCTAAAATGGCCAAACTCTAACACTCAGTAGTTTAATCTAACCTCCCCAACAACCCTATACCCTTCCAAACCCTTTGTGAAGTGCCTTGAGACGACATGTGTTGTGAATTGGCGCTATATAAATAAAACTGAAGTGAATTAATCTGGAACAAACTCCCAGAAAACTGTAAAAGCACTAAAGCTCTAAGTCGCTTTAAATCAAGATTAAAAACGTATTTGTTTAGAGTTGCCTTTGACTGTGCTATCATCATCAAACATTATTAGCTAAGTTTTCAGTCCAACTTTCCTTTCATTTTCAATCATTTTCTCATTTTTTTTATTTTATCTAATTTTATTTATTTTTTATTATCATCTTTTTAAATATTCCTTTTTTATTCTCTTTAATTATTTAATTACCTTTATGCCACTACAATGTACTTTTCCTATTATGTTTCTTTTTCTTTTCTTTTTTCCATGTGCAGCGCTTTGAATTGTCTTGCTACTGAAATGTCCTATATAAATAAACTTGCCTTGCCTTGCCATTGAACATTTTAGAAAAAAATCATGTTTTTAACCAAATCGATTTAGGTTTTTATGGGTTTGCAGACTAATCAATAACTAATCAGTAATTAATCAAATAAAACATGAAAACGTTTTAACCTCCTGAATGTTTATTTAAACACGGCCCCAAAATGTGTTTTTCCCCTCCCTTACTTACTCAAGTAATGAAAGTTGTTGACAGAACAAATGCTTAGTATACTCTTGCAGTGGCAGTAGTAGTAGTGGATGTGTGTTAAGCCTCTGCCTTGCACAGCTGAATTAAAACATTTAAGTTTGCATTTTGTTAAAGACATGTATATTTGAACAAGTTATGAAACAGAGAAGGCCATTTTATCTAAGATCTGCATGACTTGACACCTGCCTTCCCTGTGTGTGCAAATTCAGTTGACTTCACATTTCCCTGTCAATCCCCTCATACCTTGTATTTGTTTATTAACGCTTTTAGTCACCTAAAAGAGAAAGGTGTGTAGTGAATGAAATATATATATATATTTTGTTTCTGTTAATCCTTGCTTAATTTTCAGCCACTTCAAGCATGAGGTTAAAGTTTTAAATCTAATTTAAAGTTCCATTTGAGCATATCTCAACTAAAGCAACTAAAGGTTAATTCCTAAAACAAACCGTTGTCACAGTGAAGAGCTGTTTGGTGACACTATTACTTCAAACAAATAACCAAAATTATGTTTACAGCGTTAATTCTTTTCTGCTTTGGGTTTTTTGCATCCACAAACCCCAGAGTGAGCAGCATGACATTATATAATCAGCTGATATTTATTGCAATACTAATTTCCCATTAGTGGTTCTGAGATATTCAAAAAATGTTGCCTTTTCCTTTTAAAATATGATTTAACACAATTATTGTGTCGAGCTTAATAGAACAGCTGAAATACTGAATGCATATGTAATATCGAAGTACCCCTTTGATAAGTATTCGTGTTTGTGAGGCTCTGAAGCTATGCTGGAGGGAGTTAGAGCCAAAAAGACTGTTGAATTTTTTACTAGACTAACTTCCACAAAACACCCTCAGGAAATTTTAAGCCCATACTGCCCATCCCTACTTGATCCTATAAATAATTTTTTGGGGATTGGAAAGAAAGTTTAAGGGTGAGCAGAAGCCTCACTTACGCCGAGTTCACCCTCTGCTGCATCTCCCTCCCGTGTACCGTACTCTCACAAGGTGCATCCACTCGACCAGTACCGCTGCTGGCCTGGTAAAAAGTACAAACTCCACAGTGAAAAGATCAGCAACGACATTTCTAAATCCATGAAAGGCGTTAGGGTGTCCCCCAGCTGGAGCCCTGACACAGTTATCTCTCGAAGCCAGGTTCAATGAGCAACATCCGTGGGGAATAATTAAACAGGAAGACGCAAAGATGAAAATGTATTTACATGTATTTACTTGAATAACTAATCTGATCAATTAATGTAGCAACGATATGTCCCGGTCTGGTTCCCATTTTAAAGGCTGGTTTAAAGACGGACACTAGTGCTGTAGCCTTCTACTCCACCTAATCCTGCAATGATTTCTCTCCCTCTGACTCTCTCCTCTTTCTCTCTCATAAAAGCACACATCCTCAGCATACTGCCTATTGGTTTCTCTAGCAAAGGGACAAAATGATAGGGAGTGGCATATGTTAACAGACAGCTGTAAAAAAAAAATACCCATTTTACGTGCTCCTTATGTAAATTTAAATACACTGACATAACAGAACAGGACAACCTTTTTGAGCTTCGACTTTTCAACATCGAAACACAAAATCACAAGTTTGTGGAAACGGTTTTAGGTTTGCACCAAGCGTTCACTTGGCAAATGTATGAATGCAAGTTCATGTTTGATTCATGTTTAGGTTTATTCACTCTCCAGCCAGCCTACAATCCTCTAAACTGTGATCATGTGACGTCCACACTCATGTTTTCACAGCAGAAAAGGCAAAGCTGGAGATGACAGATGACCACAGCTGGTCTGCTTTTGGTAATGGTACCGTTTAGTTCTTTACTTCCAAGTGTCCAAAATAAGTGGCGCTTTCCTGATCCTTATATCATAATTACAATGACCTACTGTTCTGTAATGACGGTACTGTGAGATGGGTAAATCTTAGACCACATGATCACCAGGGTTCAGTGAAATACACATGATGCATGACGAACTGCCGCAGCTGTTTTCTTCAAGCGAGCAAAGAGGATGTGAGGAAAAGTGCCAGACGTCCAACAGACGTGTGTAAGAGCCATCTAAGAAAAACTCTGCATCAGTTCTAGCCACCTAATAAGACAGATATGAAGGGACATAAACCCGACAACTTAGCTTTCCTGCTGTTAGTCAGCCTTCCTGAAATGACACCATTAAATCAGAGATAATAAGCATCACTGTCACTATCCCACCATTATCCTCCTGAGATTGTAATTTCTAAAAGCACAACAGTTGAAAATCTAGAACCTGTGTTTTTTGTTAAGCCTCATCATACAAACATTCACAATTTATCCGCCATTACTTAAAAAGGATTGGTTTAATTTAAGAAATAAACAGGTGTGATAATCACAAAATTTTGAACTGCAAATAAAATATTCTTTTCACTGATTGAGAAGGGCATGAATATTTTTTTTCATAAAATGCAATTCATATGCCATTTTTTGTAAAATGCAGAAAACATTTAGTTTTCCAAACTTGATAATTGGTTATCATTTGAGAGCTGATACATAAATATTAGCTCTACATGTGCTATAATTTCAGCCTTCACTTTCCTACACGCTCAAGATCAGTGCAGTTTTCTCATAGAAATATCTTCACTCATTAGAGTTGGCAATCTCACTTTATCATTCTTCGGTGACTGTGCTTCATTCTTTCATTCATTTTATAAACCAAATTTCCCTTTAACTTCTGCTTCTCTCTTCTCCTAAAAACACAGTGTGGTTTTTCTTTGCTGTTTCAACATCTCCCATCAATTTTTAGTGTTTGTGTGAATGGTGTGATCAAAAAGTTAACTGTGAAAGCCCACTGCAGAACATTAAGACTGAAACGGCCCTGTGTAGATGTGGACCTGAGTTACCAGTCAGTAGTACAAAATACATACTGTAGTAACTTAAAATTCTAGGGAATTTTGAAACAATTTTCCAACAATCCTATTAGGTATTAAAAGTGGGATGCAGAATAAAAAAAAAGGCACGGCAGTGTTAATGTTAGATGAGGACTTTGTATAGCAAGCTAGAAATGCATGGATGCCATAGGTTTAGCCTTATCAGTGCAAAACAGATTTTATACTTGGAAAACATGGAGTGGGTTTTCAGTCAATAAGCCTGATAAACCAGGTCTATAAGGAACGACATGTGTTTCTGTATTAGTTGGGAGAGTGTGGAGCATGTCTTCGTCAAACCCCAAACAGCTTAACAGTGCTTGCAAAGGTTTGTATAACTGACAAGTTAGAAGTGTTAATCATTTTAAAAATTATTTACTGAATGAACTCACCGGCCAAATACTTGTGTAATGACTGCAATAAGCCAGCTAATACTTTTGTTGGAAGCGCTTTAACATTTTGCTGGTGGGAACCACCTGAATAACCTGAATAGTGACATGATCAACATGCCTGCTGCTCAGACTGCGTCTCCCACCCTCCAAAGGGATATAAGGTTGTGCTGGTATTAAATGAACACAGTTACAGCAATATTTTTTCACTCAACTGGTAAATCAGATAAACCCATTAACACAGCCGCTGATTTTAAAAATCCTACTTTTCTTTCCTTCTGCCACCATCTAATCAGGGATCCCCTTCATGGCTTAAAACCTTCTCTAATCTTCGTGGAAACTCAAAATCAACTACTCATTTCCCAAAGAATTGTTTGTTTAATCCGAGGCACAGGCCTGCATATTTCTAAAGGTGACAGGAGCACACACTGTTGGGCACAGGTTGCACATTATGAACACAGTGAAACTTTAGTCAAAGTACAGAGGTCAATCTATGCAAAAGAGGCAGATCAATGCAGGCCTGTGAATGAAAGTCACTGAAGCTATTTCTGTAAAATTTGTAAATTGAGATCAGAGCTCTTTAATGGTTAAAGCCTGTGCTTTCTTAAGTATGCAATTCCAGGATCCACAAAATCGGAGCTTACGTTGTGTCTTTAGACCCGTTTAGAGCTTGGCAGATTATTGAGACCGCCGTGGGTAGGTAGCTTGGTTTGTTATACTAGTTGGGTTAGCCGAGTAATTTGTCAGATTTTACACACTATATTCATTTCAGCTTTCAGTCAGTCCGTACAAACCAAAATGCACACGGCTGTCTTCAGGGAAAAAGAATCCTTGCTGTGTGGTTTCTTCAAGCATACCATCATCTTGGGCTACACGATATAAAGCATTAATGAAATGGACATATTATTGCTAAATATTGCAATTAGGATTAGGGCTGCAACTAACGATTATTTTTGCTAATTGAATAATCTGTCGACTATTTTACCAATTAATCAATTAATAATCAGAGAGCAAAAGGTGCTCAACAGGAGATGTTTTACCAAATTTGAACCAGGTGAAGCTAAATCTATTCCACATGATAAGCTCTGGATAGGAAGCGAACCATAAAACCCAATGTGATATATTATTATAAAACAAATCAAGAATCCTTCATGAGGACAAATATATCGAGGCACGTGACGTCGCCCGGTACGGCGGAGCCGGGGTCCCACCCTGGAGCCAGGCCTGGGGTCGGGACTCGTCGGAGAGCGCCTGGTGGCCGGGTTGCTCCTTGCGGGACCCGGTCAGGCCAAGCCCGAACGAGAGACGCGAGGCCATCCCCCAGTGGGCCCACCACCTGCAGGGGGAACCGTGAGGGACCGGTGCAAAGAGGATTGGGTGGCGGACGAAGGTGGAGACCTCAGCGGCCCGATCCCCGGATTCTTAGGCTGGCTCTAGGGACGTTGAATGTTACCTCGCTGGGGGGGAAGGAGCCTGAGCTTGTGCGGGAGGTCGAGAGATATCGACTAGAAATAGTCGGGCTCGCCTCCACGCACAGCGTGGGCTCTGGAACCCATCTACTTGAGAGGGGGCTGGACTCTTTTACTCTGGAGTGGCCCACGGGGAGAGGCGGCGGGCTGGGGTGGGTTTGCTTGTTGCCCCCAGCTCAGCCGTCTCGTGTTGGGGTTTACCCCGGTGGATGAGGAGGGTCGCATCCCTGCACCTTCGGGTCGGGGATAGGTCTCTGACTATTGTTTCGGCCTACGGGCCGAGCGGTAGTGCGGAGTACCCGGCCCTTTTTGGTGTCCCTGTCGGGGGTGCTGGATAGTGCCCCTCCGGGGATCCATTATTCTGCTGGGGGACTTCAACGCCCACGTTGGGAAACGACAGTGACACCTGGAGAGGAGATAATCGGGAGGAATGGCCTCCCGATCTGAATCCGATTGGTGTTTTGTTATTGGACTTCTGTGCTAGTCACGGATTGTCCATAATGAACACCATGTTTAAGCATAAGGGTGTCCATCAGTGCACTTGGCACCAGGACACCCTAGGCAGGAGGTCAATGATCGACTTTGTTGTCGTATCATCAGACCTTCAGCCGCATGTTTTGGACACTCGGGTGAAGACAGGGGCTGAGCTGTCCACTGATCACCACCTGGTGGTGAGTTGGATCCGCTGGAGGAGGAGAAAGCCGGACAGACTTGGCAGGTCCAAGTGCATAGTGAGGGTCTGCTGGGAACGCCTGGCGGAGGCCACGGCCAGGGATGTATTCAAGTCCCACCTCCGGGATAGCTTTGACCAGATTCCGGGGGATGTTGGAGACATAGAGTCCAAGTGGACCATGTTCTCCGCATCTATTGTCGATGCTGCTGCCCGTAGCTGCGGCCGTAAGGTCTGCGGTGCCTGTCGCGGCGGCAATCCCAGAACCCGGTGGTGGACACCGGGCAGTAGGGATGCTGTCAAGCTGAAGAAGGAGTCCTATCGCCTGTGGTTGGCTTGTGGGACTCCTGAGGCGGCTGACGGGTATCGTGAGGCCAAGCGTCCTGCGGCCCGGGCTGTGGCAGAGGCAAAAACTCGGGCCTGGGAGGAGTTCGGTGAGGCCATGGAGAAGGACTACCGGTCGGCCTCGAAGCGATTCTGGCAAACCGTCCGGCGCCTCAGGAGGGGGAAGCAGTGCTTCGCCAACACTGTTTATAGTGGGGGTGGGAGGCTGCCGACCTCGACTGGGGACATTATCGGGCGGTGGAAGGAGTACTTCGAGGATCTCCTCAACCCTGCCATCACGCATTCCCTGGTGGAAACAGAGGCTGGGGACTCGGGGTTGGACTCTTTCATCACCCAGGCTGAAGTCACCGAGGTGGTTAAAAAGCTCCGCGGTGGCAAGGCCGGAGGGGACCGGAGGGTGTGTTCCAACTACAGGGCGATCACACTCCTCAGCCTCCCTGGTAAGGCCTATGCCAGGGTATTGGAGAGGAGAGTCCGGCCGATAGTCGATAGTCAGCTTCAGGAGGGAGCAGTGTGGTTTTCGTCCCGGCCGTGGAACACTGGACCAGCTCTATACCCTCTACAGGGTACTCGAGGGCTCATGGGAGTTTGCCCAAACGGTTCACATGCGTTTTGTGGACCTGGAGAAGGCATTCGACTGTGTCCCTCGTGATGCCTCGTGGGGGGTTCTCCAGGAGTATGGAATCGGGGGCCCTTTATTAGGGGCCATCCGGTCCCTGTACGAGCGGTCAGGAGTTTGGTCCGCATTGCCGGCACTAAGTCGGACCTGTTCCCGGTGCATGTTGGACTCCGGCAGGACTGCCCTTTGTCACCGGTCCTGTTCATAACTTTTATGGACAGGATTTCTAGACGCAGCCAAGGGCCGGAGGGGGTCTGGTTTGGGGACCAGTGGATTTCGTCTCTTCTTTTTGCAGATGACGTGGTCCTGCTGGCCCCCTCTAGCCAAGACCTACAGCATGCGCTGGGTCGGTTCGCAGCCGAGTGTGAAGCGGCTGAGTCCTCTCGTACTCGTGCTCGTCGTCTTCCGCTTTATCCGGAACCGGGTCGCGGGGGCAGCAGACTCAGCAGAGACACCCAGACGTCCCTCTCCCCAGACACCTCCTCCAGCTCCTCCGGGGGAGTCCAAGGCGTTCCCAGGCCAGCCGAGAGACATAGTTCCCTCCAGCGTGTCCTGGGCCGTCCCCTGGGCCTCCTCCTGGTGGGACGTGCCTGGAACACCTCCCGAGGAAGGCGTCCAGGAGGCATCCGGTATAGATGCCCGAGCCACCTCAGTTGGCTCCTCTCGATGTGGAGGAGCAGCAGCTCTACTCCGAGCCCCTCCCAGATGGCCGAGCTCCTCACCCTATCTCTAAGGGAGTGCCCGGCCACCCTACTGAGGAAGCTCATTTCAGCCGCTTGTATCCGGGATCTCGTTCTTTCGCTCATGACCCAAAGTTCAGACGTGTTGCAGTCACAAAGTAAACAATGTTAACTGGTGTTTGACTGTGGCACTGAACAAACTACAAGCTGGTCAAACAGAAAACACACACACAAAAAAAAATCACAACTAAAGATGGCGGAGTAGTATTGGCTCATTCATTGAATAGTGTAAATACATTTACATCAGTTCCAAATACCTCAGTTGTGACAGAGGCCATGATGATTCATCTTCCTAGATGAAACGACTAAAGGAGCTACATCCATTAACATTTACTTTTCCTTCCCATAGAAAGTACTCCTGGATCAGTGCTTCTTTGTTCCCCTTTGTGTCTCTGCTCTGTTCTCTCTAACCCCCAGTCGTCGGGCAGATGGCGCTCACACTGAGCCCCCTTCTGCTGGAGGTTTCTTCCTTTAAAAGGAGCTTTTCCTCTCCACTGTCGCTACATGCATGCTCAGTATGAGGGATTGCTCCAAAGTCAAAGCCAGTGACTGTCCACTGTCTCTACATGCTCATCCGGGGGAGTGAATGCTGCAAGTCACTGAATGGATGCAATCTGCTGGGTTTCCTTAGATAGAAAAACTTTTTATCCAATTTGAATAAATAACTAACTCTGACTGCACTGTTCAATGATTAGTTATTAATAGGAATGCATGTGCCTGACTTGAAATCTATATGATTTGCTTGAACTGACTTCGCCCATTTTAATGTTACACACCTTTCACACAATGCAACAGGAAACAACACTCACCGGCTCAGTTATGGTTGAGGTGCAAACACACCCTCCATTTCTGCTACCTGTATGACCCCTTCTCTTTTCCAATGGTTATAATCAGTCTGACAGAGAGAGGTAACCCCCAATCATTGTGTTTTTTTGTATAACAATGACCATCAGTGAGCTCTATATGGACACATTTTATCAGTGTATTATTTTACTTAGTACCCCTACACATAGCCCAGTCTAAAATGGCCAAACTCTAACACTCAGTAGTTTAATCTAACCTCCCCAACAACCCTATACCCTTCCAAACCCTTTGTGAAGTGCCTTGAGACGACATGTGTTGTGAATTGGCGCTATATAAATAAAACTGAAGTGAACTGAATTGATGCAGGCATGACAGAACAGGGTGTTGATGGAATGGAAAAGACAAGAAAGAGAAGGATGCTACTTAAATAGATGGAAAGCTCTGACAGGATTCAAAACACCTGCATGGTATTTCTTAAATCAACTCCCTTACTTACTGTAGATCACTACCACATTTTCACTCATATGCCCTAATCATACTACTAAATAATAATAATAATAATAATAATAACAACAACAACATCAAAAACAACACCACATGCTAAAGATTTTTTAATTTTAAACAGTGAGGCTTTAGGACAGCTATGAGGATGGAGGAGAAAGCTTGAACTTTTTAAGACAAATCCGACTTGTGTTTTTTGGCATGAATCTGCTTTGATTTACCAAACCAATGTTTTTCAAATAAAGTTGCGACTGATACTTCATTATTATGTCTAAATATTTTATACTTCGAGCAGCTTAAATACATAATACGTTAATTTAACTGGTAACTGCTTACTGCTAATTTAGCCGATTAATTATTTTCTTCAATAAGAACATTATTAAGCTAAGGTGATGTAGTGTTATATCCATTCATTTTAGTTTAATATCCAAATAGGCCCATATGGTCCAATCATATATCAGGTTGGGATATCTACAAGAGCATTTTTATGTTATTTCTTTCAATATTCTTATTGATGAGGTCCAATCATTGCCCTTTAACACCCAATTATTTAATACTAGTTAGAACACAGAGCATAATGTCAACTAACACATAGCTAACAACCAAAGTCAACTTACAGCACTTGTCTCGACTGACCTCCATGTTTAAAACAACTCTAACTTGTTGTTTTCAGACTGGCAAAATGCAGTTTCTGCTTCAGATCTACAATTATCAGAATTGGAAAAACTGCATTTCCCATTATGGTTAGTGATATGACTGTTCTGGCCAAAGGAAAAAAAAAAAAACATTTTCCCCCCCAATTCACTGACTGCATCAAAATTAAGAACTTTTACCATCTTTAGCCAATAAACACATCATCCAACAGCATGCAGTTTGATTCATTTTTTTAAATATAATTGATTAAAAATCAGCTCAAAGTTAGGAACATATGCTCCAATGCTCCAAATATCAGAGAAGTTGTTTGTCAATGTGTCAGATGTTAGGAAAAAGTTTGGAAAAGGTAACAATCAGAATCAGCAGTTCAGATCTCAAAGAAAACTGGAAATTGGTAATGCCCAGCAAAACTCTGGTTGGTGCATCTGTAGTCTATGGCACCATGTTACAATAATGTCCCTCTCTCTTACTAAATATCTAAAAATACATTCTGGGTGTTTCCTGCAAATAAAATCCGACTCAAAAGGAGTCACAATAAATCACATCTATATACTAGACTGACTATCAATTTATTCTTTGCTTAATAACAAATAGCAGATAAAAGATTAATTCAGGGACATGTTGCAGCTCATTATATGAGGTGTAGAGAACATGTGGCGCTTTCAGATGACTTCATTTGTACAACAAAGCAGTGTAATGAGGTCGATCGTTCAGCACAGACATCACAGTTTCTTATTTCGTTATACATCTCACTGTATTTTTTAAATGCCTAAGATAAAACTTTTAAGGCAAGTATTCAGCTGTAAGTAAACACACATTCATGCTTTCAATGTAGGGTTGGACTGACAAGTTAGTTGCCCTCATAGTATTAAAACGGAGTAGAGCTGTTGTACCCATACCTTAGACAAACTATTAAACTGTCAAATAATTATTTACATTTCTCTTCTGCTCGCTAATTATAGGGCTCACAAATCAGTCAACTGGACTCAAGCTAGTCACCTGTTTTAGTGGCAGCTGAGGCTACAGAAAGAACTGTTTATGTTATGTTACTGAGCACCACACTAAAAGAAAACATTTCTTTGACACATTTGCTACCTCCACCAACATAATTCCTGAAGCTATCACAGATTTTTACAAAATAAACTTTAAGCCTTTCTTCATAAACCTTGGTGGCAGTAATTATGCTGCACTACTGGGGGCAAGCCACTTTTCTATGGTGCCTTTGATGACTAGAGGAAAAAATCCCCATTAAGCACGTGATTAGACACTGGTTTTCAAAAAGACAAATATCGCCATTACTAAAAATACATATGCCTACATTACATGTGGCCGATGGAAGAAAAACCAGAGAAAAAGAGCACTGACCAAAGGATTTAGGTTTATATAAAAAAAACAGTGAATATACTCCACATTAACAACTAACATATCTTCGCAAACAAAGGCCAACAACAAACACACTGACGTATTTAACAACATAGTCTGGTGGCTTTTAGCCCGTGTTTTTATGCACCGATTTAAAACAGCCTTTGAGAGGAAATTGTTTTCACTTTTTAACAATGCTGACAGTTATTAAAAGGACATACTGTTGTGCCAAGACAAACCAAATGCAGTGTTTCAGGTTTTTCTCCTCCTCGGTTACAAACACCTGTTACAGACTTCAGAACATAAAAACAAAAACCTGTAACCGACTGCTAAAAAAGATAAAAACAACAACAAAAAAAACATCCTGGCAATTTCCTGGACAAAAACATTTGAGATCAAAGTGAATAACTGAATAATTGCTGTATATTACTGAAATGAACCCTTCTTAAAAGGATTTCTAATGAATATTTAATAAATGATTGAATGGATCCTTTGTGATCCACTGACTTACACGCACAAAACAACTCATGTTGTTCTGGCAGAACAAAAGGAAGGCGTAGCTTTAGTTGTAGGGAGCTTCCTGAAAAACCACTGGTGCTGCACATGTAAATGCAACTACTCAATTAATTGATTGATTATTCAGTAGAGTACTTAGTTGCTAAAATATTCGATAGCTGCAGGCCCAAACAAAAACACTTGGCTTTAAGCAAGCAAACAGAGGCTCAGGATGTGAAGGTGTGGCCGACAGGTATGTTACAGTACCATAACAGAGGCCAGTTGTTGCGGCTGCACGCTCGGCAAATTACAACTTCACAATCGTAGGTTTTAAACGGTTTAATCATAATTTACATTTCTCCCCTGCTTGCAAATTACAGCTCTCACCGTGTATGCAGCCGGACTCAACTATTAGTCAACTGCTTGATTAAGTGACAGCTGATGGTAAAAGGAACAACTGTAGACTATAGATTATTTAACAATAACAAAGTACTAGATACATCATACACACTACAAACTTTGAGTCCAGTAAAACTTACCTATAGAAGTGCTATGCTAATTTAAATGTTATTTGTATGTGCTGCATTCACTGACAAGAAAAGCAGTGTCATCTGCTGATCACTGGTCAGGATATAAAATCTATAACGATCCACTTAAAAGCAACCGTTTCATGACTATGTATACCTATCTATATATGCACGCAATATGAAAATTATTCCTATATCGATTTAACAAAACCTTTATGTTAAATTCATTCGAGAGCGATATAGTATTTAGTTCACGCTATGTGAATGCTCATCATTTCGTACCTTTAACATTTTGGTCTCTTCATACCCAACTTGGTCTACTAAAAGCAGCGGTCTGCCACAGGATGTTCCATATCGAATTTACATTTATTCGGATTTGTCTCAATATCGAACTTAATTACCCTTCTGAAATGCCATCAACCGAATGCAAACATGGTTTGAGGATAATCTAATGTGCAGACCCAGCAACCTGTTGCATTCAAAGAGCGCCTCACTAACAGGTCACAGTATATTTTCTGAAATAGATTTTCATTGGTACGGGATTTTTTGGGTTTCATACATTGTTTAAAGCTAAACAAAATATTTGTATTTGATTTCATTAATGGAGTATTGCAGAAAACACCCTGAGCCGTAACTTCAGACCCAACGTTAATACTAAACTGTGATTATTTTTGTAGTTACATCACTAATAAAAAGGTAAAAATAACAAATTCACAATTAACATTTATTTCCATCAGTCAGAATTAGGGAGGTATGATATATCGGCATTAACATGAGTATAGACAGATGGTTTTATCATGGTGTTGAAAGGGTAGCGAGATATTTATTATTTATAGTATCGGTTATTTGCCATAACAGGAATTTTAATATCGGATATCGATATTGGCCTGAATTTTGACATCGGTGCATCCCTAGTCAGAATCTGTTCTGAGATTTGATTCTCATCCAGAGGGATAACAACGTTTCAGACACACAAAAGCACTGCAGGAAACTGTGAATCAGGGAACCTGTAGGTACTTGTTGTTACTGAATACAAACTTCCTCATTCACTGAAGCAATGTTTTGAGACTTTTAAAATAGATGCAACAGTGACAAACGCACAGTTATAGATTGACACAATTACATAACAGTAGAAAGGAAGTCTGCACAACTAAAACTTCTGGTTGCTTGAAAATGTTAACTTATTGGTTTCGAAAAACAGGGCGTCTTTTACTATTTATGTTGTACTCACTGGTTCGTGGGAGGTGCAGAGAGAGGAAAAACCAAATCTTCCTCATCCCCCCAATCCGGCAGGTCGCCTTCATCCATGGGGGGCGCAGGTGGCAGAGGTGGGAAGCCCGTTGAGCCATCCGGGCCTGTAGATGTGGGTGGGGCTCCGAAATGGTTTGGGCTCTCCGGGAGGGGGGTTTCCACGCCGCCACCCTTCCCCCGAGGGTTGGGTTTCCCTTGGGAAAAATGGGCCCGTCCAACCCCTCCCAGCTACGGACAACACTGAACCCGTTAGTTCCCCGCCAGGCACCGGATAGACACTTGAGTCGGGAAGCGAGTCCGGATAAGTGTTTGAATGTTGACGGAGGGTTTGGGTCGGCCCTTGTCCCCAAACCCGGTTTACTCCGCACTTGCTCGGTTAGGGAAATAGGGGAAAAGGGGGCCCTCTCCGGGGGGGCCCCCTCCCCCGCCTTTAAACCCCCTTTTCCCTGTCCCTGGGCTGAAAACCCCTAAAACCCATGTGACCCTCACCCTCATGTTAGGGAAAAGTACGCAGAGGGGGGGAAAAGTCCAGAAGGGAACCTGCCCTTCCCCTCTGTTCTCAGAACAATCCTTCAGTGTTTGGGCTTCGTAGAAAAAAACCCCAAAAATTTTTTGAAAAAAGGGACGTTTTTGCCTTTTGCAAGCTAAAAGTTAGCCAAAAGCCCAAATTAGCCCCTTAGCCCTTTTCCCCCCCTTTGCTCGCTAACGCTAGCCCGGGGCCCGGGTAGCAGCCTTTGGACACTTGGTGAGTTGTTGCTGACTAGGTCTTCATTGTTTCCTGAGTTTAAAGTTCACACAGAAACGCTGCTTGGAAATAAATCACGCACAATATCCTCAGAGAGATACCTGTTTCCCGATTTTTTCTTTTTTTAATTTGGACCTCACCCTGAGCACCAGGCAGACCACTTCTCGAGGAGTGCTGTTTTATTGTCACTGTTGTGTGTAATCCTCGTCTTTTTCCAGTGTTGTTGTTTTCTTTCGTTCAGAGTTCGGTGCCTTCCTAATAAAAACCGAAAACGGCCAAGCGTTGTCGCCTAATTCTTGGGGTTATATGTCGCTTTAGGCTAAAAATAAAGAGGAATTCTGCTGTGTAGAAGTTGTGTTTTCTTGATCATTCCCGCTAAGTTCGCTGATATTTCTGGGTTTCAGGGCTGGTGGCTTGTTGCCCGCTGCTGCTCCGCTGCTTTTTTTCTCCCCTCCCTCTGGCTGTCTTCTTCAATCACAAACCAGACACAGCTAAGTGAGCCCCGAACGCCGAAACTTTAATCCATTTCATCTTCAATCGTTCTAGCTTTCAAACATACAATAATAATTACCCTTTCTTTGCTCCATAAAATACCTCCCGGTTATTGTACGATCTTAAAATACGTTATAGTTGTGCTGGTAAAAAAAGAAAGAGTGAAGCTAACCCTAACAAAACTTGTGATGACTTTGATACATATTTTTGAGTTTCTAAGATTTGTAAGCACACGGTGTGTTGGGAAATCTCATATATTTATCGAAAATTGGATAGAAAATTGCATTTGGTCTTTTTTTTTTGCAAAACAATCTTAAACGCCTTGTGTGCGTTTATTGAAAATTAGATGGAATCTGACATTTGGTCTTATTTGGTCATTTTTTACAAGCAAACATCTCAAGTGCCTTGTGTGCATTTGTGTTCAGCCCTTTTTGATTGGAAAATTGCATAGGTTTAGTAGGAGTTTGTGATATGGCTCTTTGCCCAGAGTGGCATGCTGGTAGGAGGCGACAAGAATGTGCAAAAAAAAGTAATCTGTCATTTGCAGCCCAAATGAGGTTTTTATAACTTATTTGCATGTCCAGGGAATGGTGAGCGGTCACTAGTCTATGCATGCATTATATGCATTGTAAGAACATACATCCATATACCTTAGCTGCCTCATAACACTGAGGCTGTTTTCCAAGTTACATATTCTATTTCTGGCTAAAGGACATTTTCACAGTTTTTTATTATGTTGCTTGAAGTTAATTTGATCATCTCTTGTGCAAAAGGGATTCTTCAAAACACAATTTGAGATTTATCCTATTTGTGAGAACACACAAAAAACCTCACTTGTGACACTTTTTGGCACAAGGAAAACTTTAAATTGAGTTAAGAATGAAAACCACAATGTTTAGACTTGCCAAAAATGGAATGAATTGTTCTACACTGATAAAAAAAAAAGTCAAAAATGATTTTGATCAGACAAATCTTTACTCTTTTGATGAAAACTAAATAGGGCTGTAGGAGGGATTCACCCATAGTTGCCCATAGTTCCATACATGCAACAATGTTTTTTAATTTTTTAAGATTTTTAATTTTTAGATGAAAAAAATGTTTTTTGTTTGTGATTCTTAGAGAAACATTTTCAGAACAAACAAAACCCGATTTGTAAAACAGCAGAAATTTGAATCAGAGTTTGTCGGATCAAAACCAGGGTTTTTAAAATCACACTACACTGTTCACTGCAAACCTTCCAAAACATGGCTGTTTATCTAAACTGGTAGTCCAGACAAGGAGAAGATTATTCAGACAAGCAGGGTTAGTCCTGGTGAAAAAACTGATAAAGGCCACAACAGACTTGACACTAGGATGGAGGTTTGCCTTTCAGCAGAACAACAACCCCAAAGATATAGGCAGAGTTACAGTGGAACAGTTTAGATAAAAGTAAAATCATGTGTTAAAAAGGCCCAGTCAAAGTTTAGACTGAGCTTGAGCTATTTTGCAAAGATGAATGGGCCAAAAATCTCAATCTTTGACTGTGCAAAACTGGTAGATCCATAACCCAAATTATTTGTAGCTGCAGCCGCATCGCAATCTAGTTCAGACCCAATGGGGCTGAATAGAAATACACATCACACTTCTGAAATTTTTATCAGTAGACAAAAAATTGGGAAAACAGTGTATAATTTTCCTTCCATTTCACAGTTCTGTACAGTACTTTATGTTAGTTTGTTACCTAAAATCCCAATAGAAAACATTGAAGTTTGTGGTTATAATGTGACAAAATGTAAAGGGTACTGGAAAATAGTCTCGACAGGTTGGTATCTGACAGCATAAAGATTTAATTAGAGGACATTTTTATTCCAGTCAATATTGAAAAAAAAATGTGTAGGGGTACCAAGAAAACAAAGATTTTATTTTCTCACTGAATTTAAAATTCTTATTCATTTTTTGAATTGTTTTTTGTGGTAAAAAACCTTTTAATTTCCCCATCTTGAAAATCCTCCAAGTTTAAAATATTTTTGTAAATTTTATGGTTTAACCTTAGTAATTCGGGATGTAAGTTTCAATGAGACTCATTTGTCAAATGTAAGTACCTATTAAAAATAACAACCTTTAAAATAGTATTAAACATCCTTTTCATTAAGTCCGCATTTCTGTATTAAACTTTTTTATTTGGCCTAATGTTCTAATCTCAAATGTTGTAAAGCTGTGAGCATAACATCATCTTAATTAACAAAAATAAAGGCTTGGAAACAACAGTCTGTGTTTAATTAATCTATATGTGTTTCACTTAGTGAATTTAGTTACTGAAATCAATAAACGTTTCAATAGTATTCTCATTTATTGAGAACACCTGTAGTGTCGAGAGTACCTTCATGTTTGCATGACTGCCTTTTTAATGATTCCAAAATAATTGATTCTTTACCGTGGGGAGATTATTTGTAATATCTCATTGAAATAAAGTGGTTAACTCTTAATCTTAGGATAGCAGCTTTAAAGACTGATTTCGAACGTGACTTTTGTACAGACTAGAAAGGTCATTTGTCATCTCCTGTAAATCAGCCATGGGTCACTGTTGCTCCATTTCAAGCCATGCCCTCTGGGCAGCTGCTTTCACCATTCCACCTCCACATTCCACCTCCACATTGATCCATTCCTGAACAACTGCTACTGTAAAAACAATATTTTCATGTCACTTCTTCTCTCAACACTTACTGAAATTTGCCCTTTTGAAATATTTCTTGAGTTCCGGTGTTTTTGTCTATTTTTAAACTACAATTTTACAGTTTATGACATACCCCTCCCTTCTCCCTTATCCTCCCTATTTTTCTGGCTTTCCCAACATGATAATTGGTTAGTCAGCACAATGGAATTTGAGCAGAGCACTCCTTTACAACTCCTTCAGCTGCTTGAGGAGATGATGCCCGTGTTCTGCCATTAAAGCACTGGGTTCTATTAAGTCCAGTGACACAGAAGATCAGTGATGTGTAAAACCTAATGCCTGGTTCTGACTTGACATTTCATTATCATAAAGTCTGACACATCCAGTTAAAACAGCTTATACTTGAGTAAGATCTTTAAAAGTATTACAATAACATGATTTATTTCATTATGATGTGCTTGCCCACTCCTTATACTGCAAATGCAATATTCAAGCTTTGTTGCTCTTAGGTCCAGTAGTTCCCAGTCCTTAGCTGACCTTGTTTGGTCTTTTTATCAGTGGGAGTGCGATCATCATGCTTCCCTGCATGGCAGCACAACTTGGTCCCATATGGATCCCCCCTGACTGAGTGTAATGGGATTGCAGACAGGAAGCAGCTTATCGCTGTTCCTGAACAGGTAGATAATGTGAAAAGATCGACACCTTACGTACCTGGTCATTTACCTTTACCACATCTATATTCAGCCTATATTGTACCAGTTAACAAAGAAAGTGTATCAAAGGGGATTTTATAACTATTAAGGGCAGTTGAAAAGTTTAATCCATGTCACAAAGTGTTAGGTTTTATGTTCTTTGGGCTATACCTTCATGTGTTTGACTTCCTCTTTGCTTCTCCATGTGTGTGTTACAGAATGAGAGCACGCTGCTGGCACTGACAGATGGTTGTGGGTGAGGGGTGGGGGTGTGTATGAAGGAGAATGGTATAGGGCAGCAGGGCTGTTCTGCTCTGTTTCCCCATAACCACATTGTTGGATGTGAGGATAGGCTCTGATGTGAGCACTAGGGGAGCCTGACTGGGCGTTGATTGAGGTGGCTCCCCCATATTCATTCTTATATTATCGTCACACTCCATTGCCTTGAAAGACTGCTCATCAGAAATCTGACCGGTCTTCTATCTGTTTTGTGTTCTAGTTTTCTTTTGCTGACATGTTGATTTGTAAGAGACAGAAGTAATGCATTTTAATTGTATTTTAAGATGATCTTTTAGAAAAAAGAAGCGTGCATTGTCCTAGTTTATTTAGTTCTTATTGCTACTTATGACAGAGTGGCCAGGCTGCTACAGTAAACATTGTTCAAGTTTGTGAGGCTCTCTGTTCATCCTGTGTGGTTAAGGTGTCTGATGTCAGAAATGAAAGCTAGTTTCTGTTTAACTTGTGCATGTAACTTCCTTACCTGATCTCCCTCTTCACCAAGGGGTGAAGAGGTTTAACTCCAAAAAGTGTGTGAGGTGAAGCACTCCCATGAACACATAGGTCATAAATGTGTGTTCAGAGCAATGGGTTCAGTGCACAAGCCCACTTCCATTCCCACTGAAGCCCTTTTAATCAGGATACTTGTACTTACTTCAGGTCTTGTGTGAATAATTCACTGGATCACCATAAAAGCTTTAAAAAAATGAAAAGAGTGAGGGGCACATGGATGGGTTAGCATGGGCAAACTTACCCTGGAGTTGGAGGATGGTTTTCTAAGTATTACTCCCCCCCCACCCCACCCCCCCCCCCCCCCCACCCCCATGCTATAGCCGTTGCTAACCAGATGCTCAAAGTTTAATGTTATGTTCAAAATTGAAGATAATGGCATAAAAAGTAGCCTTCTGAAAAAATAAATGACATGAGTCCATGCTTGAGTGTTTTACTATTGGGTATGCTAATTATTTGTGTGGTTTAGCTCACATTATAACTGATTTAGATCATTGCTGCTCCATGTAACTTTGCAGGCAAACACTTAAAAGAAAACACTTCCTATTTTAAAGTAATCAGTTCCCCTTTTGAGCCAAATGCATTTTGCTAAAGGAAGCAAGAGGTCCTTGTCTCATTTAGTAGATATGGTATATATGTGTTTATCTGTGTAGCTGACTTATACCAAATACATATGTGATGTTTTTGAATAAGTCTGAAACTCTATCTATAAATTTGTAACTTATTGCAGCGCAATTGTGTACTCCATGTATATTCTCATCTTCACACTTGCCCCTGAACTGCATCACACTACCTTTGGTGTTGAATAAAGATGAGCTGAATCGCTGACTGTGCCACACCGACTAAAGTCCCCATGAAGAGTCAGAGGAGATAGATGGTAATTGTGTTGGTTTATAACCAATGAGAACTGGTTATTATGTGTTCCTCCACCTATTTAGAACACCGTGAAAAAATACAAAAAAATTTATTTGCACAAAATCCCTATACACACACACACACATAAATATAAATTAATTTGATTTGAATTGAAATTGGTGTTTATATTTGGAAATGACTTTAACTTGTGCATTTTGTAAATGTCATAAATTGGCATTACAAAAAATGCATTTGTATTTTAGCCACAGTTGCCACCAGATGAAGGCTAATCAGAAAGATTTGCTATCGCTGTAGTAAAGGCAAGTTTTCACTTTTTCTTTTTTTTGCGAGGGCAAGTGGGTGAGTGTGCAGCTGCTGCTCATGTGCACATATGGCCTCGGCGGTGGTTAGAAAGGGGGTGGGTGGACAGGGAGCACATGGTCCCTGCAGTAACATTTCTAACAAAAATAGCAAAGGAAAGTGGGACACTGTGTATGTGCATCTCTACAAATGTCATAAACATTTAAACAGGAGACTGAGAAATTACCATTTGCAATATATTTAACAATGGGACTTCTTAAACATGTTATGCATTATTTCACTCACTTTTCAGCAACATCATCCTCTGAAGGCCGCTTGTTACTGGAACCTTAAATAAAGAAAGTCATATTAAAAAGTTGAATTTTTGTAAGTGGATTGTCTTTTTAATGTTGATGCAGGGGTATTAAAAAGGCTAATGTATGTAAACCTTGCGTACTGTATTATTGTATTGTACAGGAAACCCATTGCAACATGGATAAAAATGATAATTAATACGCCACAAGAAAGCTTATTATTAAAACCAATCAAGTCTGTCAGCAAGTAAAGACACATTGAGGTTACAATTAAAATTTTCCACTTATTCTAGTTAACAAGCCCCCAGTAGTTTCTGCCCATTTAGGTAAATGTAATGCACATAACTTCCCATTTTATGTGACAAGCCAATTTTCACTCATCTTGGAGGATCAATACAGACAAGAGAAAAAGGAAACTGAACGATGAAGCCCTTTTACTGTATTAAAATGCAGCATGTGGCTCAGTGCCCATCTTTGAGGTTGATTATAAGATGATATCACCCTGGCATCAGTGGTCTGGGGTGGTTTCTTTTCCCGTCTAAGAGATGGACAGCAGCTCCCTTGGGGACAATGGATGACATTGTCAATAATGGCACTTCCTGTAAAAAGTTACTCAGAAATATAAGCCATAAGACACACCTGTGAGAGTGTGTGTGTGGGTGTGTCTGTGAGCGAGGTAATAAATAATATTACTCTGCTGTACAAGAGTTTATAAGGCTATGCATGCATATTTCTACCACTAGTATTAGCTTAATCCTGAAAAAATAAAAGTCTCTATTATTATTATTATTATTATTATTATTATTTATTATTATTATTATTATTATTATTATTATTATTATTATTATTATTATTATTATGCAGTGGAAATGAATAGCAGAATTATTAAGGATTGCATTTAATGTATCAACAGAATTAAAATATTTATTTTATTTTTTACTTTTGTATACTCGATGGGATCGTTTACTTGAGTCTTTTATAGCACTCAGCTGTAATGTGTTGGCTGGCTGCATCATCTGATGAGTCACTGCCCAAATGAGGTTATCCCATCAATCCAGATAGGCGGGCAGAAACCAGACGCTCCTCACTGCCCAGCTTATTTTATCAACAGCTGAGACATAACACACCACACTAAATGTTCACCGACTACATGACATCATCTCTACTCCTGTGTTTTATATACATGTGTGAGGGAGTAGTGTCTCTTTGGCAATATTACCCCTGTCATTCCTCTTTTAGCTATTTCTTTAATATAGACCTTACATTCATCAAATCCCTTCAGCCACTCTTGTCTAAGTTCTTCTGTCTTATAAAAACAAATCCCTTTCCTCCGGTCTCTAGTCTGTCCCTCTGTTCCTTCCTGCCGGCCTCAACTTCTTTTTAGCCCTCAGGCTACATGAACATGTGCGCCGCAATCTGCACCCTCCGTGCTCTACTATGTCCTCAGGCCTCCCCATCACCCTGTACCCTCCTTCTCATGCTTTTAGGCCCTTCTGTTTAATTCATGAGCTTCCTGTGGCTCCTGTCATGTCTCATCGGGCCACAGGAAGGCAAGCTGTAAATAATGGAGCATCCCCGAAGACATGTTCAATGCTGACTGTCACAGCAGTGCACCATACGCTCCCTTTGAGAGGACAGGCAAGCCGTCTGTGTATTCTTGCCTTTTCTAACATATTTTTGATGCTTATAATTAATATAAAGATTTCCGCGCATATGGTGTCAATGCAGCTTAAGAAATTACTATTTGTGCAGCTTGGCACCTTCTGTGTTGACTCACATTAAAGAGATGTTCAGGAAATATGGAAATCATATCCGTTTCTTTTTATTTTAGATAAATACAGATGCATCTCAATAAATTTGAATATCATCAAAATGTACATTTATTTCGGTAATAAAATTCAAAAAGAGATCAGTTTATAAAGTTTCATCACACACTGTGATATATTTCAAAGGTTTATTAGTGCTAATTTTCATGATTATGTCCTACAACTAATAAAAATCCCACATTTAGTTTCCGATGAAAATGACTTTACTACTGAAGAGTATGTCCAGAGCATCTGAACTTATTACTTGATCAGGGCTCCTTTGGCAGCAATGCAGCACAGTATTGAGCTTGTGACACTAATGAGGTGTTAAGGAAGGATTTGAATAAAGTGCTCTCAAAGTTCCTGGTAGATGGCTGCACTGACTTTGGAAGAACACAGTGGACAAACACCAGCAGATGTCTTGACTTCCCAAATAATCACTGACTGTGAAAACATCACACTGAACCTCCTGCTAGCTTGGATTCTCTCCTTTTCCACTCTTCCTCCATGCTCTGGGACGTTGATTTCCAAATGAAAATGCAAAATCATCTGAACAGGTCTGTCCTTTTTCTGCTTGGCCCATGTCAGACGCTTCAGGTGTGGCTTAACACAAGAAATACGGTTACTGGGGCTAATGTTCTGTATATGCACTTTACCCTTTTGTCCTTCCTCTTAACTGTACAATAATACCCTTAGATACAGCCCTCCAAGAATAGCTGAATTCTTTAGAAAACTCCTTTAGATGTTTGCGTTCTTTCCCCATGAAGGGTGTCGTTTACTGTCTGCAGCACAACTGCCAGGTCACCAGTCTTCCGTGTGATTCTGTAGGCTATAACATAACATTTCTATATTAAAAATGGTATTCAGATTTTATTAAAAATGCCTTTTGGGTTTCCATGAACTGCTGGTTATAATTATTAAAATTAACATCTAATCAACTTTAGAATATAATTACTGAAATGAATTAATGCTTAAATGATATTCTAATTAGCTAAGATGCAGCTGTATATTCCACATTTGGTTCAGATGGCACTTGTCTTATTTCAGTTGGCTGTTTAATTTACTATATACCCAATAAATCAGGCTGGTACTTTTTTCTCAAACAAGCTTAATGTCGTCTCCCTGCTACAATCTTTACTATTTATCACCTCAGGTTGTTTTATTGACATTTTTACCACAGAGGTGGATCTGAAAAAAAAAACCCACCTTTTTACTGATCTTCTGGAAACCGTTTCCTTAAAGCCAATATATAGATGAATAAATAAATCAATTTGCAAATGCAAGAGGTAGGTGTTTATGCAGAATTCTGCTTATATGAATTTAATAAAAGCTGTGCTACCTGCAACGTGAAGAAGGTAGGTATCAACAGATCAGCTCCCATGAGGCTCTTGGAGGATTTGTCTTATGTTAAGCAGATGAACAACGGAGGATTGGACACTGCGATGAAAAATAAGGGCACTCCAGGTGAGGAAATCTAGGACGAGCCTTTAGTTTATGAGAAAAATTCCTCCTCTGCGCTCAATCCATGTAACAACAGTATGAGACAGAAAAAAAAGGTGTTATTTTTGTCATTTTCTTATTTTGTTACCTGAGCCAGGCAACAAATCTGTGATGTTACAGTACCTTGCAAAAGTATTCCTACCCTTTAAACTTTTTCTCATGTTTTCAAGTTACAACCAAAAACTTCCAAGTGTTGCATTAGAATTTATGTGATGGACGGGCACAGAGTCATCAACACTTATGAAATGGAAGGAGAATGATACATAGTTTTCACATATTTTATTACAAGCAAAACTATATGACCTTTGGTTTGCATTTCTATTAAAATAAAATTTAATCTAAATTTAACCCTCATCATTTGGAGGTCCTTAAATAAAATCAAGAGTAATCATTTGAGTATTGTTAGAGGACAAAAGTCATCATCAAGACCAAGGGGCATAGATGCCCGGTCAGGGATAAAGCCGTGAAGAAGCTTAAACAAGATTTGGATGTAAAACAATATCTCAAGTTTTGAGCAGTACTCTTCATCCACCATCCTAAAACAGAAGGAGTATGGCACAAATGGAAACCCACCAACATGTGGCTGTCTATCTCAACTGAGAGGCTGCACAAGGAGAACATTAATCAAAGAAGCAGCCAAAAAGTCCATGATAACTCTGGAGGAGCTGCTTAGCTACTTGTGATACAGCAGCTTAGGTGGGAGAAACTGTTGACAGAACAACTATTCATGGTGCACTCCACAAATCTGCCCTTTGTGGAAGAATGGCATAAGGAAAGTCATTGTTAAAAAATATTTATATAAGAAGTCCGGTTTGCAGTTTGCCACAAACCATGGGATGCAGCAAACATGTAGAAGGAGATGCTATGATTAGATGAGACCAAATCTTTGTGGCCTGCATACAACATGATGTGTGTGGCAGAAAACACAATATATGAGGAAGAATCCCCACATTGAAACGTGGTGGTGGTAGCATCATGCCGTGGGGATGCATTTCTTCAGCAGGGATGCAGAAGCTATTTAGAGTAGATAGGTAGATAAATGCAGCTAAATACAGGACATTCTACGAAGAAAACCTGCCAGAGGTAAAAGACCTGGGACGCTAGCAGGGATTCCCCCATTTCAAAGGACAACGACCTGAAAAAATACAGTCACAACTAAAATGGGATGGTTTAGATTAAATCAGCTTAGGTCAAAGCTTTTAAGATTTTTGTTTTTAAAAAGAATGGAAAACTGTATTCTTTTTCCTGCACACTTCACAAATATTCACTGTTGTGTCTTGGTATATTATATGAAATCCAAATAAGCTGTTTTAATAGGATTTTATATATTAGACATCTACTGTAATGTTACAAATTGTGAAAACGTTCTAGAGGTACTTTTATTGTGAAGGACTTGTTGAAGAATATAGGATTGAACTAACGTTCAATGATGAAGGCCATAAGATTGTAGCTCCATCAGAGGCCAAACTTCTCAAGATGATGAGAAAACATGGATGAAGCAAATATTGTAAATGATTTAAAATGTAATTTCGGTACATACACTGGAATGATTTCATTATTATAGTTTAGGTTTGTGACCATCTTCCTAGAGAAACACAGAGAGTAATGACATCAATTCTCTGCCTTGGTGGCAGAGTCACTTTATCTTCTTATGCAACTAAAATTAAAGTTTCCCCTTGGTTCATATTTGCATTTAGACAATTTAACAGATTGATTTATAGAAATACTTATGCTGTTGTTCCGTGCGGTTTTCTGTAAATGTCTGAATTAGTCTGAGATTCTTCATATTCCTCTTTACTCTTTTTCTACGGAAATTAAGTTCAGCTTTTTCATGAGACTGTATGGTTTTATCATTACCGGCCAGACAGGAAGCATTTCATTCCTCCCTTTTTCAATGTCTTTCACAACACAAGAAAAACACAGTATTAAACACTGTGTGGTGTCTGTGCTGTAGTAAATGAAGATGTTTCGCTTTACGTCCCATGTCACTCTTTATACAATGGCAGTTCAACAATCCGAGGCTGCTTAAGAATGCGCAAAGTTGACATTTTCTATTGTGAGGAAAGTAAGGGTTCACCATTCTTTCTTTCTTTCTTTCTTTCTTTCTTTCTTTCTTTCTTCCTTCCTTCCTTCCTTCCTTCCTTCCTTCCTTCCTTTCTTAACATGCATCCCCACCGGCCACCGACATCCAAAAGCCTGTTTAATAAGTGCCATAACGAGATCTAAAGCTCTACATTTAGTGCTGATCCACTGGGGGCCTCCCTACATAACTGGGCTTAGCTTCATGTCCATCCCATTCAGAAAGCCTTATGAAAAGGCATAACGCACAAGTAAAAAAAAAAGCTAACAGCAGGCTTTTCTTAGAAGGCCAAGGCACAGCATGTACTATAGAGATTGATTTGGTTGTTCACCAAGAGATTAAGGTCAAGATATTCCTGGAAGATGTTTTAAAATGTTGAAAAGTAGCTTGGTTTTATGGAAATGCACCTTTTCAAGACAGATGTGGATAGATTCATCTAACAAGTATTTGGTGTCAGTTACTAGACAGCTGACAGAAATGTTTTAAAGCTTCCTTGTTTTCGTCCTTTAAACCATATCTGATCCCAAACACAAAAAAGTGGGGATATAGCTCCCTCTTCTGGTCAGAGTTGGCAACTGAAAACAAGAGACGTTTTACTAATTTAGAATTCAGGAAGCAATAATTTAATGCGCTTTCCATCAACAAACATTGCTTTTTTGAATCATTCATACTGTATTATTAACTATATAGTTTGAACGACAGATCAAAATACATTTTTACTTTGTATCATATATTAAAGAAAAGGGATTTAATTTTAAATAAAATATTTACAATGATCACTTCGTGTCTCTTTTTTATGTTGATGCACTGTACATCCACTGAAACAGACAACATTGCTAACAATCACAGATTTTCTATGTGTGTAAGCCACATGGTAAGGATCCAGCACACACAGTCGCTGTCATGTGCTCCACTGGCTCGATGGAGAGATGGGAACAAAGAGAGAGTCTGTAGCTGTTGAAACAAATAGGCATGGTACACTGGGTCACATGTTAAAAAACACTTTCTGTACCAGAAGTAATCTGTCAAATTAAGAGAACCTCTGTCCGGCCAAAAGATGGCACTATAACATCAAACTGTAAATTGAGACAGATGGAAGAAACAGCACATTCAGATCATGGGACATATGCCTTGCAAAACATCAAAGCTGCAAACCAAATACATACATCCAATAAATTCTATTGGGATTTTATGTGGTAGGCCAACACAAAGTGGTGTGTAGCTGTGAAATAGAAGGAAACGGATTCATAGTTTTGGATTTTTTTACAGCAATAAATGCAGCTATTGACTGAAAGTCTCAGAGGTTTGTTAAGTAAAGTGACCAAACAGCATTGGGAATGATGCCAGGAACACGGAGGACAGGTCAGGGATAAAATTGGGGAGAAGTTTAAAGTAATGGTAGCTTACAAAACAATATATTTTGTAACCTAACCTGAACCTTTGAATGACTCAAAAACCTATAGATTATGATCCAAATGCAAATTTTTCAAGACATGGCCATCCACCTAAACTGACAGGGTAGGCATGGAGACCATTAACCAGAAAAGTAGCCAAGAGGCCCATGGTAACTCTGGATGAGCTGCAATAACGCTTAACTTAGGTGGGAGAATCTCTCAACCAGACAACTATTAGCTGTAAGTTCCATGAGTCAGGCTTTTATAAAAAGAACTTTTTGGAGTTTGCCTCAGGCCATATAGAAACATTGCAAGCATGTAGAAGAAGGTGCTTGACAAATCAGATCAGACTCAAATTGACCTTTTTGGCCGGCATGCAAAACACTATGTTTGGTGTAAAACATACACTGAACATTACTATGAACACATAACCCCCAAGGTAAAGCATGGTGGTGGCAGAATCATGGTGTCAGGTTGCTTTACTTTACAGGAAAACTGTTCTAGTTCCTGCATTTTAGCCAGAAGATGGTTTCTCATTTTCTGGTTCCAGTTCTGGAGAAAAAAAACTGTTCAGAGTCTGCAAAAGACTTGAGACTGAGGCGGATGTTCACGTTCCAGCAATACAAAAATACTAAACATACAGCCAGAGCTGCTACGGAAAGGTTTAGATCAAAATATATTCCTGTGTTACAACATTCTAGTCAAAATCAAGACCTAAAAACAATCGAGAATTTGTGGCAGGATTTAAAAATTGTTGTCCACAAATGCTCTTCATCTCCTTTGACTGAACTTGAGCTCAACTTTGTATTTGTAAAAATGTTAAACACCGTTTGCTGTTTTGGGCTGCTTGGTAGTGCACTTGGTAGCACTGTTGCCTTGCACCAAGAACGTCCTGGGTTTGACTCCATGCCGGGGGTCTTTCTGCATAGTGTTTGCATGTTCTCCCTGTGCATGTGTGGGTTCTCTCTATGTACTCCGGCTTCCTCCCACAGTCCAAAAACATGACTTTTAGGTTAATTGGTCTCTCTACATTGCCCTCAGGTGTGCCTGAGTGTGTGCATGGTTGTTTGTGTCTGTGTTGCCCTGTGATGGCCTGGCAACCTGTCCAGGGTGTACCCTGCCTCCTGCCCATAGACTGCTGGAGATAGACACCAGCTTCCCACTATGGAAGAAGCAGTAGAAAATGACTGACTGACTTTTACCGTTTTCCTTCCACTTTCTTATTTGTGTTTGCCTTGCATAGAATTGCATCCGAATTAAATACTTTGAAGTTTGAAGTGTGAAGGAGTGCAAAGGAGTGCAAATACTCTTTCAATGCACTGTATGGCTGGTGCTGATAGGAGTGAAAATGGTGCATTACGAGAGCATAAGAACAATATAGTGGATATGTTTTACAGCAAAAATACCCTTGAAACCATTACTGTTCTAAGTTACGACCTTTTTGTTTGACTCAGTCTGTTAAAAAATTCCCTATTGCCCGCTCCACTCAGCAGTAAATAACAGCTAATTGTGCAAAAGCGTAATTAAATGACATAAATTCTGTTTACGACATTTGGCTATTACAGAGCAGTTCAATCATAGCACAAAGGACGTTTTTATTTTGTGTGTTTTTCCCACTCGCTGTGTGGACAGGAAATAGAGCTAGTGTGGCTCTTACCAATGTCCCTTTCTATGAAGTTGGAGGAATAATTAATCTTATTTATTACAATCTAGACAGGTTTCTGTGTTTTTATGGGGCTGTCAAATAAGTTTCCTAGGTATTCCACACCACTGACAACTCTATTACCCTCTCACACAATAAGAAGATATTTAATCAGCAAATGCAGTGGATCACAAACACAAAGTTAGGATGTCCCCATGTTTAAGAAAATGCAAATACACTTCTCCAGAAAATTATAGGAAAACATTTTAATCACAGCATAATATCAAGTCAGTTAACCCTCTGGAATATTGATCTGGTCAGTAGTAACAGAGGGGGTTGTTAATTAGTGTCAGCCGTTTTGGTGTAATGAAGTTAACAACAGGAGCACTAAAGGGGCAACAATCAGACAACCGCAAAAACAGTGATGACTTTGCAGGTGGAGACCACAGACATTGTTCCCTGTGTCTCCCAGCACAGTCTCAAGAGCCTGGAGGAGATTCCAGGAGACAGGCAGTTATTGTAGGAGAGCTGGACAGGGACGTCGGAAGTCCTTAACCGATTGGCAGGACTGGTATCTGCTGCTTTGTGCAAGGAGGAACAGGGTCAGTACTGCTAGAGCCCTACAAAGTGACCTCCAGCGGGCCACTAGCGTAAATGTCTTTAACCAAACCATTAGAAACAGACTTCATGAGGGTGGCTTGAGGGCCCAACGTCCTCTAGTAGGCCCTGTGCTCTCTGCCTGACACCACAGAGCTCGACTGGCATTTGTCAGAGAACACCAGAATTGGCAAGTTTGGCACTGGCGCCCTGATCTTTTACCACATGAGAGCAGGTTCATTCTGAGTTCATGTGACAGATGTGGAAGGGTCTGGAGACACTGC
This sequence comes from Crenichthys baileyi, assembly GCA_036173005.1. Lineage (NCBI taxonomy): Eukaryota > Metazoa > Chordata > Actinopteri > Cyprinodontiformes > Goodeidae > Crenichthys > Crenichthys baileyi. Next base: position 296,658 of record JAHHUM010000038.1, read on the forward strand.
GGTGAACGTTAGGTGCCTGCAACATTGTTTGGCATGGTTGGTTTGGTAGTGGGTTAGTGTTGGTCTCGGGAGGGAAATCCATGAAGGGATGAACACACCTGTACAGGATAAACAATGGCACCCTGACTGCCATTGGCTATTGGGATGAAATCCGTAGACCCACTGTTAGACCCTTTGATGGTGCATTGGTTACTGGGTTCCTCATGGTGCATGATAATGCACAGCCTCATGTGGCAAGAGTATGCAAGCAGTTGCGGGAGGATAAAGGAATTAACACCATTGACTGGTGAGCACATTCCCCTGACCTACATCCCATAGAACATCTCTGGGGCATAATGTATGGGTCCATTTGACACCACCAGGTTGAATCTCAGTCTATTTAGGAGCTCAGTAATGCCCTGGTCAGGATCTGGGAGGATGTCCTCGGGACACCATCTGTCATCTCATAAGGAACATGTCCCAACGTTGTCAGGCATGCATACAAGCAAGTGAGGGCCACACAAATGACTGAGTACCATTTTGAGTTGTTGCAGTGACATTTCAGCAAATTGCACTAGCCTGCTGCATCAGTTTTTTAGTTAAAATTTTTCAGTGACTTGGGATAAAACCCTCTGTGGATTGATAGTTTTCATTTGCATTAAATGATGTGGCATCTTTTTGTTCCCAATACATTACCCATTCCTTCTCAGTATGGATATCCAGCATGGTTTGATCTAATCTGTTTTCAAAGTATGCCGTTAATTTTTCATAGCACTGTATATTTATACAGCAACAACATCCAGCGAAGCTGGCTGAATGTTGTTTCAGCACCGTTGACTTCAGAGTTGCAGCTGAAGATTACAACACTGATTGCGTTTCAATTTTTAATGGGAAATGCCAGAATGTCCAAAGTTCCTACCGCTGAGTTCAGTCAGAGTGTTTTACACCATTAGCAACTCTCACAAAGACAAATTGGTCACATTAGCAGCCGCCTAATGTTCGTTCATTCATTATTTGCATTAATAACGTGGCACATATTTGCTCTCCCCTGAAATTTGAAATTGCACAGCAAGGCGTTCCTTCAAGGAGGATGATGCTTTTTTAGAACCCAGAAGTCATTTGAGTGTGCATGGAGGTTATTTACACAGTAGGTGTGTGTCCTCATATCTTATCGGAATCAGCTTTATTGCCAAGTTTGTACAGGCTACAAGGATCCTATAAGGATTTTGACTTTTGCTCTCAGAGAAGATTTCTTTTATTTTTCTTTCTTTTTAATTTGCTGGCTGGTTTTAACAGACTATTGGTGTCTGTAGCACTGACCTGAAGGTAAAAGCCTAAACAGTTTACATGCAGGGTGTGTGGGGTCTGCATAGATTTTAGCCACCCTTTTCCTGACCCTAGACCTGTAGAAGTCTGGATAGAGGGAAGGTCAGCCCCGAAGATCCTCTCTGCAGACCGGATTGTTAATTGCTGTCTGGACCTGTCCTGGTTTGTGGATGAGCCAAACCACACTGAGATGGACGAAGAAAGGATAGACTGAATTACTCCAGTGTAGAATACGACCAGCAACTCCTGTGGAATGTTATACTTCTTGAGTTGCCTTAGGAGGTACAGCCTCTTCTGGGCCTTCTTCCGAACATTGTCTATGTGTGAGGACCACCTTAGGTTTCGAGAAATGGTGGTTCCTCGGAAACGGAAGAGGTTGGAGCCAGGGACTTTGAGCTGGGTGAGCTTCTGGTGGAGGTTGTCTGGGTTGATGGTGTTGAAGGCTGAGCTGAAGTCTACAAACAGGATCCTGGCCTACATCCCTGGGTGGTCGAGGTGTTGCAGAATGAAGTGTGGTCCCAAGTTGACTGCATCATCTGCCAACCTGTTTGTCCGTTTGGCAAACTGCAGGTTGTCCAGCAGGGGCCTGGTGATGTCCTTCAGGTGCTTCAACACCAGTTAACCCTGTGATGGTGGGTTTCTTGGGTACTGGAATGATGGTGGAGCGTTTAAAGTAGGAGGAAACCTCAAACACCTCCAGTGACTTGTTGAAGATCTCAGTGAAGATGGGTGCCAGTTGGTCGGTGCAGGCTTTCAGGCATGACGGGGGGACATTATTATGTCCTGAGGCCTTGCTTGTTTTCAGGCGCTGAAAGAGCCTATTTACATCTTTCTCTGAGATCCTTAGTGCAGGCAGTGGCCTGAAGGTAAGGCGGTGGTTGGTGTATGGCAAGAATTTGTGTCTGACTGGGATGTGAAGGAATTGGATTGAGGTGTGAACTGTTGCTTTTCATACCTGCAGTAGAAGCCATTAAACTGATTTGCCAGGTGAGGATTCAAAGCAAAGTCAGTCAAAGCAGGGCTGTACCATCTACTTTGACTCATCAGTCTACTTCTTAACAGTCCGAACCTCAGGTTTGGAAACTTTTAATTTCTGCCTGTAGGTTGGGATGAGATGGACCAGAGAGTTGTCCGAAAGTCCCAAAGCAGCCCTGGTGACAGCATGATATGCATCCTTTAAAGTTGTGTAGCAGTGGTCCAGAGTAGTTTTATCCCTGGTGGGACACTTAGTGTGCTGTCTGTATTTGGGAAGTTCATTGGAGACGTTTGCACTGTTAAAATCCCCAAGAACAGTGATGAGTCGGGATGTTTTTTCTCCACATCTGGTATCAGCTCAGCCAGTTGTTTTTCAGCATCTGAAGTGGTGCCTTGAGGTGGTATGTAAGCGCCAACCAGTACAAAAGAGGAGAACTCCCTCTGTGTATAAAACAGTTTATAGTTTATGAGAAATTACTCCAGGTCAGGACTACATGTCTTCTTCAACACTTTGATATCTCTGCATCAACCTTCATGTATATAAAAGCAGATTCCTCACTTTTTCGCTGATAAATCAGTGTTGTGGTCCACTCTAAAAAGCTGAAAGCCTGGTATCAGAAGTGCACAGTCCGGGGTGTTCTTACTCAGCCAGTTTTCGATAAAGTAGAGGGTGGCAGATCTGTGAAAGTCCGAGTTTTTACAGGGGAGGAGAAGCAGTTTGTCCATCGTGTTGGCCAAGGAATGCACATTTGCTAGGTGGATTGAAGGCAAGGGTGCATGTTGTCCCTGCTATCGGAGCTTCAGAAGCATGCCGGCTCTTTTCCCTCTCCGCCGTCTCCGGTGGTATAGCCAATAGAGAGCCGTAGCTCTGCTGGCCAGGATCTGAAGCTGGCGTCAATGAATGATGGTAAAAAAATTCAAAGAGAGGACTCTCTGTTGTTTAGAAGTTCCTCTCTGCTTTCGGTGGGTCACAATAGAAGATTAAAGCAGAGTTTTTTTTGTTTTGAAAGTTACAGGTGAAGGAGAATCAAGTAAACCACTGAAAGATCTACATCATCTCTGTAGTAATGTGCAAGATGAATAATTCACCAGCACAAATGGTGCTGTTCTCACTAATACATCTTCAGCTTTCTCTCTAGCACGCCATACAGTGGCGAAGCAGCCCATAATTGCTCAGGGCATGAAATAGTACTTAAAGCCCAGAACGATGTAGATCAGGGTGCAGTGCACACCACACAATGACAGGCACAACCAGCGCCTAGTCCATCATGCTAACCTCTTTACAGTGGCAGATGAAAAAGTTAAAGGCCCATAATACTGTGAGGCTGCTTGCACTTCACTACGGGTTATATTCCACATTTACTGTTGGCAAAAAAGAAAAAAAAAAGGTGAGGAGAAGAAAGGAGCTTTTGAGTCTTGGGGAATAGAATTATAGCTTTAGTTAGAATTTAATGAAGGCACATAAAGTGGAAATCTCAGTGTTCGAGACCTCAATGAACTGCTAGCTGGGAGCAAAGAATTGTAGCCAAAAGCACCGTGAGGAAGGCTTTGATCCGGCTGGAGCAAATCTTTAAACAGATTTGAGCATTCACGGTGCAGAAATGGCATTGTGGTTCATTTTTAACAGTGAGATAAACGATTTCTCACATAATAACCAGAGCTTTAGAACTCAGAGACCATGTATAAGCACAGAACTCTACAGGATTGCTCAAGCTGCCTTCTTTATGGTCTTATCTTTTTCAGTGGTGTGGCATAGAAGCACTTTTCAGCACAACAGTGAAAAACCCCCCAAAATAATATCCAGTGCTAGCCCTCAGCCCCACAACTATGTCTCAGGGGATTACTATTGTATGAAGCTATTTTTTGAAAGGTCAGGAGAAGTGATTTGTTTCAAACTTTGCTTTGCTCTAAATCCAAGTGGTGTCTGGGTGGAGATGATAGAACAGCCCATTCCAACTCCCCCAAACTCCCTGACACTCTCCTTTCCTCCCTCATCTGGCTGTTACTCACTCCACCGCTCTGTTACATGGAAATTAATGTGAGAATGCGCATTTTGTTTTTGAATTTTATAATTTAAAGGCCACACATATGGCCATATCTCTCGCCGCTGTTTCCCACTGCTTATTGTGTTTCTCTTATGGTAATTCTGGTCCTGGCCTAGCTCATGTATTTTTTATAAATATGCTTAGCCTTGTGGGAAAAGGACAAGAATAGTGGGGAGAAAGTTAACCGAACATTCTGTCACCTCTTTTCTTTGCATACTAACAGTTAGGAACGATTTGTCCCCCTCTATTGAAAAGCTGCTCTTCTTTTTTCTGTTCTTCTCTTCCTTTTAACTCCCTGGACAGTGCATTTTCTGCTCGTGCAGCTGGTAGTGGATATTGAATTCAGCATTTCCAGAGTTCCCAAACTCCCCTTTGCCTGTTCTCTCAGCACTGCTGAGATAACTGCTAAAGAGGCTTCAGGGACCAACTTGCTGGTCGCTTGGCTATTGTGTCAGATTACAAAACCCAACCCACCCGAATTTGTTTTGCTTTGTTCGTCTCGCTTATTATCCTGAATTTCAGTGTTTTTTCTGTCAGAATTCAGTGCCTTGTGCAAGTATACACACTTTTAATACATAAGGTCATGTATCGGTTGTGCACTCTAAAAATGTAGCCTATATTAAAGAGTGGCCAGGAGATGACTATTGTTAGAAGAAAACTATAAGAAGTCCCATTGGCAGTTTGCCACAAGCCATGTAGAGAACACAGCAAACATGTAGAAGACTGTGCTTTGATAAAATAAGGGTGAAATTGATTTTTTTGCATACATGCAAAATGATATGTGTGACAGAAAACATGACCCCAAAAACACCATACCTACAGTGAAACATGGTGGCGGCATCATCATGCTATTGGGATGTTTCTGTTCAGCAGGACAGCAAAGCTGATCAGAAGCGGAAAAGGTTCAGCTTTCAGCAGGGTTAGAGGGGTGTCAGGGTGAAAGGAATTGAACACACACATCCAAATTGTTTTGATTTTTAATTGCAAAATAATGTAATTCGTCTCTTTTCACTTCACAACTAGGTGGTACTTTGTGTTGGTCTATCATAAAGAATCCAAATAATATAGGTATGTGATTGTAACATGACGAAATATGAAACATTTCAAGGGGGCGTGATTATATTTACAAGGCAATGAAGAGCAGAAACCTTTACCCTCATATTTGTTGAGAACATGGCTTTTAACATAATCTAAGGAAATCCTCCAGTTCTTAACATAACTACAAAAGACTGATGTAAGTAATATACAAATATTTAACTTCTCACTTTTGCAGACTGTAAGTGGCTTAATGTGATAACCCTTGGGTTAAAAAATTCAAAGCTTTTGTAGGAGACTCAGTTAATGTTATTTTTTCCTTTCTCATTTATGTGCCCCTGAATAAATGGAATGTAAATTAGATTTATTCTCTATGAGTGAATCATTAAAGAAAAGGCAGAGGTTAAGTACAATGGCGGAGGGCGAAGTTTAATTAGACCATCTTTCCCTCCTCCGTAAGGCAAGTCTTTCACTTCCTCTCTACCTTTTTGGAATCTAAAGGACAGGAGGCAGTGAATACGCTGCTGAAAATTCTCTCTCTTTACAAAGGGAGTCCAGGAAAAATTTGTTTAAAGGGTGTCAAAAATAAAAGTCCCATTTGGACTTTTTCTTTCATATCTATGCTTCTGCTGTGAACCCGATTAAATTGAGTGAATACAAAAGTTTTCTTTTTTCAAATTGTAATGAGGTGTTTGACAACAGAGCAGCCACTGACAAGTGAAGTGTAATAAAATGTCATTTGAACAGCTTAACAACAACCTTCGAAAATGCAATTAACTTCCCAGAATAGCAATCCAGGACGAGGACACTTCAGAATAAAAATCGCTTTTTAAGTTAAACAGCAGAACTTAATTGTGTTAGCAGACTTTGGAGCTAGGTGAAATCCAATTTTCTTTTTTAAGAGACCATAGCTGCATCAAATTAAGCCTGCATACTGTGCTCTACCTATTGCAATGAAAATTACACCGAAGTAATGAAATATTATGCTGTGGCCAACGGGGGAAGCTTTTCAAGGATAGATCAAAACAGTTATACAGAACAAGAGGACTCTCTAATATGATGACACTGCATCAAGATAATACTGCCGAGAATGTGTTCGTTAACAGCTTACAGCATTGGGCTAGATCGCCGCAGCAAATGATGAAACAGCTGTGAAATTCCTGAAATGCGTGTGGCTCAAGTTCTGTGAGGGGTTACTCCATGCGTTAAACCCACTATCCCAAGCTTTTAGAAATGAATTTATTGCTGATTTGGGGTTATTCAGCCCTCATCAGAGCTCTGGAATCTTCTTGTTTGTTTGGGTTTTAAAGCCTCCAGGGGAAAGAGGGCTACATGCTCTATTCACAGTTTCAAAGTTGCTCTCCCTTTAGTTACATTGTGTTAAACCAGATTATATATGATGCGATCGGCACATATTGTAATCTTTTTTTAATAGAAACTTGGAAAATGTCTTTGCATTTGCATTCAGCTTTTACTCAATACCCCTAATTAAGGTGCAACCATTTGGCTTAAAAATCAAACATTCTGTGTGTAATTTAATCTCAGTATAAATACAGCTGTTCTGTAAATGACTCAAAAGTTTGTTATATTAGTGATCAAACAGCATCATAAAGACTAAGGGATACAGCAGACAGGCCAAGGAGAAAGTTGTTGAGAATTTAAAAGCAGGGTTTGGTTATTTAACACTATCCTAAGCTTTGAACATCTCACAGAGCACTGTTCAATCATCAAAAAATAGTATGGGACTGCTGCAAAAGAAAAAAAGTCATACGAGGTTCTGTTTAAAGTTTGCCACAAGCCATGTAAAGGACATATATAATGACTGTCTGTAATTTCTGTAATTTTCTTTGCAGTGTGCAGGACCAGTGGCTATATTATATAGTCAAGTTAGAAAAACATTTAAATTTTTACATGGAAGCTCTCTGAAAAACAAAGAAGGGCATGCCGCCATCAGACAGCTTTTTTAAATCTTTACTTATTGCCCCGTAAGAACATCCTTATATAAATCACAGACAATGAATTAAATGAATAACTCCTCTGAAGTAGTAAACCCTAGCTGGAATATCCACTGGCCTCTGCTAGTTTATTTCATACTAATTGTTCCAAATGTGTTTAAGTTCATCCTGTAACAGATTCAGCAACTGTTTTGTTTACTCAGCTCCCTTACTTGAGATGCTAAGCTGTTAGGCAACAGCAATCCTTCTCTCAGTCCTTCTTTTCAATGCATTCTATCATTTATCTCCTCTCCTTTCCCCATACCTATGAGAAGACCCCCACCGACACTTTGATCTCCAAATGAATCAGGGCATATGTACTGTAATTAGACTAAGCAGGTGGAATTTCATCTTTAACCTCCCTCTTCAACTGAATATCTTGACCTCCTCTATCAGTTCAAAAAGGCCTCAGAGCCTTTGGATGGTTTGGTTCCGTATACGTCTGCATGCCTGTGCTAAAATCAGCAGGTGTGATTTCAAAGGGTTTTCTCTCTAAGCCTTAAAGATTTATAATTGCAAAGAGGAATGGGAAATGTAACCCTTGCTTGATAAGCTAATAAATCAAATGAGATGGAAAATTCCGAAGTGGTCTACATCCTAGAGAAAAGTGAAAGGCAATTAAAGTTGTATGACATAGAGATATTGGTGTAGAAAGTAAAGTTTTGTTCTTCATCAAACTTTTAAGAAATCATTATTGACAGCACTTCTTTTGTTATTGGAAAGATTTCAACCGGGTGATTTCATTTTGACTGATGTCAAATGCTCTTCTCAATACAAATGAGCATGATTCGATGTGATATTGTGTGTTACATTAAATATAATTGAAGACAATCCAATATGATATAATGCAATATGATCAGATCTGATTACAGTACAATAAGATACAATATGAAATCATATTATTCCCTAAGATCAGTGGTGTGGCAGTTTCCCCTTAACAAGAACTGTTTCTAAATTCAGTAAGGCCATGTTAAAATGAATAAATGTTCATAGTTCCCCACCTAAACATCCTGAACTTAATTCACAGTTCCAACATCTGCTTACGTCATTACATCATTCACCAATTGGTATATGGACTTTGTCATCAATCGATGTCATTAAATAGCTTTTGTTATCTTGGTCACATTGTCATAATCTGGGGGTTTTGAGTTTGAGTTCTGTTTACTTTCTCTGCACTGCCATTATTTCAGTTCATTCAAGTTTATTAGATCCATTTAAGTGTTTAGGTGGCTACAACTCGCTCCATGTCCTTAGACCTGCCTGTGTTTTTTCATGTCCTGTCTAGGACTGTAAGTTAACCAGTTCATATAATCAAAAAGCATTCATCTACTCACCACGCTGCTTCCTCGCTCTTGTTTGTACTTTGGTCCTGCAAAACCCTCACTCGCCATGATGCACATTTGTTTTATTTTCTCCTATTCTCTTTGATAAAATAAACTGTATTTTTGAGTGGCTGAATTCCTACTTTAGCTACTCTTGTTTACATATTTAAATGCTTTCAGAATCTGGAAGCAAAACTAGTCATTTTTTTTGCTAATGAGCAGTCCATTAAGACAATGTTTGCAATTCTGGTCCCTTTTAAACACTTCAAGGTTTGTGTTCCCATTTAATAAAATTATTTTGAGTAAATATTTGTTCAATGGTCTGAGAGAAAAGCTATAAGTGTAACAGAATACCGCTGCAACTTCTCTGCTCATATCTGGAGTATTCTGAGCCCATGGACCGCTGCTTTTAAAACCATGAGATTTTAAAACCATGAGATTAAATCATTTTAAAAGCAGTAGTTTTGATAGTCGAGGTAAGCTTTAGGTAATATTTTTAATTCTAAAGCAGAGCTGAAGGCATTATAGTCAAGATTAAAGCAAGGTTAGAGGCAAACATTATCAATATTGGGTCCTTGTAATGGCTGCAAAAACTGTTTTTGTGTGTGTGTGTGTGTATGCTGTGCTGCAGAGATGTAGTGTATTTGTTGTGTACACACGGACACACACAAAAGGCAACGACAAAGCAATGATTAAAATATCCCAGCTCCTTTCTTTATAAAATAAAATTAGTATTTAATGGTAAATGGACTGTACTTACATAACACCTTTCCAGTCATACTGACCATTCAAATTGCTTTACAATAGAGCCACATTCACCCAGATGCACTCTCTAAAGCGCACACATTCTTACACAGATCGGTAGGCAATTTGAGGTTAAGTGCCTTGCCCAGGGGTACATCGACATGCGGCAGGAGGAAGCTGAAATCGAACCCACAGCCCTCGGGTGGCAAGACGACCACTCTTTTCACTGAGCCACAGTCACCTAGAAAAATGCAGTTCGTTGCTCATCGTTTTTCGCTTCATCTGGGACTGGGTCGCAGGGGCAGCAGACTCAGTAGAGACGCCAAGACTTCCCTCTCCCCAGACACCTCCGCGGGGAGCCCAAGGCATTCCCAGGCCAGCCGAGAGACATAGTCACTCTAGTGTGCCCTGGGCTGACCACTGGGCCTCCTCCCTGTGGGACATGCCCGAAACACCTCCTGAGGGAGGCGTCCAGGAGGCATCCAATACAAATGCCTGAGCCACCTCAACTGACTCCTCTCGATGTGGTGGAAAAATGCAGTTTACATCTTTAATTCACCCTCAAATTGAGCACAGCTAAAAGAAGTAAAAATGAGCTCCACTCACATTAGATTTGTCATGTAAAACATAACATTGTTCAATTAAAGTGCTCAACAACAAGTGAGCTCCACTTATGAAGAAGTTAATGCGTAGCACTGTATACAAGACAAAACAATTCAAGACAATAAGATGTGATCAGATCAGATCTGATACAATTCGTTAAGATACAATTTCAAGATGATTATGTAATATATGATATGATGCCATAAGATATATTCAAGAAGATCCAATACATTATGAAAGAATATGATGCAATCATGTTCCAATATTACATAAAACATACAAGATGAAATGATACAATGCAATTTGAAACTGTGCGGTAGGAAATAGTATCATTCAAGATGTTCTGGTACGATATGATGAGATGCTGTATGATATAACACAATTCAAGAAGATGTAATACAATACAAGACAATGTGATATGAGCAGATCTGATACAATACAATAAGATACAAAACAAAATACAATACAATAGTATGCGGTAGGATACAGAGCAATGTAAGACAATCCAACATGATGCAGTGATAAATTCGTTACCTCTCAGGAATTTAGTTTAGAAGCTGGTCCTGTCACTGAACTGGCCTTCACAAAAGATAAAAAAAAAAAACTAGAAATTTAACACAATGGAAACATGATCCAACACTAAGGTAAACTGCAAAAAATCTTATTTGAAACAATTACTAAATATATTTGAAAAGACAAAAAGCTAAAAAATAAAGTAATTATAAATTACATAAAAACATAACAGTATTGCGTGACAAAAACATATTACACTATTAATAAACTAACAATAAGTTAGTCTAACAGAGCTTTGTAGCCGGGGCACTGGCCACCATGTGGTACAGCAGGGCTTTGAAAGGCACCATCCATTGACTGAACCCAGGCCAACCCCAATTGGGCCTCTTTGTTGCATCCAAACATCTGCTGTGTCCAAGGAACATCCTGGAGGAGACTGGTCTGCAGAAAAACAAACGTTTCTAAGAGCTCTGTGCCTTCCTCTGTCCCATGCCTCCCTCTCTTGCCTCTACGGACAAAGGCAGTTCATTCTCATTTACCCTGCACCACCAGTGTTGCCCTTGTCACTTGTGTTTCATCTTTGTGATGCTCTGTTCCTGTGTTCAAAGGAAACAATCCTCCCCTGACAGTTAACAAAAAAACTGACAAAAATACTGCTTGTTTGGACTTTCATTTTTCTACCCTGAGTTTCATATAATACATTTCTGATCTATTTTATTGATTAAAATGTGTGACAACTAAAAGGAAAAATAAATAAGCAAAACATTGTTGATTTTAGCTGCAACTTTGCATGGAAATGTGTTTTATAATCCAAAGCACTTATCAGTTTGCTTTTGACCAGATGGGGGAGCTCTCAGGCTATCCAGGAGCACTGTAGTACTATTTCTATACATCTGTCTCTCTGCATCTATGTCCTGGGAGACTCCTGCAGAGCTACACAGTAAGTCTTGCAAAAATGGTAAACAGGGCAGCAAAACCCATACAAAGTGCTGACTCTCTGAGTTCAGGACAGTGTTTGTTTGCATGGGGAAACAGCTGTAAAATTATGATTCCTTTACATTCCTTTGTCCTATCTGCAGCTATGTTGGATATTTAATAAAGACATGGTAGAATAATACTTGCAATCTGACTTTTCCTAAAATAGCGTGTTTGGAATATTAGACTTTTGCTTGTTTCTGTTAATAGTTTGTTTACATGTTTAAGCTTAGCTCCTGTGGATTTACCTGAAGCATGTTTATGTGTCCCTTCCTGAGCTTCTGGTTATGCATAATACACATGTAAATATGCCAGTTTGTGGCAGATGCCTGTCAGTGCAGGTTGAATCTCTTCTCAGGGAAAGTAATAAGGGAGAGAAACCACTGGGGAGTAACAGACACAGTTTCTGGCTGAGAAAAGGTTCAAACATTTTCTCTCAGTCTGTGAAAGAAATAATAAAAAAAAACAAAGCACAGAAAACTATAACAAAATTTATCTAAAATGTCCTTTCCCCCCTCTGCAATCTCGGCTCACTCTCTATTTCTGGTAGTCTGACATTGTCAGACGGCATTTCCTTCACAACACAAATCGATAGACATGTTTCGTTTTAATAAAAAAAAAAAATCTTTCATAGTTCATTTTTTTTAAATCTATGTGCTTCTTTAATCTAAGTTCTGGTGAAACTGAGAGATGCTGTAAATTATCAGAGTGATCATGAAATGCTTAACATATAGCTATATTTAATGGCAACCCAGGTACATGTGTTAAAAAGCAACAAATAAATTTAAAAAACGATTTAGGTATTATTGCAGTAGCATAACAGGTAATTATTCTAGTTGCTTTAAAATGGCAGTCAAAAACACAAGTAGGCAGTATTTATGTTTGAAGAGATTTTACCTGGAACTATGTGCTTTGGTCAGAGAGCAAACTTGGACTTTTCACCAACAAACATTCCTGGTGGGTTTGGTGTGAACAAAGAATGAAAGTGTAGAGAAGAAAAACATGCCCTCTGTAAGGAATGGTAGAGATTCTGTGATGTGAGTGTGTTTCTCTCTATAGGCTCTGGGAACCTTGTTAGAGATCTTGGTCTCAGAAACACAAAGATACTTTAAAGATTAACCTTGTGGCTTATGTTAGAAAACAGAGAACACATCTTTCAACAGAATACTAATACAAACATGGCCAAATCATTACAAATAAGGCTCATCTGTCACAAAGTCAAGCTCATTCCACAGACCCAAATCCTCTAGAATACTTGTGGGGTGAGCTGGAGAGAAGAGAGAACCGGAGAGGACCTAGGTCTCTGAATGGTTTATAGAGACTGTGTAAAGATAAATGTCAAAGATCCCTCCCTTGGAAAATGTTACAGGAAAAGACTAAGTGCTCTCCTACTGGCAAAAGGGCATTGAATAATGTATTGTTAGGAGGTTTGCCATTATTTGTGCCAATGATAATTTTGTTGAAATAAAAACGTTTGGTGATTTTTCTACATTTAGTTCGTTAGATTACAATAGAAGGTTAATTTCTTTGAAGCTTTTTAAACATCTTTACCAGGGGTGCCGATAAATGTGGTCAACACTTTAAAAGCAATTACTTAACTAAAATTAACATAAAGGATTATGCTTCATGATGCATTTGTGGCATAAAAAAGTAGCCTTTCAGATAGATAACTTGGGTTTTATATTTGTTAGCTGTTTTACTTCTCTCATCCTGAACTTACCATGGAAATTAAGAAGCTTTTAATAAATAAAATCCACATAAGACTTGGAGCGGGAGACCATGACTCTGGTTGGCACGGTTATATTAAAATGAAATCTCTGCTCACCCTAAAACTGGCTATTAACTGTGGCAGTTTAGTGTTTCATTACTGAATGAAAATCTGTTATGGGATCTAAAGTCTTCAGGAGGGGGATGTAGAGATTATGCCAGCTTCTAAATCTTGGCAAGGGTTGCTGCCAAGTCTCTGCACTGCTTGTTTTTATTTTAGACTTTATATGCAAAAACTGTTCAAACACGGAATATTTTTCCCCTTTGGCCTTTTGGGTTCTTTGTTATTTGCCAAAACAGGACTGGCCTCGTTCAAGTTATTTAGTATTGGCTTTTATATGATCATTAATGAATAAGAAGGGAGGAATATTCTGCAATAACATGCTCTTCTGGCTCGACCCCTTTTGAAGAGTGTAGTAAAACTACTTCATTGCGTTCCTCTGTTTGCTACTTGCCATCTAAAGCTGAAATATCCTTCTTGTGTGTGTGTTTTTCAGTGACATACAAAACATGTACATAGACAAATGTGAGCTCACTGGGAATCTTGTGGACATTTATCTCCCACGAGCAGCCTTCCTCTGGAGGTCCTGGACTAATTGTGTGGAATTCCTGGCTGAGGTGGTGGAGGCCCACTTTGACAAAGTGGGAGGTGTATGTATACTTCATCTTCCTGCGCTGACAATTTCTCGCTTCTCCTCAAGTCAGCATCTTTGAGGAAAAGCGTTGTAAACAGAGTCAGCTGGGAGACGTGAGCGAGTTTCGCTAGAAGAGAAGGACTTCATCTTGCCCTTGAAACTTTGTTGAGTAGCAGTGTTGTTCAGCAACTGCAGACAGCTACTCCCTCCTTTTTTCTGTCATCACGCCGCATGTGATGTTATAGACACACCAAGTGAATCCCTCTATACTGCAATAGAGTGATTAGTGGCATGATTAAATGCTGCTGTGTAAGTTGTCTGTGAGGTCTGATTAGGACTTATGCAGTGCATTCAGAAAGGTTATTTAGTCTCTGAATTACGTGTCAGACATTTTACTCCTACACTACAGATTAAGTAGATGTTTATGTAGCTGTCAATCACTGCTGAGACTGTTCACACTAGCTAATGCTTACAAACCGTAATTGTTTGACTAATGCTGAAGCTGAGATCAAAAAACCACTAGGTGTCTTTTATAAGATGGCAGTGCAAGCATTACACCAAGACAAGGCTCCTATCTCCCACTCTGAAGTGCAAATTAGTCTATAATTAGATTCCACACGTAAGATGCTCAACTGCCTTCTGGGTTTGCAATCAATAGTCTAAAATACTGCAAATAACACAACATATAGATTTGCAAGAACACCCCCCCCCTCCCCCCCCCCCCCCCCCCCCCCCCCCCCCCCCCCCCCCCCCCCCCCCCCCCCCCCCCTTCCCCCCCCCCTCCCCCCTTCCCCCCCCCCCCCTCTTTCCCCCCCCCCCCCCCCCACCCCCCCCCCCCCCCCCCCCCCCCCCCCCCCTCGGGCTCCTCTCTTTAGGATAGAAGTTAAAATCTAAATTTCAAAGGGCATTGTAAAAAGTTCTTCTATTCCTTGGAACTTTCAGATTTTGCTATGTAACAATCACAAACTTCCATGTATGGTATTAAGATTTTTTGATAGACCAACACAAAGTGGTCAAAAACTGAGAAGTGAATAGAAAACAATGAATGGCTTCCAATTTGTTTACAAATATAAAAAGGAAAGAAGTAGTGTTATGTGCATTGGTTAGTGCCCCTAGGTAAATTACTTGATTTTCAGCGGTTGTTAGTATGGACTGCAGGGGACAGTGATTTTCAGGTTCAGTCAGATTGGTTTGAGTGTTTGTGAACATGAGTTTTCAAAGCTCGGTTGGAATTTCTTCTGGACTTATGGCCCATGAATATGCTTTGATCTGAACCATTCCATTGTATGTGGCTTTCGTTTAACAGTGGCTTCCTTGCCTCTCTTCCAAAAAAGGCTAGATTTGTTAATTCCACAACTAGCAGTTGTCATGTTGATAGTTGTTCCATTTACAGATAGTGCCGGGTCTCTTGCATCTCCGTCAGAGTGTACCATGGGGACTCTTGGCTGCCTTCTGATGAATGCACGTCTGCCTTACCTCGGGATGTTTTTTTCCAAGTGAGCTTCGGGTAATGTTTAACCTCTTTGTAACCTCAAGCGTTCTGTATGACGTTTGTGGCTCAAAATTACATCGAGCCAAATGTAATGTAGTTGTGTTTTGCTCCTAGCAAACTAGCAATACTATTTAAAATACGCTCTAGTGTGGATAATTAAAGATAACACTCTGGAAGATGTCAATCAGAAGTGTAAATAGTCACAGTAGTAGCATTGTTTCAAGAGACTAATGGATGAGGATGGCAAACAGAAAAAAATGAAGATTTTTAACCCTCGCCAGAACTTTTTCCCTGCGCATTGTAAAGTATATAACCTTAGTCACGATAATATCAGTGAAGATAGGCTACACACAAAAACTTTAAGAAAACCGCCATACACACTGCCACTTTGGTGGATATTATTAATATGTGGTATTAATGATAAAGTGTGTGTGTACATCAGGCGGCGCAAACCTAGAAGCCTAAAGAAGTGTACAGGGGTTTTAGTAAAGTCATTCCATAGGCGTTTACGCTTTTAGGACACCATTGGCACATTGCGGCTGAACTTCGCACCCATCTGTCAAAGGGCATTATTTCTTGTGTTCTTTTACTTGAAAAAAATATTGAAATGTCCACAAATACTTCCATTTACATGTCTAAAACAGCCTGTTTTTTTGTGTTTTTATACCCACCACATTTAGTATTTGTTTAATAAGTGTTTTTACATAGATAGTATATAAGAAAATGCTATGTTGAATCATACTGGAACACATTTATTGAACGGAAGCACCAGTGTAAAATAAAAAATCAATCTTCGCAATAAAATACGTAACAGCATCACTAAAAATAAAATAACATCAATTTATTGACAACTAGGAATGAATGTATGTGTTCACAACACACACAACACCAACATTGACCTTGTTGGGATAAATAAGGTCTTCGTCTTCAGATGAGAAATCCTCTGCACAGACTTCATTACCGCAGTCCGTTGAAATTAGGTCCAAAGCTTCACTTTGTGCGGGAAGCCATTTCGTTTCAAAAACAAACACTTGAACATGTGAAATGATAACCACAGCACATAAACAGCCAGAGGTAGGAAGGTCCGGTGCGTAACAGCTGTAGCGACTGCACCTTGCGGCACAGCGTGCTCAGTGTTAATACTAACAACCTGCATTATGCACACCAATAACTCGAGTTTGGATTGGCCGAATTGCACAAATGACCCCTCCTTTTCATCCTTAGAGCCAGCAGAATAAAGCAATCTACACGTCTTTCACGTCAATCCCAACCATCAGGAAGCAGAGGCCGAGACTTCCGGTGAATCCATTTTGTAGAGTGCGCTTACTTCCTGCATTTTTCTGATTCAACCGCTTGTAGTTTTAACTGTGTTTGGTGTTTGTAGAAATGGTTCATATCAGCTTTTAGCCAAGAGTCTGATGTTTCACCGGATATTACACATGTCTATGTTTAAGTAAGGGAAGCTTGAGCAATAAACGTAGAAAAAAAAAGAACCTGGAGCTTACACCGTTTCCCTTCTCAATAACGTCATCCCTGACCTGTCT
This sequence comes from Crenichthys baileyi, assembly GCA_036173005.1. Classification (NCBI taxonomy): domain Eukaryota; kingdom Metazoa; phylum Chordata; class Actinopteri; order Cyprinodontiformes; family Goodeidae; genus Crenichthys; species Crenichthys baileyi. Next base: position 313,607 of record JAHHUM010000038.1, read on the forward strand.
GGTGTGTTCCTTGGTCTTTATGATACAGTTATTTATTTCTCCAAGAAACATGTGAATAGCTGCATTTATATTGCGCTTCAGTGGCATACAGGGAAGCTCCTATTTACTAATTAGGTGACTTTTGAAGGCATTTGGTTGCACTGGATTTCATTTAGGAGTGTCAGGGGGTTGAATGCAGATGCAAACCAAACCTTTTTCGAACACCATCTATTGTTTTCCTTTCACTTTCTGACATGACCTACACTCACCGGCCACTTTATTAGGTACACCACCTTGCTAGTATCGGGTTGGACCCCCTTTTGCCTTCAGAACTGCCTTAATCCTTCGTGGCATAGATTCAACAAGGTACTGGAAACATTCCTCAGAGAGTCTGGTCCACATTGACATGACAGCATCACACAGATGCTGCAGGTTTGTCGGCTGCACATCCATGATGCGAATCTCCCATTCCACCCTATCCCAAAGGTGCTCTATTGGATTGAGATCTGGTGACTGTGGAGGCCATTTGATTACAGTGAACTCATTGTCATGTTCAAGAAACCAGTCTGAGATGATTCATGCTTTATGACATGGCACGTTATCCAGCTGGAAGTAACCATAAGAAGATGGGTACACTGTGGTCATAAAGGGATGGACATGGTCAGCAAACAATACTCAGGTAGGCTTGGTGGCGGTGACTAGACTGAGGCTCAATTCTGGTGTAACTACAAGGGAGCCAAAGAAATTTCCCCTACACCATTACACCACCACCACCAGCCTGAACCATTGAGACAAGGCAGAGTGGATCCATGCTTTCATGCTTTTGACGCCACAAATGTTCTGACCCTACCATCTGAATGTCGCCCAGCCAGGAAAAATCGAGACTCATCAGCCCAGGCAACGTATTTTTCCAATCTTCCATTGTCCAATTTGTTGAGTGAAGGCTCTGTGCGAAATTGTAGCCTCACAGGAGTGGCACCCGGTGTGGTCTTCTGCTGCTATAGCCCATCCATCTCAAGAATATAGAGTGCGTGTTTGTGCCGTTCAGAGATGCTCTTCTGCATGCCTTGGTTGTATGAAGCGAACTGTTATTTGAGTTACTGTTGCCCTTTCTATCAGCTCGCGAACCAGTTCGGCACATTCTCCTCTGACCTCTGGCCATCACGGAAAGCATTTTGAACCCCACAGAGCTGCCGCTCACTGGATATTTCTCTTTTTTATGAACAATTTTCTGTAAACCCTAGAGATGGTAGTCAATAAGTGTGCATGAAAATCCCAGTGGATCAGCGCAGTTTCTGAAATACTCAGACCAGGCCGTCGTTTGGCACCAAAAAACCATGCCACGTTCAAGTCACTTAAATCACCTTTCTTCCCCATTCTGATGCTCGGTTTGAACTGCAGCAGATCGTCTTGACCATGTCTACATGCCTAAATGCATGGAGTTGCTGTCATGTGATTGGGTGCTTAGAAATTTGTGTTAACAAGCAGTTGGACAGGTGTACTTAATAAAGTGGCCGGTGAGTGTATGTGTACAAAATATGTGAAAAAATGTAAGAGGCATGAAAACATTTACAAAGTACTCCATATGCACTGATCAAACTTGCAGATTTGCAGCTGTGTGCAGTGCAGCTATTGCAGATTTTAGAATGTTAAACACTACAGAACACTATAGACTTGATCTTAGTTGTGAATTTAAAAAAAAAAATGGTCTACATTGATGACTTTAATAGATTGCATACAGGCATGAAAAGGGTGTTAATTTAAACAAACTAAAAATGCCTCCCTCTTTCCTTTCCATCATGCTTATTTAATGAATTCAGCAAGAAAACCTCCTTAGAGTTTGCGTTCTCTTGTGTGTAGTTCTATTTTGCCTTCTTTTTCCTCTCTGCCCCACTTTCATTCCTGCGACCATTAAGAGGGGCACTCTGCATAGAGAGCCCATCTAAAATATGTGATGTAGAGTGCTGTGGACAACCCCTCTGTAAAGCGCTGTGTGCCAGCCAGCACCCTTATGTACCTTTCATAAGATGCCAGGACTGCACTGCAGCTTGGTCCCCGTCCAGATCACAACACTGCGTGTAACTGGCCCTTGCTGCTGGACCCTGGCATCAACTTGGATTACTAAAAGCTCCAGTTAGAGTGCATAATGGCAAAGAATAGATCATTTATGTCGATAATAAAAGAACTGGCTGCTCAGGGCGTGTTTTTTACTCTCGGATGCTTCGGTAATGTGAAATTCCTGTATGACCCAGTGGCTCTACTAGTCTATATTTGTACTCTCAGTGGAAGAGTGTGTGTATTTAACAGTTTTTCTTTTCAGAGACTAGAAGGTTGGGGATATTCCAAAATTAGCACTGAGTGCTGCTGCACTAATTTGTAAAGTTTGCAGTAGCTGTTAGATGTTTGATCAGCCCGTCAAACTTTAGAGCACTAAAATAAACCTATTAAATATTTTGTTTTATCAAAATGGAATCAAACAGAAAGGATAAAATTATATTATTTTCAATGGCCATTAAAGGCCCTAAGAAACTGCTGCAGCAGCTTTTCTGACTTGTCACATATTTGGGAGCAAACGCTGACTTTTTACAGCCTCCTTGCAAGCAAAGGGTTGAGTGTCTGATATTAAGAAAAAAACAACTTTGAATAGGGCATTGCTCCAAACAGGCATATTTGTCTCTAGTGGCACTTGAAAGCCCATTCTGTCTCTGTGAACAAGCACAGCAATCTTTGAGATCTACTCAGAACAAGGTGATGTGAAGTATGGCTAGTGCCACAAGCAGAAGGATGTCAATTATCTCACACTTCATCATGACTTCTTGTAATTAATTGTTGAACAGAAGTCATCAGGGTGTCACCAGGCATAAATGACAGTCACAAGCAAGTTTGTGTTACACTGTCACCTCGAGGTATAGTTAAACAAGACATTCGCTGATGAGGTTAGGTTTAAACACTAGAAGCTTCTTTTTTGTGGGCTAAATAGGAAAATGACTGAACTATTATTTGGTTCCTTTCAGATTAAAGTACATTTTGCACGTTCCAGAGCAAGGAGGAAGAGTGGAAAGGCACAGGCCCAAGTTGCTTGATGTCCGGTGTGAAGTTTCAAGGCTAAATGATGATTTTGTGAAATATAAAGGAATCCCAGCCACAAACCAAGAACTTCTAATGCACTTCCTGCTTCCCAACACTTGACGAGCTTTATGGAGATGCTTACTACATTTTCCACAACCTACCTACACTGCCAGAAGTATCACTACCTTATCTAATGACAATGGTAGCAGTCTGCTTGATTTGGCCCAACTCACCTGACCAGAAACCCACAAAATCTAGTTTCATCAAGTGGAAGATCAGACACAAGTCTCAGAAATTTTGATGAGTTAAAGGACACTTATTAAAGCAACACAGGCTTCCTTAACACCTCAACAGAGTCTCCATACCACACAGCATGGATGCAGTAATTTATCAAAGGTTATTGAATGCATATACCTTGCAGTACATGGACAGACTTCAGTAAGCTAACCCTTCTGCATAAAAATATGTTTGTTTTTAAACTGTTAGTCATTTTCTACCGCTTATTCCATAGTGGGTCGCGGGGGAGCTGGTGCCTATCTCCAGCAGTCTATGGGCAAGAGGCGGGGTACACCCTGGACAGGTCGCCAGTCCATCGCAGGGCAACACACAAACAACCATGTACACACTCACTCATACACCTAAGGGCAATTTAGAGAGACCAATTAACTTAACAGGCATGTCTTTGGACTGTGGGAGGAAGCCGGAGTACCCGGTGAGAAACCAAGCATGCACGGGGAGAACATGCAAACTCCATGCAGAAAGACCCCAGGTCAGTAATCGAACCCAGGACCTTCTCACTGCAAGGCAACAGTGCTACCAACTGCGCCACCGTGCAGGACCGTGTTTTTAAGCTGGCCACATTTAATTTTCTACTTTTCTCAGAAACTCAGTTTTGTAGTTTTTATTAGCTATTAGCCAGTCTCATTAAACCTGACAGAAATAAAGGCTTGAAATATATCACTGACTGTAATACAGCTAAATTGGCTTCACTTTTTTTTATTTGATTGCTAATACAGTTTGTCAACAGTAGCAATGATATTTGAGTTTAAGATACACCAAGAGAAAGAAAACTAAGCTTGGATGATTTTTGTAAAAATGACTTTAGGCATTACTCCCCTGCACCAACTTAGCGGACACAAACACCCAGTTTTAAGACTTTGTCCTTGGATAATAATAGCTAGAAGCACAGGGTTAATTGAACTGAAAAAGGTTATCCGGCGCTGCTCAACCTCAAAGCTCAGCTGCAGAGCGAGGAAACAATACCTGTCGAAAGAGTTCTCAAATTTAAGGTTAGCCACCTCATCCTCTTTTAAAATGATGGCTTTAAGATATTACAAGTGATGTTTAGATATTACACTTTAATAAATTATCTTCAATGAATCTGGAGCCATTTTCAAAGTACATCATATAGTAGAAGCCCAAATCACACTCAACACTGTAGGGTATTTTCACACAAAATGTAATCTTATTTATATTAAAATGTGATTTTCTATTTACCTGGACCTCATCTAAAACAGAGTTCATTATTCCGATAATAAGTATTATAGCTAATAGCAAAACAACTAAAGAGACAAGAGGCTTCTGCCAATTCAATACTGGATTAAATCTTTTCAGATGTATTATTCATTTACAACTAGTAATATTTCTATGTTGTCTTATAGAGAGAAATAAAAAAACAGACACATTCATATTTAGGGTAACTTTATTTACAAACAAAATGAAGTGATTCCCATTCTTCTGCACAGACTAAACGCAGATGGATAAATATGTTCCAGCTGACAACCTGTGGGAAAAACAAGAAAATAGGACACCATGTGATAAGATGACTTGCATACAACTGATATTAGAAAAGCAGTGTCTTAGTAAACACTAGAGCAGGCAAATGTGACAACAACTCAAAACGGATTCCACCTGATACACCCCGACGTTTATAAACTGTCACATTAATTTGCCCGAGAGGGAGCTGATCGACACAATACGGCCCCCACTTGACATCTGTTACTGTTGCACTCAGGCATACGGTAGTATATTTAAGAAATGCCATACAGGGAAGGCTAAAGAGGTACAGGGAAGGCTGACTGCCTGGGCTCACTTTACCAAACAATATTGCAGCAAATGCCACATCGTCTTGACATTTTAATAAAAGCAGATATGCTGGATCAAAATGGCAGGCGTAATTACCGCGGAGGCTGAGTATCAACACCGGGCCATTTCACTTCTTCAGGATTTGATGTCTGACGACGATAAAGGGGAATGCAAAGCCACTGCCGAAGAACAACACCATCATTCCCAGCAGACGCCACTTGTTCTCCACAGAGAAGGGCAGGTTCTGTAAAACAAAAAAAGCCACGTTGCAATCTTACATTTTCTGTGCTACAAGCAAGACACAGGATTTTCTATATATTTTTTTGCAACATAAATGCTTAAGTAAAGTAAACATACGATAAAATATTTTCACAAAAATTCATCTTGTGAAGATAAAGATTAAAAAACGAATCTGGCCACTACGATCTTGCTGTAATGCTATGCAACAATGGCCTCCTTCCAGGATGCCTGCAATGCAGTTAAGAATATGAGAAGCCAAATTAGACTGAGTGGGTGTGAAGTATGGATTTCATAAAAAAATGCTCTTTGAGCAAATGTGAATTGACAAATATCCTCTACAAACTTTACACTCTTTTCTCATTTCCGATTATCCGTGGATTTTTCTCTGTCAATGTTAGAGCTCATTAATAAATAAAAAAAAATGCGAAAGTGAAACGGTCATAACTGGGCTTTACAGGAGCTTTCCAAACAAGGTACACTCAGACACATGATGATAGGCAAACTGAAACAACTGTTT